>MU826362.1:916114-1151377 GCA_029204205.1 Desmophyllum pertusum
CGTAAACGACCTACGCTCAGTCAAACTGTTTACACATCACAACCTACATATATCAAGCGAAAGGGCCTTCGTCACCTCAAAAGCTTGGGCGGGACACCTGAAAGCTATGAGGGAGAGGAAAACCTTTTAAGGTTTTCCTCCCTCATAGCTTTCAGGTGTCCCGCCCAAGCTTTTGAGGTGACGAAGGCCCTTTCGCTTGAATATATGTAGGTTTGTGATGTGTAAACAGTTTGACTGAGCGTAGGTCGTTTACGTTTTAAAAACGTAAACGACCTACGCTCAGTCAAACTGTTTATACTTCAGAAACCTACATACATTCGAGCGAAAGGCTTTCTTCACCTCAAAAGCTTGGGCGAGACACCTGAAAGCTTTGAGGGAGAGGAAAACCTTAAACGTAAACGACCTAAGCTCAGTCAAACTGTTTATACTTCAGAAACCTACATATATTCAAGCGAAAGGGCCTTCGTCACCTCAAAAGCTTGGCGGGACACCTGAAAGCTTTGAGGGAGAGGAAAACCTTAAAACGTAAACGACCTACGCTCAGTCAAACTGTTTAGACACCACAAACCTACATATATTCAAGCGAAAGGGCCTTCGTCACCTCAAAAGCTTGGGCGGGACACCTGAAAGCTATGAGGGAGAGGAAAACCTTAAAACGTAAACGACCTACGCTCAGTCAAACTGTTTACACATCACAAACCTACATATATTGAAGCGAAAGGGCCTTCGTCACCTCAAAAGCTTGGGCGGGACACCTGAAAGCTCTGAGGGAGAGGAAAACCTTAAAACGTAAACGACCTACGCTCAGTCAAACTGTTTATACTTTCAGAAACCTACATACATTCGAGCGAAAGGGCTTTCTTCACCTCAAAAGCCTGGGCGAGACACCTGAAAGCTCTGAGGGAGAGGAAAACCTTAAAACGTAAACGATCTACGCTCAGTTAAACTGTTTATACTTCAGAAACCTACATACATTCAAGCGAAAGGGCTTTCTTCACCTCAAAAGCTTGGGCGTGACACCTGAAAGCTCTGAGGGAGAGGAAAACCTTGAAACGTAAACGACCTACGCTCAGTCAAACTGTTTATACTTCAGAAACCTACATAATTGAAGCGAAAGGGCCTTCATCACCTCAAAAGCTTGGGCGGGACACCTGAAAGCTATGAGGGAGAGGAAAACCTTAAAACGTAAACGACTTACGCTCAGTCAAAACTGTTTATACTTCAGAAACCTACATATATTCAATCGAAAGGGCCTTCGTCACCTCAAAAGCTTGGGCGAGACACCTGAAAGCTCTGAGGGAGAGGAAAACCTTAAAACGTAAATGATCTACGCTCAGTCAAACTGTTTAAAACATCACAAACCTACATATATTGAAGCGAAAGGGCCTTCGTCACCTCAAAAGCTTGGGCGGGACACCTGAAAGCTCTGAGGGAGAGGAAAACCTTAAAACGTAAACGACCTACGCTCAGCCAAACTGTTTATACTTCAGAAACCTACATACATTCGAGCAAAAGGGCTTTCTCACCTCAAAAGCTTGGGCGAGACACCTGAAAGCTCTGAGGGAGAGGAAAACCTTAAAACGTAAACGACCTACGCTCAGTTAAACTGTATATTCTTCAGAAACCAACATACATTCAAGCGAAAGGGCTTTCTTCACCTCAAAAGCTTGGGCGTGACACCTGAAAGCTCTGAGGGAGAGGAAAACCTTAAACGTAAACGACCCGGCTAGCTTGATAGTCAAACTAATTATATGTATGTATGTATACATCAGAAATCTACATACATTCAAGCAAAGGGCTTTCGTTACCTCAAAAGCGATAATGTGGTTTATAGACCGTGGCCGTGTAAACAGTTTTCATGTTTCATGAGGGAAATTTAGCGGCCTCGAAAATTTGCCTTGAAAAGTGCATAAAGTTACTGTCGTGTTATGTTATCAATAAAACATAAAATGCATAAATTTGGATGGAATGCACAACTACCCAGTATGTTTGGTTTATGTTAACCACATCCGCCAAACATCGTCCGATATTTCCGATTGTTATTTGCGGAAAGAAGCAGCTGAAACACTGGGACATCTAATCCACGCTGCCGCGTTTGCTACAGGACCCTACTGTTGCTCGCTACGGGATCATCGACTGAATTAGTGCTGGTTAAGACTTTACAATCACAAAAGAGCGAACTCTAAACAACGATCGTATTCTCGATTCATTCGGACATTCGCAGCTTACTATTCGAAGTGAGGTTGGTGGCTTGATTGAGAAATCGAAAGCTGGCCTGTGCGGCCGAATTTCAGATCAGTAGATGCCTGCGCGCCATTGTAGTATTGACGGCATCATAGAGCAAACGACTTCAAGCTGAAGGCAAACAAATTATAGGCGGATAATTATCTGAATGGAATAATGCAGCACAATATATTTTTTAAGACGCTTACCAAGTCCTATGGATTACCAATTCCGCCGCTAAGCTCATCAAATCATGGCACAAGTACGAAGAAAGACTGTGATCTTGAAGCGAGCGCGCCGCGAAAAATAATTATGCTCCTTATTCTACCGCGAAATATAAATTATTTCCAAATATAGTCTGATCAACTTTGCCTCTGCTATATATTAACTTAAATTTTCTGGTTCTTTTCCTCTCTTGAAATGACAAGTCTGACATTTGCGGGTTTTAGTTCCCTCAGGGTGCCTGAAAAGAATGTGTGAAACTAATTACAAAAATAGCGCCTCAGGCGTTAACCACCGTGGCGAAAAGGGCTCCCAACTGCGTGCAATAAAATCGAGCCTCTGGCTTATCATACTAGAGAGTCGCGAGATTCTTAAGTAAAACAACGACCGAAGGGACCATCCCATGGTGTCTTTTTTGCAAGGAAACAATTGCACCATGCCTCTCCACGGTCGGAGGTAAATTTGGTCACGGATGTCGCTGAATTTCAAATGAGGTGTCTCAGACGTTGGGGACACGCACAACGCGAAAGAAAATATTAAAGACAAGAGCTCGAAACACGAGCGTTTCTCGAGCAATTAAAGTCAACCTTGGAACCCTAGAGGTAAGCGACAGAAGCTAAGAGCATGGATGTCTGCATTGTAGATAATTTTGAGGAGACTGGAGCATTTTTGTGGAATTTATTGAGCTTCGAGTGCGGACCATTGGATCCGTTCTCACACAATTGACTGGCACCAGGAACACCCAAACATCAAAATAACAAAACACTTGCACAATGTAAGTCAGTTTTAGTTAGTTTCCTTCGAAAAGATAGCATTTAGAATGTATTTCGTGAGTTTCTTATACATTTGCTATAAATATTCAAATCGCCGCCCATGAACATCAACATTGAATATTTAATATTCGCATACAGAGCCTGGGCTGCCTGTGATCTGTTCATCCCAGTTACCTGGAATGTTGTAACTTGCGTGAGCATCAGAAATCTGAGAGTATTGAAACGATGTACCTGTAAAAAACAGTCGGTAGCTTCACAGGCTCAGAATAATATTGAAAATAATTCGACAGCGCTGCTTGGAAGAGATTGATTTAAAAAATGTTTAGACACACTTGTGCCAAACTTTATTGACACAGTAGAGATTTTTGTGTTATAGATTATCATTTGTTCTGCCCTGAAAGGTGTTAGAAAAGAAGATTTGTTTTTGACCATATGAGTTTTTTCGTTTTAAACTTCTAGCCATTGCACCTTTGGTGACATATGCAGCCATTATCGTAAGTTATGTAAGTTATCAGGTTTCCAATAATGACGGCGAATAATTTTTCTTTTTGCAGAATTACCACATTTCAGTACAAAGCTTTCTCCTTCTGTGACGTTTAAAGAGAATCAAGACGTCACATTGCCTTGTGAAGCAGCTGGGTTTCCACCACCGGTGATCACGTGGTCTAAAAATGGTCACGTGATCAAAAAAGAAAGAAGAGAACGGTTTAAGAAAAGAAACTTGGAAATAAAGGGAATTCAGTTTGAAGACCGCGGTATCTACACCTGTACAGCGGAGAACCTTTTGGGCAGAGTTCAACTATCAGTCAATGTGACTGTCAATGGTATGTAATTAATCGAACTCGCGGTCTTATCCTTGTTCGACGATCAATAATTCCTCGCAGGAGTAAATTAATGTAAACTTAAAGGAGCTACGTCACGGATGGCGCATCTTGAAAAAACATATTGACCAATTGTTTTCACGTTTGTCGTTCGCAATCCGTCCTCAACCATCCCTGTTCCTGTTTTTTTTTTATCACCTCTTTGATGTTTTTCTACCTTCGTAAACTATTATTTTGAGGCTTTCTTCAACAGTTTGAAGGTGATTTTGTTCATCGCAAAAATGACTTCATATATCGTGACATAGCTCCATAGAAGTTATTTCCGTTTTGCATTTAACAGAAATGACGTTCAATTAGAAGCGCGCGCTTACAGTTTCCATAGCAACTAAATAACTAACTAACTAACTCAGGTACAGTATCGCGGGATATTTGTACTCGTTTCGCGCATTATTTGTACTCTACTGACTAAGGTTTGACAATAAATAATAAAATTCCCATGAACTTATATTTTGTGCCTATATTTGTTATTTATTTGATTCATCTTTTTGGTTTTCAGTACCAACAAAATTTATCACAAAACCAAAGATATCTGTAACCGCTTACAAGACATGGGACACGATTGTGAAGTGTGACATTTTTGGCTACCCCTCCCCTGAGATCACATGGACAAGATCACTCAAGCAACTTCCAATCAACAGACATGTCTTAGCTGGGAAGAAACTTACGATTAAAAACACAACAGAGGACGATTATGGTGCTTATCTATGCCAAGGAGCTAATGAATTGGGGAATGTAGTGGCAGTGACATGGATCATTGTAAGAGATGTGGGTAAGCTAAGAATATCAAATCAAAGGATTATATGGACTGACTCGTAATGAATAAATTAATATGCATAAATTATTAGCGCGATTAAGGTTTACAGCCCATCGACCGACCAACTGAACGAGTGAAATCTGTCCACCTAATGCTATTACTCACTCATTTTTTCACATTCTCGAGTTAAAAATGAATGCAAATGAAGCACGGTTGTAACGGTGTTTTTTATACTTGTTTCTTTAAGTGAATCCTTCCATTGTGTCCAGACCCCCCAGGGAAATTCAAGTACAGAATGTGGGTGATACTGTAATGTTCAATTGTTCAGCTCGTGGCTCGCCGCTACCCCAAGTTAAATGGTTCAAAGATGGACGACGTGTTATTTCTACGGCAATGAATGACGGGACAGATTTAATAAAGAGTGAATTTGTCATTCATTGCTTCAAGCCGAGTGACACTGGGATCTATACCTGTCTATTTCATAATGAGAAGAATAAGACAGCGCAAGCCAACACAAGCCTGAGTATGTGAACGATTTGCTTATTTGGGGGGAGGGTGGGAGGGTGGGAGGAAGGGGTGTGGGAAGTCAATGGTAGGCGGGAGAAGAGAGGGCGAGAACCGGGAGAAATAGGAAAAAATCACGACATTGCGTAATTTTTTTTAAAAGAAAAAGAACAAAGAGGCCACCTAGTTATATGGCCAATGATCCCACGAGTATCCTTCAACCTCGTTCCCCCCTGGGTCTGGGAACGAGTTTTAACTATCCTGTAGCTCAGTGGTAGATCATCGGAGCGGTCATAGCTTCGACTCCTGTTGGGGGAACTCGGAATATGTTTTTTTTGAGTGGCTTGTGTCACTGACTGAATAACATCTATCTCGATTATCCTGTTATTTTTATCTTTAAGCCTTAGTCAACTGTGGTGATCCTGGTTCTCCATTCAACGGACAAAAACATGGCTCACGATACTGGACTGGTGAATCTGTGGCGTTCATTTGTCATCCGGGATATCGCTTGATTGGACCGACCACTAGAAAGTGTCTGCCTTCCGGTAACTGGAGTGGTATACAGCCTTCATGTAAGCGATGAAACAAATATATATTCCATTCTGCCCTTGTCTGTTTAGTTACACTGAGATGCACAGATGACGTCAAAATGTGGTAAGAACAAAAAGTGGCGCACGAGATGAAGTCGAGTGGCTCACTGATGTTCTTACCACATTTTGACGTCTACTGTTTTCGATAAATTAAATGTTGCGTCCCCGACGGTGAAAAATAGTTTTTCAAAATTTTTCATAACAACTTGGACTATGAAAAACCAACGTTGTTATGCGCGCGAGACACGCGACGCCGTGACGTCATCTATGCGTCTGTCTTCTGATAGATCACGAACAATACATTCGAAGCTCTCTGAGCGGACACTCTCGTAAGCAGACAATTCTTCTAACGGCCACCTTGACAAAACCCCGTTCGAACTCTAGCATATACAAACTCTGTATTTACACATTCCCGTAAGCGGCTAGCTCCAAATGCGGATACTTTTTCTGCTTCCCGAGGGTGTCCGCTTACGGGAGCTTCGACTGTATCTCAGTTATTGTAAAACATACTATGCAGCTTTATATAATTTGCTGTGTAAAACTCGCGCCGTGATTGGTTTAGAACTGTCATCTATTAGAGTACAGACGGACGAATGACGTCACAAATGGCGGGAAAACACGCGCGCTCTGCTCTAACACAAATCCTTCGCATCGCCGTCTCAAAACAGAGAAATATTTTCATCAAACTGGAAATATTCCGAAGGAAATTCAATGTAGATTTATTAAAATACGTTAAGTTTGGCTAAAACTTTGAAGCAAACATGGCGGACTTTTAGCTCATTGTGAAAAAAATCCGCATAATAGGGTCTAATAGCCGCGCACATTAAAAACATGACGGCTCTTTATTTATGGCTATGATCGCTAGGTAGGTAAATAAGTTTAGTCTAGGCATCAGCGTACGGGGCGGGGGCTGGCTGGGGGGGCTGCAGCTCCCCTAGTCGGGAAAAAAATAGTATTATTCGGGCAAAACTGTTCTACCGTTCGGGCAAAGACACAGTAAAAAATTATTTTACCTGCAACCTCGTGCTCTGCTGAAAGGTCTTTCAGTGCCCTTCGCCGCATCAAGACATTTTTAAGATCCACAATGGGGCAAGACCGACTAAGCAGCATCTCCGTTATTAACATTGAAAGGAAGTATGCAAACAAGACAATGACATGCAAAGGATTGTTGACATATTTGGGCGTCCAAGCAATCGTTCTTCATACTTCTTTTAGAAATATTGCTGTAAACCCTCAAATTACCTGTCATTTTACACTAGACCGAAAACGATGTTTTTGACGAAATATCTCGCGGAGAATACTGAAAATAGCATTTCCGAGTCTCTAGATTTCAAGACGCTTGACGCTCGCAAGCAGGTTTATTCGAGCAAATTTTGGTCAGCCCCCCCTACAAAATTTTTCCCGTACGCCGATGAGTCTAGCGATCATCATCTTTCTATGCAATGAGTATAGACCAATTTCCAGAGCATAAAAATAAATAATCACTGAAAATGTGAACTTATTAAGAACAAACGCGTCTTTCATAGTTGATTTTGTAATTAATTATGAGGTATTTTTAATCGGCCATATCTCTTTTGCGGGGCAGGTGACCTATTCTTTTTATTCTACAGTAATAATTATAATTTTGAAACATTACCTGGCAATGATCAATCAGGAACAATTTCAGAAAATTTTCATGTTAACTTTTATTTCTATGGAATCACCTTAAATGAAGGTCACAGAACTTGTCCACCTTTGGAAAGCTTGGAGTATGGTCTTACTCACGGACAGCAATACTGGGAAGGAAAACACACTTCATTCACCTGTAATCCTGGTTACTGGCTAATAGGATCGCCACAACGTCACTGCCTTGAGAATGGTACTTGGACAGGAGCTCAACCTTCATGTATTGCAGGTAAAAGACATTTTAGAAGAATATTGATAACTAATGATTCGCAAACATAAAAATACACTGAATAGAAGCAGGAAAAACGGAATTAAATGCGAAGACATATGCGCATGTCCTTGTATGGATAAAACGGCGTTCGACATATGGAGAGGACTAAACAACGTACGTGTTAGCGTCGAGAGCAGAACGTGAAAATGTTTTCCAACCATAAATTATCGATTTCTATCTCGGTTTTTTCGTTGTTATTTTGTTTTATACAGTAGAACCTCCGCTAACGGACACCTCCCGTAGGCGAACAGCTCTCGTAAGCGGACACTTGGTCGTGCACCCAGCTACATACAAACACTACATTTTTAACCTCCCATAAGCGAACACCTCTCTGAAGCGGACACTTTTCCTGGTCCCAAGGGTGTCCGCTTACGGGATGTTCGACTGTATTTATCTATGACTAACCGTGCTTGTGATATAATAGATCAGCTTTTCAACGATAAAAACTAGAAATAAAGCTGAAGGTAAAGTTTCCTGGCTTTGCTTTGAATGGGATATTTGGGGCCGAAATTAACTCAAACAGGCCAAGATTAAAAGTGTAACCCTGCAAGAACCGTTCGCATGTAAAACGATACCTTTCCGTCATGCCAGCAACAACTTAATTATTTACGTGCGTGTAACTGAGAAGGGAGTGATAGTTTCACGCCAATAATCTTTGTTTTTTCTTTCAGGGACGATGATAGTACAATCAAATATTATCCAAGGCAATACATTCTTATTCAGTCATCTCAGCCGATTTCTGGACCCGGTTGCTGGTTCACATCCATATTGGAAGCTGTGTTACCGCGCCTCCACTCACGGCTGGGCTGGAAGTACCTTCCATAGCAGGTGTAATGGTAAACGTAACACGGTGACCATCATCAAAAAGAAGCAATACGTCTTTGGAGGATTCGTTGACATTCCTTGGGGTATGGTTATAGCGTGATTATTATGTAAAACGTTTAGGTCTGTTTGACATACACCAGAAAGGTTTGTTTATACTCTTTGTTGAATCAGTGATCCAGAAATTCAGGTTTGTAATGCAGGCCAATGGAGACACGGACACGAAATGGATACAAAATACAATCCAGTTTAAAAACGTAATGTATTTTAGTATATACCATTTTCTAGGCAAACATATGGTCACATATGATTATTGCTAAGATACACTCGACATTATTATTTCATTACGAAAGTTATTACCCAAACCCTTCTCAAGCAGTGTGTCTTGCTGGCGTGTACATGCGGGTCATTTTCTATGCTATAGAAATTACACGTCAATCGTGACGCGCAACATATTTTTGGAAGCATGAGCAAGTATACGATGAAGAAATATACTTTAACAGAAAACTAGCATAACGCTACTGACTTACTGATTTACACGCTCTTATTAGTAGTGTTGCAACTCGCTTAGTTTACACGTTGCATATCATAACAAGTTTGCTGGTTAAAATGACTAAGATAATAGGCCACGCTCGACATGTAAATGTAACCTGGCATGGAGACTATCAGGATAAAATGGCAAATTTGCGAACATTCCTTTGTGTAGCAATTTATGGGAGACAATGAGTAAGGTAAAATGCAGATATCGAACATGGCCTATTACCCTCTCTTGTTAATATCATTTATTTTTTATTTATATCTTGTTTTTTTTTTCAAATGATGTTTCAGAGTCCAGTGGTGGATGGGGTTCTACTTCCAACGCTTTCATATTCTCTCTCCGAAATAAAGAAAGTCTGCCACCATTTAAAAGCATGGTGTCAGGACCGTCAAATGCAATTTACAGGGTCTCAAGTTATGGTCCAACATTTGGTGGCGGACACGACATCCACATTGCCAACAATGCGAACAGTAACATTAATTCATACACATACAACTTTGGCAACTACTATTCTGTTCCAAGCGGAGTACAAGACAAGAGCACAATCCTGGCTGGGACTCGTAACTTCACGCCTGATGAAGTGGAGGTGTTTTATCTTGGCTAATTCACAAGATGTGGCGATTAAAAAAATGAGGAACTGTTCACACATATTCAGTTATTTACTTGGTGTTGGTGTTGTAGTTTGCAGACCGTGTCAAAATATACCGGTGTCGGAATGCTGACAAAAAGTGTCATTATAAACTAGTTGTAGCTCTGTTGTAATGAAAAAGATACAGTCGTGCAAAAATATATATGCACTTTCTTTTCGGGTTGGTATTTTTAATATTTCGATTTCATTGGTATAACTATACTGATATATGTATTGCCCGATTTGGAAATAAATATATTTCTATTAGCAATAATGAAATAGTCAAGGTAATTTATGCAAGTCAGTCATAATCAACAACTTGTTTTTTGCTAAAGGTTAATTGTTTAAGGCTTTACTGAAGAACTTTTTAGAATAGAAAAAAAATATTATATTGAAATAGTGTCTGTGATGTAAGAATTGTTAATAGAAATAAATTACCGTGTGAACAGACTATGTCTAAAACAATTCTCCTTACGGTACGAGACGTAATACGGAAGGGGATTTATTTGGGCTTATTTCTCGGCGGGGGGGGGGGGGGGGAGGGGAGGGGGATTGCTGAGCGGGTGGGAAACTGGGAGTAAAGGGTGCGGGAGAAGGGGGGGGGGGGGGCGGGAAGGAAGATTCTCAAGGTGGCGGGAACCATGGATAAATAGGAAACATTTCGCACATTGCGTATTAGTAACAAATGTAAAGATGGTAAATGTTAAGCTCTGCATGTCATACTGTAGTAACTGTATCCAGTTTGTCACGAGCGTGGGATAAAGACAATATACGTAATATTTTGCAATAGAAAAAAGTGCAAAGAGGCGGAACCACAACGGAAGGGGCGGGAACCGGGGGGAAGTTCAGACCCGGTGTCGTACACGATAATTGTAAGCAAGTTGTAGTTTTCATTAATACACGAATATCGCGTGTCGCAGGCTTGTCGCAGATGTCGTATGCGACAAAGTTGTAAATCGGCACTTAAGGTTACTGTTTTTAGCAGCTACTAAATTTAGCGATTTTTACCAAGATTTAGCGACTATAGAGATTTTGGTGTACTAATCGATTTTTAAATTTAGCGCATGACATCGCTAAATCTGCTAAATGTAGTACCCACTAACAATGATAACCTTTTAAAGATATATTGGAAGCCAATTCCCTTTCACTACTGGATATGTAACACGTAGCTGAGCTACATACTACATCTAGGACACAGATGGATCTTGAAAAAACACTGTATAGACTAAAGCCTTCAAGTTTGTCCTTCGTATAAATCAGTCCCGCCATTTTCCCAGTCTCGAACCTCCCTTGTTCACTTTTGGTTTATTATTAAAACTCCGATGTTTTTTCTGACTTAATAATATAACAATAGAGTTGATGTTCGCGGGCGTAAATATGTTTTTGGCCCGACTCAGGCTCATTTTAGCCCGAGCCGCTTCGGCGAGGGCTAAAATGAGACTGAGAAGGGCCAAAAACATATTTACGCCCAAGAACATCAACTCTATTACTATTATAATAATTTCAGAGGGCATTTAGAAAAGGAATCAAAGACAGTAAGCGATATCTTGAACACTGCCGGCGTCGGGTCGACGTTTATTTCATATGATTGTAAAACTTGGCAGAAAACCGTACGCAAAATTCGTCGAAACAATCTGTGCTCTAAAGTTCTCTTGAAAGGAACAATTACAGAATTCCATCAACAGCAAATAAATAGTCATCTAGAAGTGTTGGAACTTAATCATGCAATTACTGAACTGGCAATTTGACATAAAATATTTTGCCTGAACTGAGCGGGTTTCGATCGAAGAAGACAAACTTACATTCAATTCGCCGCCGTGTATGGATTCTTCCTCGAGTTTCTGCAAGTCCTCTTCAACTAGCTGTACTGAGAAGGCTGAAAATTTGCTTCTTCGTTAGCTTTTTCAGCCAGTCTGATAATATAAAGCTAAAAAACAATAGCTTTGCAGCTGCAGATGGCAGCACTTCGAGTCAACGGCGCTTTGAATTCCAAGAAAACGGCGCGAACAGTTGAATGGTTTCCCGGTTTTGATTGGCTGCTACGTTATTTTCTTGTTTCTGATTGGCTCAGTTCAGCGGGCTAAAATATATTTTAGCCCGCTGAATTCTCCATTTTAGCCCGCAAAATACGCCACAATGCCCGATGAAGTTATTATAATAAACTATTATTTTGACAATAGTCAACACTAACCAGTTTTCTTATCCCAAATCATAAAATCCTTGCAAATTCTAACCCACAGGAGATGTCTCATTGCTCGCCGGCCGCTGATATTGGTGGCATGCACGGGAAGGCTCTCGGTGAGAAACCACTGGTCACTTCTCGACACCTGTGTCAAACGAGTGGACTGATTCGCTCCAATACCCCAAAGCTAAAGGCAAAAAGGAACGTAAATCGAATTTAAAGAAATCGGTTCTACATCCGGAGAGAACGACATTTTCGGCTGCGAAATTAAGTTCCAACTGAAGTCTAAGATAACGCGATAACAATATAAAGCTAATTATTAAAAGTCATTTCGTGTGTTCTTGACCGTTCTAATTTTTCGAAAATGAGAACGCCAATAGTCCATTTTACAGTTGTGTGCTTAGAATCCAGGCCTTTGAACAGAAGTGAGGCTGGAGGTGACTTTGTTGTGATACAAACCTTCCTTCTTTTCAAATGTAAATTATTCTGTTATTATGTAAACTAGTTTCTGATCTCTATCATCTCATGGTCACCCCTAACCTCGCTTTCATACAGAGGCTTGGTTACATTTCACAGAACTGTAAAATGGTCTATATATTAGGACAGAAATTTGCTATTCGAGTATTTTGTTGTTCTCAAAGCGCCATATTAGAATCCGGATATATATGGATTTCGTGCGATTTGGACACAATACAAAGCTATATTATGATTGTTTAATTTCCTGGCAGTGTTGGAGAAATTGAATCATTTTCTTTACTTTCGGCAACAGTTTAGGAAATTGCTTGACACGAAAACTAAAGTTATCATCATACTTCGCAATAGTCTAGTCCCAGAAGACTTTGCTCCGACGAAGGGCTAACGCTCGAAACGTCAGTTTTTAGAAATTCGCTACGGCGGTTAATTTACCTTTATCAACTCTGAGTTGATAATCAACATAGTGTTTCACTTGCCCGCCGACGCAGCACCACAGTTTCATTAGAAACTAATCACTTAGTCCCAGAAGAGGTTTTCTTTATTCTACCTGTTATAAACTCAAGCGATTAAGACGATTTCCGCTGGACGTTCGAGCAAAAAGTGCAAAAAATTAAGTTACCAAAAAAATACTCATAGCACGGTAACATTTTGAATACAGTTAAAAATAAATTATCGATAAATTAGCTCCCAAGCTGACCCCGCGAGAGAAGTCATTACATATTTTAATTAAAAAGACGCTTCATGTCAGTTCAAAACAAAATGGCGTGCGTTTTTATCATTTTTTACGAGGTTCAACATTAATTTTCTCGAGAATGCTTGAGAATTTAAGAGGCTGTCTCTGTAAGATCCTCATACCAATTTGGGCCACGTAACAGATTTCCTTGAAACTTTGCATGCGAGTAACACCTAATGTGGCTAGTTTCAAAATGCATTTCGTTTTGGCTCTAACTTTATTTTGACGGATTTATGAGGGGGGTCCCGTGGGGGTCCGAAATGGTGATTTTTTGGTCTTCAAATTTCCATTTTTTCATAATTTTAACATCCTCTCACTTCCCTTGAAATTCATTGCAAGACATCATCCTGCCGTGTGGTGGTAGGTATATGATCTGTTAATACTATGGTATTATTAAAGTTTCCGTAACATCATTTCAACTAGTTAAATTTTAACTTTTATGTTACCTCCATTGACAGCTTATCCGAAAAGGTTAAAAGTGGGTGTACAAAAAATCATATAACTCAAAAGTTAGACTTTGCACAGATGTTTTGTTGTATTTATAGAGAGATAAAGACTTGATCTTCAATGCTATTAAATAAAATTTTCCGGCCAGCAGGTATTACCGCCTAAAGGTCATTGTGAACTATCAGTATTTCAAAATTTTCTAATTAATCGGCGAAAAGAAGGTCAAACATACGCGTGAAATTTTGATCCAAATAATGTTCTGTTCCGTCATAATCACGTATGAATAGTTTCTAAACACGTTTTACTGCTTTACTTTAGCAGTACTCATCCAAATAAAGCTGGAAAAAATCATAAAATGACGTCATTATTTATGCATATTGATGCTCAAAACACAAGTAGCTGTCAAATTTACTCCACTAAACAGCCGATCAAATTTCTTGATATACAGATAGTTTAGCTTACTTATTCGATTGGGGAAAACAGTAATCCAAGAACAAGACAAAACAAGGTATAGATGGTATATTGTAACAAATTTAGACAGTCAAACAAATCTGAAGAAACTTACCCTTGATGACCTTGAAATCGACAACTCGCATGTTGGCATATTTGCCTAAGTATGTATAGCTGATTTCGCAGACAGTTTCCTTGAGATTAGATTACAGTTATAATTGCTGTTACAATTAGATCTATAATGATTAAAATTCACATAAAAATTGAAGCAATTACCTTTGTGATTGCGTGAACATTCTTCGCACAAGGGACGTTAATTCCCACTTGCCGTGACAAGAATCACACTGTTATTCAACAAGGTAACCGCTGACCTAAACACCGACAATGTTTCCGAGAAATGATAACTGCGGGGAATCCAGTGGAATGTCTAGTTTACTAGGCCTGTCGATTGTAAAGATGATATCAATGGCCATTGCTGTCACCAGGTGTTGTAATCTGTGACATGGCGAGGTGGATACAGAAACTTTACGGTTGCAATGTTCAGATGGGAAGTAAGAGGAATTCCCAAAGGGGGAAGGGGGAGGAGTGGCGAGTAATTGAATAATAAAGTGACCAAAATTAACCCCCAAATAATAACATATACCTTTACTATAAGCCCTGCTCATATTTATGTACAGAAGGATTTTTTGGTTTTGCTTCATGAGAAGAATATTATAGGAACGAATTATGCGTTTCAAAAATGATTTGTAAAGGTATATGTTATTATTTGGGGGTAATTTGGTCACTTTATTATTCAATTACTCGCCCCCCTCCCCCCTAATTGAGAATTCCTCTTACTTCCCATCTGTACATTGCAACCGTAAAGTTTCTGTATCCACCTCGCCATGTCACAGATTACAACACCTGGTGACAGCAATGGCCATTGATATCATCTTTACAATCGACAAGCCTAGTCTCGGGAACATTGTCGGTGTTTAACTGGTCAGCGGTTACCGTGTTGAATAACAGTGTGATTCTTGTCACGGCAAGTGGGAATTTTAAATGTCCCGTGTGCGAAGAATGTTCACACAATCACAAAGGTAATTGTTTTCAATTTTTATGTGAATTTTAATCATTATAGATCTAAATGTAACAACAATTATAACTGTAATCTAATCTCAACGAAACTGTCTGCGAAATCTGCTATACATACTTAGGCAAATATGCCAAAAAATGGCCATTGATATCATCTTTACAATCGACAAGCCTAGTCTCGGGAACATTGTCGGTGTTTAACTGGTCAGCGGTTACCGTGTTGAATAACAGTGTGATTCTTGTCACGGCAAGTGGGAATTTTAAATGTCCCGTGTGCGAAGAATGTTCACACAATCACAAAGGTGATTGTTTCAATTTTTATGTGAATTTTAATCATTATAGATCTAAATGTAACAACAATTATAACTGTAATCTAATCTCAACGAAAACTGTCTGCGAAATCTGCTATACATACTTAGGCAAATATGCCAACATGCGAGTTGTCAATTTCAAGGTCATCAAGGGTAAGTTTCTTCAGATTTGTTTGACTGTCTAAATTTGTTACAATATACCATCTATACCTTGTTTTGTCTTGTTTTTGGATTACTGTTTTCCCCCATCGAATAGGTAAGCTAAACTATCTGTATATCAAGAAATTTGATCGGCTGTTTAGTGGAGTAAATTTGACAGCTACTTGCATTTTGAGCATCAATATGCATAAATAATGACGTCATTTTATGATTTTTTCCAGCTTTATTTGGATGGGTAATGCTAAAGTAAAGCAGTAAAACGTGTTTAGAAACTATTCATACGTGATTATGATGGAAAAGAACATTATTTGGATCAAAATTTCACTCGTATGTTTGACCTTCTTTTCGCCGATTAATTAGAAAATTTTGAAATACTGATACAGTTCACAATAACCTCTAGGCGATAATACCTGCTGGCCGGAAAATTTTATTTAATAGCATTGAAGATCAAGTCTTTATCTCTCCACGAATGCAACGAAACATCTGTGCAAAGTCTAACTTTTGAGTTATATGATTTTTTGTACACCCACTTTTAACCTTTTCGTATAAGCTGTCAATGAAGGTATTATAAAAGTTAAAATGTAACTAGTTGAAATGATGTTACGGAAACTTTAATTATACCATAGTATTAACAGATCATATACCTACCACCACACGGCAGGATGATGTCTGGCAATGAATTTCAAGGGAAGTGAGAGGATGTTAAAATTATAAAAAAATGGAAATTTGAAGACCAAAAAATATACATTTCGGACCCCCACGGGACCCCTCTTGTAAATCCGTCAAAATAAAGTTAGAGCCAAAACGAAATGCATTTTGAAACTAACCACATTAGGTGTTACTCGCATGCAAAGTTTCAAGGAAATCTGTTATGTGGCCCAAATTGGTTATGAGGATCTTACAGAGACAGCCTCTTAATTGCGGGGTCACTTGGAGAAGTGAATTTTAGTGATGTGTTTCAAATAGTATTCAAAATGTTACCGTGATATGAGTAGTTTTTTAGTAATTAATTTTTGCACTTATTGCTCGAACGTTGAGCGGAATCCGTCTTAACTAGAATTGACCGTTAACAGTTTATAAAAGTCTTGATGTCAATAAAATGATTAGAACTGTGTCAAACGTTTAGATTTAATACTCAAAGCTAAAGCGAAAGAGAAATTTAAAGATATCGGTTTAAAATAGTACGTTTTCTACGGCCGGAGAGAACGACGTTTCCTTTACTGCGGAATTTCTACCTGAAAATTCTGTAAAAAGCGATAGAAAATTACAATTTCATACATACACATACATACATAAACTTTATTTAAATATAACCTTTTTAAGTTTTCGAAAATAGAACTGTGACGGTATTAGGACATAAATTTTCTATTCAACAATGTTTTGTCGTGGTTTTGAGACAAACGACGGACTGATTTATGTCAGTGAAGTGGACACGTTTTCCTGGCAATGCATGTTGGGAAAATTGGATCCTCTTTAGTTTGATTTCGCTCGTTTCGGAAATTGCATGGCAATAAAAAACAAAGTTATTAGTATACGCATCTTTAGAACTGTTTCGGATTTAAAGCGAAAATACGTGGACGCAAACTTCACTGTGTTTTGTGCAGCCTTTTACAGAGAAATTGGCGCATGCACCTGCCATCCTGGAAGACCCATGTCGACATTGTCTATCCCAGCATCTTCCCTGTGTCAGTGTCAGCATCTTCCATCGTCTCAGAAAACATTCGGCAAACACGAATCTCCATGTAAAGTTGTGTGCATCAGAAAGGAGTTCAATGATTCAGCATTTTCTGTTCCATCTAGCTCCCCTGTATTCCTCTCGACATCTGATTTCAGTTCATAGCTTTCTACTTTAACCCTTTCACTCCCAGAGTCAAACCTTGAGTCAATAAATGTGGTTGTACCTTTTAAGTCTGTGGATAAAACCCTAGTGTGTGACCATTTAAATGAAGGCTATTGAGCAGTACTTTCGCAGAGATAGATCGTGCAGTTGTGAACCACTCTTGCGATCGTTGCGATCGTTGCGATCATATGGAAACCTGAGGTCTCAGCGATCGCAAGGATCGCTGCGATCGTTACCATTATTGTAGCGACGTCAAAGATAATATTTAATGATGTTTTTGTTTACTGCTTCTGAATATTTAATTCACTGTTAGAATTAAATTTTGAAAATTAGTTCTCGTATTTACCTTTAGATGAAAACTCCTTGTTCCACATATAGATAACGACATCTGAAAAGAATAAATCACATTGATGGAAAATTAATATCCGGTCAATCATCTTAGTAACTATTTTCGTGTTACTCTTTATTAGGGCCGTGTGTTTTGTTTATTTGTAGTTCGTTTCCGCTCATAATTGCAAGCTAGAGATGATTGTCAAAATATATTATATTTTCCACCCTTCATCAATAATTAATAGTACGTCGCTGAAGAGGAAACCGAACGAAATACATCTAGAGTTTACGTTACGTCACCGCCGCTTTTCCGTTTACCCGACGATAGAGGAAATATGGCTTTTACATCCCAAGGCAATAAGGTTCAAAGTTTCGATGGAACTGCCGAAGATCGTCAACCAGCTGTTCCTAAGACCCTTAGTTCTTTTGCAGAAGGTACTTCCTTACACGGAGCTAGATTTCTTCCCACAGGGAACATTTTCAGGAGACTTCTTTGGACGTTGGCCCTCGCTTCATGTTTTGGTTTTTGCATCTACCAACTTTATCAAACTGTGGAAGCTTTTTATGATCGACCATTCCATACAAAAATGACCACGAAGACAGGAAACAAGACAGTAAATATAGCATTTCCCGCCGTGACACTATGCAATTTCAATTTCTTTAACCGGCGAAGGTATAGGAACTTGATGAAAACAAATTTTAATGCAAGCAACGAAGAGATTGAACGGAAATTTATCGTTTTCGAAAAATTTATGGCGAGGTCAGAAGGCGTCCTTGACAAACGATTCAAAACGACGCAATCCTGAGTTGTTTCTCCGCGAGGTTTCCACAAACGATCATTATCTCAAAATGTTTAGTCATCTTATTGAAGACATGCTTCTTCCAAGCTCGATATTTGATTCTTGCTTTATTAATGGAAAGGCTTGTGGATCCGAGAACTTCACCTCGTTTTTAAGCTCCACTTTTGGTATGTGCTACACATTCAACTCCGGGAATGATGGTCGTCCTGTAATAAACGCCACTATGTCCGGCGACGTGAACGGCTTAAAGCTGTTGCTGAACGTCGAGAGAGACAGTTACGTGGACAATCCAATAAAACCGTTTGCTGGACTTACAGTTCGCATACACGATCAACATACTTATCCTTTTGTGGAACAGTTTGGTTTTTCCGTTCAACCAGGCCTTCGCACTCTCTGCTCGATAAAACAGAAAAAGGTAAGTTTGCAGACGACGTTCGCCTTATGTTTTAGTAGACTTTCATCTTTTAAAAACAAAATGTCACGGTGATTGTCATGGCGTGGGCTCCTCAATTTTGTGCGCTTGATATCCAAAAGTAGAGAGTTCCATTTGTGAAGCTCCAGATTCGAGACAAGACTAAGCCACTTTATGCACACATCGACAGTTCATTCCATTTGAGAACTTAATTGAGAAGGTGAGAACGTTGTTTTATCTAAGTGATAAACTTTTTCTTTTCACAGATAATGAACTTGCCACGACCCTATTCAACCAACTGCTCTAGTGAAAGCCTATACATGTTTCACAACTCCAGATACAAGTACTCCAAGCCCGCCTGTTTGACGCAATGCCTATATTCATTTATTATCAAAAACTGCGGTTGTCGCCCTATAGAATATCCAGGTGAGCAAAATACGTTTAAACTTGCGATTCATTCCAATTCTTCTTTGGACTCAAACCCGACCCGATTTCACCGATCAAGGTGACCAGACGTAGTCAACTAAAGTGGATTTGTCACCTTGTGTCCTAGGGAAAGAAAGATACCGCTAGCGAATATAGGTTGACCATGACCAAACATTGCTAATCTATTTGAAACTTCATAAAGGACTGTTAAGTTTCACGACGATGTTTCGTTTTACGCAGGAGCAAACTATCCATAAATACACCAAATGCACGTATAAATTCGTCACGTTTTTCTACATGACCTTGATTTCTTTTCTAGATCTAAAAGTTTTAGTGTGCGCTCCGAACGACACCATACTTTGCTTGTATCCTAAAACAGGTAAGTGTAATGTTTAGCCACGGTTGTTACACTACACTCTTTTTTTCTTAAAATAACCTTTTTTATAAGAACGTTGAAGCTGAGATTGACCAAAATTTTGAGAACATGCTAAGAACATAGCCAGGTTGAGACTTAGCTAAGAACATTTTTATTCACTTGTTTTTGCATCGAGCTCTAAATACAATATTCTAGTATCCTTTCAAAAAATTAACAACATGTAACATTCATGAATATCTCAGTGAATATGCAGTTCAAATGAGCTCAAAATACTTGAATGCACATTTTTTTATAGTAAAAACATGAATTTCTATCACATAACATGTATACATTGTCTCTGTTTAAGAACATGTTAAGAACGTTTTCAGGCTTAAATCGCCAAAAAATAAGAACATTCGGTCTCAGCTCAGCCTCAGCTCGAAAATTAGACGTTCTTACAAAAAAAAGAGTGTAGTACCTCCTCGGAGCAAATCAAGAGATTGTGGGTTGACGTTGTGTAACTGTTAGTGGAGCAAGGAGATACGTCATCGTTGGAATTGGTATCAAAATAAATAAATTGCGAAACGAGGAGCGTTCGTTAATCCTTCGAAAAGCCTTCAAGCGTAAATTTGAAAGGTTCATTTTATTCCACATTTTGGCAGTTTTTGTTATACTGTCTGGTGAAGACAATGACCGTAAACAAACATGTGATCGATTATAGGCCTGGAAAGCATGATTAACTGTTTCATCGGTCATTCGGTGATTTAGTCAGTCAGTCAGTCAGTCCGTCAGTCAGTCAGTCAGTCAGTCGGTCAGTCGGTCAGTCAGTCAGTCAGTCAGTCAGTCAGTCCGTCAGTCAGTCAGTCAGTCAGTCAGTCAGTCAGTCAGTCAGTCAGTCAGTCAGTCAGTCAGTCAGTCAGTCAGTCAGTCAATCAGTCAGTGTCAGTCAGTCAGTCAGTCTTGGCGGGTAGATTAGTCAGTCAGTCAGTCAGTCAGTCAGTCAGTCAGTCAGTCGTCAGTCAGTCAGTCAGTCAGTCAGTCAGTCAGTCAGTCAGTCGTCAGTCAGTCAGTCAGTCAGTCAGTCAGTCAGTCAGTCAGTCAGTCGTCAGTCAGTCAGTCAGTCAGTCAGTCAGTCAGTCAGTCAATCAGTCAGTCAGTGAGTCTTGGCGGGTCGATTAGTCAGTCATGCAGTCTGAATTAATTCAAACAAAGAAAAATTAACAGTCAGTGTCAATTACAATCCATATATTTATCCATCAATTATTGTTGTCATGATTTCAAATATTGCAAGGGAACATTTCATTTGTTTATTTCTTCTTGTTTAGAAATATTTGGTACATCCGAAGAAAAGGTCAATTGTGGGAAGAAGTGTGGTGTGGCGTGCGAGCACACGCATTACGAAACATCTTTGTCAAACGCTGCCTTGCAGAGGAATGTTTTCATCAAAAAGCTGACTTCATCTCCAAACATAACTGCGGATTTTCCATTCTACGAAAACTTCCTGAAGATGTCAGATTCTGGGAAGAAAGATTATATAGAGTAAGTACATTTGTTAGTTTAGTGAAAGGTAAATGAATTGGACTTAAATGTGGAAAGGCACGTTTTTTTTGGCATGACGTAATATATAACAATTTGGTTGCCGCGCGCGCTAAATCTTCAAACATACACATTCTCTGTGACTAGTACAAATGTTCCCACGCCAACCTTTATCGCCCTAGGTAATTAGACGTCAATCAAACCGACACTGGCAAATCATCAGTCAGCTCAGACGTAATTAAACACGAATAAAGTATTACATTTTTCTAACCATAAAACACGATAGACGGTGTTTCCAAACATCGAGAAGAGAGTACAAAATGGGACATACAGCAGAGTATTTTGAAGAAATTCGATGTGTTTGGAACTGTGATGAAACAATGCTCGAGTTTTTTATATTAAAATATATTCTCAATCGAAACTAAAACTAAGGAGTAAACGGAGAAATAAAGTCATAAAAATCTATGCACGAGCTTGAGAAGAATGTCGATGCCTACGACGCGTCAGAAAATGCCGGCTGCATGATTGTGGTTCTTGTACTCACTTTCGTCATTTTACTTTGTTCAATTAAGTGAGCAATATTCTCTTTTGTCTTCACACAGTGATAACATCATTTCCTTGGACATCTATTTTGAAGATCTGAGCTATGATGAGATTAGACAAACTCCGGTCTATGAACCATGGAGTCTGATTTGTAAGTGACTTGGCACTGACGTGCAAAACAATACTTCTACTTCTAACAATACTTCTAGCAGACCATAGGCTCACTTTTAACGGCGACACTATATCCAGCTAACCCATGAATGACCCATGAAGGCCTCTGCGTTAGTGTGATACTCTACTAACAGAACTATGAAGCTACATAGGTCATTTGCGAGTCACAATTCACAAGGCTTCTTGGAATTTATTTTAAGCAATTTAAAAATTGTCAACAAAACTGGCATGATCCACATTAAACGGATTACTGACTGAATGAATCTATGAATGATCCAACGATTAAACGAGTTAATCGATTGCTTTTTTTGTTTTTCCTTTTAGCAAATCTGGGAGGTAATTTTGGTCTCTTTCTCGGTATGAGTATCCTCACCATTCTAGAAGTCGTGGACTTTGTCTTCAGGAGAATTTGCTCCTTGATCTGGAAACACTGAGACAGACAGAATTGAGATGTGCAAGAACAAGCGAACATTGAATTATGACAGTGAATGTCTTCAATCAGTTTTTGTCTTGGAAAAATAGCAAAGTGAAGGCTTAACATTTAACCTAACATTTAGCCATTCCTATTTATTCTATATTGTAATATAATATCAATATTATCGTCCGGCGTTGGTTATCCGGCCCGCAGCACCAAGAAATACCCATTTTGACACATTTTTTATACAATTGAACCTCCACTAACAACGGCCAGGAGTTATATGTGCCAACCGTGCGCCAATCCATACAATTTACTCCTAGATGGTTTTGCCCCAGGGTAGCCGTTGTAAAGAGGTTCCACTAATTATAACATTGTGACCCTCATTGCATTTGTGACCAGGTACATATTTTAGACCTTAGTCAGTTCCATGTAAGGACTGTGATCCAAGGTATTCAGTATTTGTGTAAGATATTTAGTACGATTTCAACTCCATTCCAAAAACAGTGCAACGGTGTAAAACTAGGTGCAATGTTTCTTGCAGCAAAAAAACCCATAGCTATTTACAAGACAGCGAAGAAGAAGCCACACACGATTCTCGAGAATAGTCGGTTTTGGGTGGTGGAAGGGTGTTTTGATACAGTTTTTTAGGGAACCGTGCATACCTAACTTTTTCAATTAGCTTTTTTAGAAGTCTGTCCTTAATCAAATGGATTTGAAATTTACACCCGTAAATGACCTTGTATTGAAGTTTTTCATGATGCACTTGTTAATGACAACGATAAAGAGAAAATCTCAAAATCAGTAAAACTTCAATTCCAGATTTCATCTAAAAAAGCCAATATCGACATTTTAAAGTAAAACTATAAGAATAAAAAAAAATTGTATGTTTGATTTTGAATAAATTGCATATTAAATATTTCCAACCGTTAGTTTTTGCATAATAATAGTAAAAGGACCAAGAGATAAACACTGCTTTGATGAAATTTTCTAATTTCTAGGTAAAATATTTCTGCTGAGCAGGAATTCTAGCGGCTTGATAAAAATGTGCTTTAAATGTTTTTAGGTTAGTTAATTTAGTCAAAATCGCGAAACGCTGACACAATTTGTTAAGGCGAAAAAAAATGAAAACAGCGGAGAAAAAAAATAAACATTTGAAAATTGGAAATAACAATATGTTATCAAATAGTAATTATGTGAACCGGTGCGTCTGTTTGAAGTATTCTTGATATATACAGTCTCCTTAAAACAAATAACAAATATAGGCTGACAGAGAGTCATACAAACGTATTGGGATAATACAACTGGAACAGTCTTTAGGAATAAGCAGGCAAGTTCATGGTCACGATTTGATTGTCAATCTTGAGAGGTTATGTTATATTTATATTTAAAAAAATCCCGTCAGTGAAAGGAAATCTGGTCTCCGTAAAAATAATAATGAAATACAACCAATACATCTTAAATGACTTCAGTATAATGTGTGACTTTTAGTGTTCATATATTATGCAGTTTTGTTCTCTTATACTAGTTGAATGTTTGCAAACTGAAAATTTTTAGGAAATAAAGGAAACTATAGGATTTGAAAGACTCTAATCAAAATACCAAACCATAAAAAATTCATATACAGAATCAGAATAGATTTTCTACAATGAACTGCAGGACACTATAGCTATATTTAAAAAATAATCAGAAAAAAAGACAAAGCAAAACAACACTGAACATCTGCAGGCATTATTACATCTACGGCCGGCGGTATTATACCTTAGAAATGCTGTTTATTTTCTTCATTTTGTTCTTGTGTTCCCATACAAATTTTAATCAAAAGAATAATGAATAATTTATCTCTTCGTACTGTAAGCGATTTTATTATGTTTTAATAACTTCATTTCAATGTCAGTGGTTATAATAAACAAGACATAATATATATGGTGATTTCTCTCGCCCTCATCAAAACACAATGGCATTGTCACAGTTATTGAAGACATTTTGTCACCTTGGATAGTAGCGTCCCAACTTCTGCCAAAATTCTCGCCTACCAGTTTATCCAAAGATTCCTATTTTATCCAAAAAAATAAAAGGGCACAACGATGGCTTTTAGACAGCAAAGTGTTGGGATTCCAGGTGTGGAATATAACACTAACGAACACGACCCAAGAATTAGCCAAGATATCAAAGATGATAATGTCGACCACCGTGAAATGGAAGGGTTACGATCCTTTGCACAGGACACAACTCTACACGGTGCAAGATTTTTGTTCGCTGACAACGTTTGCAGAAGACTGCTTTGGACTCTGGCAACTATCTCGTGTCTCACTTACTGCGGCTATCAAGTTTTCACTTGTCTAATGCAGTTTAACAAGCGGCCATTCAACACGAAAATGACAACGCACATAAGTACCGATAGCAGCGAGCTTCTCTTCCCAGCTGTAACACTATGCAATCTAAATGCATTCAACACTCGAAGATACAAGCAATTGTATCCAATTGCAAAGTATGACAACGAAGAAATAATCGAGAGAAAAATTAAAGACATTTCTCTTATGCTCAGTAAGTCGAACGAGATATTAAGCGAGGAGTATAAACAACGCAACCCAGAGTTGTTTCAGCGTCAAAAAATGGCCGGCAACACAAATGAAGCACAAGGAAGAGTAGGTCATCAAATAGAAGAAATGCTTTTACCAAGTACCTCGCAGTTCAATTCATGTTCCATAGATGGAATGCAATGCAGTGCAAATAACTTTACCGGCTATCTAACCCCCATGTTTGGAAAGTGCTTCACATTCAATTCTGCAAAGGGCGCTGATAACCCACCGCTACAAGCTACATTGGCCGGTGAGAACAGCGGCTTGAAACTTCGACTTAATATCGAACGAGAAAGTTATGTGGCCAATCCTCTGCGCCCATTTGTAGGGCTGGCAATTCTCATACACGATCAGAAAAGTTTTCCCAGTGTGGAGGACTTTGGTATAAAAATTCAACCTGGCGTGTCTACTCTAATTGCTATAAAACGAAGAAAGGTAAGTACAGAACGTTTTCCAGTATATATATTCAATTGCCTTCCCGGCGCACCATCGAGGGAGGATTCAAACGCCCGCTGATCTAATCTAACAATTCATGTTCGTAAAACATTGAAGTATTGACAAATTTTAAAGGTGATTTTTAACAATTGTTGGATGAGGTTTTTGTGGTATCCAGAATAATCAAGGTCTCGTCTCGGTAAGAGTTTATATCAGCCTCAGCCTTCGGCTTCGGCTGATAACTCTTACCGAGACCTTGACATGATTACCCTTGGAAATCATGCACCACGGTCATATATGACATGATTACCCTTGGAAATCATGCACCACGGTCATATATGACATGATTACCCTTGGAAATCATGCACCACGGTCATATATGACATGATTACCCTTGGAAATCATGCACCACGGTCATATATGACATGATTACCCTTGGAAATCATGCACCGCGGTCATAGCTGACA
Organism: Desmophyllum pertusum; assembly: GCA_029204205.1. Classification (NCBI taxonomy): domain Eukaryota; kingdom Metazoa; phylum Cnidaria; class Anthozoa; order Scleractinia; family Caryophylliidae; genus Desmophyllum; species Desmophyllum pertusum. The sequence goes on from MU826362.1 coordinate 942,128, forward strand.
TGATTACCCGTGACCTTGAGTGTCCTTGATATGATTATTGTATAATCTGCAGGTTATTACCCGTGATCCTCTCGCTAATCTGTAGGTAGATGACGTAGATGCTTTCAAAGGCGGTGATTTCGAAAATTCACTGTACGCTTTTGGCCAATCAGAAAAGAGATAGTGAGTTGAATGTATAATAATCAAAAACATGGCGGCTTTTCCTTTGTGGTTAAGTTCGCCAGGGAGGTAAATGATGTTGTTTTCTCGTAACATGTTTTGCATATTTTAAAAGTTTCGCAATCATTGTCTTTCTGTACAATGATCATAGTATAGGTAAATTTTCTTGTCAGAAAAACAGACAATCACTGAACAGCCGCCATCTTGGATCCGCCAAAAATGGCAAATATAAAAGTTGTTGCAAGAAAGTTAACATGTTCATAAAAAAAAAAAACAGAAAAAGTTTAAATTTGGGAAAAACATGCCTGTCAAAATAAGGGTTGCCATGGTAACAGCACGTTTCGTGAAATTGCTGCCAACTAAATTGTAGGTAAAGTCGAAAAGTTTGGCGGCTTTTTGCTTCAATATTCAAAAATGTTATCCATGGTCAAAGTCCGTGTGGGTAAATTCCGCCCCAGTCTGAATAACTACCCTTTCTCTTTCTTATACTAACCTATTCTTTCTTATCATGATATACATACCAAATAGAAAACGTTTTCCGTGTTTCCATAACACGGGTGAAGTTTGGGAGAACGAGAAATGCTGTTGAAATACGAGCCGCAGGCGAGTGTCTCCACAGCAATTTCGAGTTTTTCCAAACTTTCACTCGTGTTACCATAACTCCATGGAAACACAGGGAAAACGGTTTCTATTGTTTTTATGAAATAAAAGCACGAAGTGATTTTCTTTGTTTCCATAGAGTTATGGTAAATGGTTTTGAGCCAATCAGAGCGCGCATCTTATCTTGTTTATTTTATATATAAAGCCAAATGTTTTATATACTACATATATGTTATTTTCTTTGCAGATAATTAACCTGAAAGAGCCATATGCAACCAACTGCACAGATAGGACCCTTGACGTGTTCAACAGTGATAAACACTCTAACTACACTAAAGCGGCTTGTCTTATGAAATGTCGCAATGATCACACCATCAAAGCCTGCGGCTGCTCACCAGCTAAATTTAAAGGTATGAAACAACTTGCTACCAGGGATATACAGACAAATGAATGAGTTTGAGAACAAACTATTTCCTACAAGAAAATAAATTAAGGATAGTGACGCAATAAACGTTCACACTTCGTGCCCGAGCACGGTGCCCGAATACGATTCTCGCTCGGTACTAATGTGAACACACCTTTTTTCAAGTATCCACGCCAGGGTTCGGGCAACATGTTTATATCTTGGGTACCCAGTGTGTGAACACAGCACCATTTTGTGCCCGTGCCCAGGCACCAGTGCTCGGGCACCAAGTGTGAACATAGCCTTAGAAAGTTCTGTTGAGTTGTATTCTTCACCTTTCCACATTAGATAGATAGATAGATATTTATTTATCGTGGTCAGTACACTTAGCTATGGTAACGGTACGTCATTCAGACTTGACGAGTAAAGTCTGCATGTTTACAGGTACGCCACAAAATGACAATAAATTATAACAATTACTGCTGGTATTATAAAAATTCTAAAAAATTCTAAAGCTATATATGAGTACTATAAAATGTATAAGATGTATGGATATAAAAATGAATGAGAATTAACTAGAACATTGTTTAAAATAAGTTTACAGATGGCAGCTTAAGTCAATGTCGCACATGACTTTTCTAAAGTCTTTATAGTTAGCCGAAGATCTTACAAAGTCAGGTAGGTTGTTCCCTAATTTAGGAGCAAAGTATCGCCACGATTTAAGGCCGTACTTAGTGTAATTAGAAGCAGGACCGCGAGGTAAATCATGCCATGTGTCCAGACATTTTTAAAAATACCATTGCCCTTTCTCGAAAAGGTAAAGTCTCCTATTGAGCAATAATTTCATGTAGTAGAATAACCTTGTACAAATATTTAGCAATCATTTCCGGAGTTTGAGTAGCCAATCAGTGTGCGCGAAAAGCCGCACTATTCACGTGTGTGGTATATGCCAATAAACAGTAACGTTTCAGTCTGTGTGTGACCACTCAAATGAAAGCAGCAGTACTTTCATGTGGTACTGTTTATTATGCTGTACAAGGTGATTCTAACTTTTGAGTCTGTGGATAAAACCCAAGTGTGACCATTCAAATGAAAGCTATTGAGCAGTACTTTTAATGTGCTCTTTATTTTTAGTGGAACATATAATTAATTTTTCATGTTTTGTTTTTATAGCCAAGTCTTCAGTTCCGATCTGTGCACCAAATGACACAATTCTCTGTGTCTACCGATCACAGGGTATGTCAACCTATTCTTTGATGTAAGAGTTAGACCGAAATCAATGCAATCCCACCTGACCAATCACAACAAAGCACTTGATGCTATGAACCAATCAGAACTCGATGAAAAGAACAATCCCGTTTGCCAAGCGCGGGAAAACGCGCAGAAGCCAAGTTTTGTCCTGATTGGTTGAAGAAAAAGCTGGTTTGCTCTGATTGGTTAATGCGATTGTAATTCACAACAGAGAGTGAGTTATGCTACCATAGCAACATTACTGACTATCAAACTTTTTTGTTTGTTTGGGGGAGGGGTGGGAAAGGTTAATAATGAAACAGGGCATTTTTCCGGCACTCCTCGGACTAAAGTTAAATTTCCTCATTAAATTGAATTGTGATTAGATATTCAAATCACCAAAGCGTATATCTTAGCTGCATATAATGATTAACTCTTGCAGAAGAGTTTGGAACCTCCGCCGAGAAGAACAAATGCGAGAAAGACTGTCCCGAGCCTTGTTATCACACGGAGTACAAGACTTCCTTCTCATACAGCGGTCTACAGAGAGAACCTCTCATTGAACATCTCATGTTGTTGCTTAACGGTACTGACGAGAAAACTATCGGTCAATCGAGCGATTTACGAGCCTCTATTGAACATGACTAAAGCTGAGAAGGAGAAATACATAGAGTAGGTGTTTACTTATACTTATGGTTGATTTAACTCTGTTCATCATGATAATGCATGGTTAGTGTGTTACACTCCATAGAGTGGTTAGGGTTCGAGCACAGTACTCCAGTGTCATAGTGCCTCTCCACTGACCTAGGGTAATGTTGTTCGAAAGCCTATTAACGCTATAATCCAGGATTAAAAGTTAATCGAGGTCTCTTTTGTATAAAAGTGTTTTTTATTGCAAATGTTTTCTGGAGTTTAAGATTGATCAAATTAAAGTGAAAACTGAAGGAAAAAAAGCTATAAACAGTAAACCTCACTGAAAAGTTACAAAACTGAAAGTAAAATTCACGCTAATTTCTGGATTAGCTCGTGCTTTGAACAACCTGGGTCCGGAATACAAATGGTACGTGCTAGTTCTTAGGGAGACCTGACAAAATTCTGGGAGATATACGCTGCGATGGACTAGCCCGACTAGCATCCCATTCAGAGGGATTGGTAATTCTCCTAGTGCGCTCTTCATGCCGGACGAAGCGCTGGTCTGTTGAGATTTTACTTTTTGCCTATAATTTGTTTAAGTTCCACAGCAAGGAAACATAACATGAACGTACAACTATAGTAAAATATTTTTATATGAAGGTAATTGTTAGGCCGTCGGCGTCTTTTTGTTCCTATGGGGTATGGGAAGAGGGTGAAGGGATCTGGGGGTGGAGGGGTGGGGTGGGGTGAGGGGAATTCCATATAAAAGTGAAAGTGACGGGGGTGATCGGCGTACGGGCCTTTTAGGGTTTTACATGGTTTGGTAACGCTTAGGGCGTTAGAATCTAAAATGTCCCCTGTTAGAGTTATCCCGGTACTTTTTAGGGTATTAAGCCGGAAAAATTTGAATTCAAGCCACATCCACCAAGCGAGGTTCTGGTACCTTTTAGGGGTTCCTTCCAAAATGTCCGACGATCACGCACATCACTTAAATTATATTCCCCGGGGTAGGGATTAGGGGTAAGCTTGTATTAGTGTCTTGACTGGTCGAATATGATCCTCTTAGCTTCTGCTAAGTAATTTAGGACAGGGTTTAATCATGAAGTAAGTATGAATTTATATCTAATCATTAATTTATATTACACTTTTCCACAGCGACAATATTATTTCACTGGACATCTATTTTGAAGATCTAAGCTTCGACATCATTGAGCAGACTCCGCTGTATGAGACCTGGGCACTGATTGGTTAGTACTGCTACATATGATTTGTTCAACTTTTAAATGTTAAATATACAGTGAATGCTATTTGTCACACTTAATTAAATCAAGAGAAAATATAAACTCTCTTGATTAAATGTAATCACTGAAATCAACTATCAAGAGAAGTTGCTTGAAAATGTTGATTAAGTATAATTCACTCAATTTTAATTGTAGTTTTCAGTGTCGAAAGTAAGTGCAGAATTGCTTTGGTTCTCCTTTACTAAAATCTTGCGCCACCTACTCAACCAAGCAGATGCAAAACCAAAACCAATCGCACGCTTTGGGCCGGTCACGTGTATTTGCTTCGAGCGGCGTTGTGATAGGTCATTAAAAATTGTAAATATTGCTTTGGCTTCACTCTAATATTTCAATTCGTCCTTTACCAACTCAATTGCAACCTACTGCTGATTATGTTTCTTATTATTAACTGGATCTCTGATATTTGATTTCTAGCTTTTTGATTGGTTAAACGGAGACAGTCTATATCAGCTGAAATACCTGCTCCGATAAATATGAACGCGCATCAGCGAGAAAGAGAGCTGAATTTTTGTCTCCCTCCAAGGAACAATGGCCGCCGGAGAAAATTGTTTCACGGCAGAATTGACTGAAGACGAACTAACAAAACTGATAGAAAATTCAGCAAAGTTTGGGATGAAATATTAAATGGGAAATGCCTGTAATTAAATGTACAACAAATGCAGCTGAACGAGAACTAAAGGAAGCCTGAAACAATTTACGGGAAAACTTCGAAAACCCGCAATACAAGTCTGCACAAATTCGTTCAAAATGAATGAAAACATGTTTACAACACAAGTTTAAGCTTAGCCTATTCAGTATTGTTACCTTGTGTTTCGAAGAGGCTTGTCAATTCCCATATGAGCTGGACCATGTAAGCTTTTAAAATCAGCACAATCTTTATAACTCGGAGATCGACGTAGCATACGACAGTTCGTCAAGCGTTCGTGACGGTCATGCAGGTATATATCACTTCACAGTGAAATTATCTTGGAAGGTAACTCTTTTTCTCTCCATCCATGTAGATATTGACGCTTTCCTTTGATTTTTACTTCAGTGAACTTGATTTTAACTGGCTCAGTTTCGCTCGTCTCAACACAATTATTTCTGTAGTCGCGGCGTGCACGATTTGCTCGCCGTAAACAACCCGTGTTCATCTGTCGGCCCATCAGTTCAACTTGTAAAATGAATCTCCACAATTATGATTTCGGATCTCCCCATTTTAAGCTAAACCATTTGCACAATTTTCCAGAATATACGAAACTTTAGAAGAAACAAGAAAATTCTGTCTTGCCTAGTCACTTTTCATTCAACTTGCTAAGAACACACGCGCCAGACGTTTGCCGCCTTTTTCCAACCTCGTTCCCAGGGTCTCTCTTCTTCCCGCCAAAAGCGATTGGCCTTTTTCATACAAATCATGCTTCATTTAAATCGAACTGAAAAATCACTCAGGCGATTTATACTTTTTATAAAAAGTAATACCGAAGTTTTAACCTAAAGTTCGTGAAGTTTTTAATAAAACAATTATTCCATTCGCCCTTGTTGGATATGAGAGGATTATAGCCAACTCTCGCTATGCGCTCGTTGGCTATTTATCCTCTCTTATAATATACTCAACAAAATATGCAGCTTCTGATTGGTCAATGACGAATGCATAAATAGGTTATAGAGTGCAATACGGAATTGCGATAAACGGTACCAGACAAGAAGAAACGTTTTTGCCGCTTAATGGCATTGAAATAAGCTTTCAAGTTAATGGTTAATTGTTTTCTAAACTATAGTACTGTAATTCTTTCAAAAAGTTCACACTTTGTTTGCCTGCGCATTCAAATAAAACATGTGAGCACTTTGGAAACTAGTGAAGCGTTTTCGTTTGCAGAGTAGCGTGATGGCCGCAGCAAAATTTTGTTGAGAATATTATAAACAAAAAATCGTATGAACTGCTCGTGCAATTAGTGATTTATGGTCACTCGTGATGTTTTGAAAGTTCTCAAATTGCACTCGCCTAAAGGCTCGTGCAATTTTGAGAACTTTCAAAACATCACTCGTGCCCATAAATCACGAATTGCACGAGCAGTTCATACGATTTCCTATACATATCCAACGCGTGCTCATGGAATATATTTTTTGTGTACCGTGTGGCATGAAATTTTCGCGGGAGTTTAATTTCGCGGATGCCGACTTTTTGCGTTTCGCGGGAACAAATTTTCGCGAATTTGGAATTAACGCGATTAACATAAAGAAACAAAGATATTTTAACCGAAATCAAGAACTCAGATGTCGAGAACTGTTCTTCTGAAAGCGAGGGTGAACTGGAAATATTGTTTTATTACTTTTTTTAGGCTCAGTTACATTGTCTGTATGCATGTCTGTACAGGATCCCAAATTTGGGGTTATAATAATGGAAATTAAGGTCGCGGAAATTAACGCTCCACTTAATTAATGTCGCGGAAATTAACGCTCACAAAAATTAACGCCACTTAAATATATTAACGCGAATTTTTAAAATTCGCGTTAATTTCCAATAATAAGGTAATTTTGTCACTACTTTTTTCCACCAGGAAACTTGGGAGGAACGTTTGGTCTCTTCCTTGGAATGAGTTGCCTGACTATTCTCGAGTTCCTCGATTTTGTCTTCAGGAAAATATTTTACTTGTTGCGAGGACAACGGAAAGCAAGAACTGTTAATGCAGAATACTGAATATCTATGCGTCATCTGTCTGCGAGATTCGGTTTGGCTCAAGCGCAGAGCTAATTATGTACACAAGATCATTTAATAGCACAATCATTACAGAAATCTAGCTAGATTGCATCGTAAAATTGACGACTCTTACTCTTAGCAATGAAAAAGGGAAAATAACCCATTTGGTTGGTCGAGACGTTTTTGCAAGGCTGTTTTTCTTACAAATGCCGTCCAGCCTTGTCCCCTTTTAACTCGTGAATGCGAAAGCAATGAACGGGTTGTAGCATTTGGTGGATTTATTCACTCACGAGTTTTCCCATAGGAGGCTTTGATTGGTTTACATGTATTATCACCTCTTTTGTGTTTTCTACCTTTGTAAACTCGTGTTATTTCGTGTTTGATATGAAATTTATGTCATAAAACATTGTAAAAGCCTGATTTTTAGCAACGACGCAAGCATAAGGGCAAGCACAAGAGTCCATGTACAAACATTGAGAAACGCACGTGCAAGCATTAAAAACATCTTGATTCCTGTTATTTTAGCGGTCCGTATAGCAAAATTCGCACCGCTCAGGGAACCAATCAGAATGCTCCTTGTCATATAATAAAACACAGTATCAAACACAACAAAGATTCATTTATTTGACTGATTTATAAATCTTCCTATCTGTCCTCATTCCCCTCCCCTACCACACCCATCTTCATGATTCTCTTGGCGACTCGTATTGCCATCTCGAATTTTACGAAACCCTATTGGTTTCCGTTTATCAAAAAACAAATTATCGGCTAATTTCTATCTCGAGATTTTAACAATGCGCTTACCATATTTCCTCGATTAAGCGCCTGGGGCACTTATTTCAAATTTTCCCTTGTCAATCAATATCCATGATTGAACCAGCTTCATTTTATTAATTTTTGGCAACAACCTGGAGTAATCTCTGTGGAGTAATATCTGGACAGAGGGGTGCATTGCGTTACTCTTTACCATTGTAACAATAATTTGAATGTTCATGTATGTTTACTCAATATTAAATTATATCCATAAATTTATCACATCTTTACTGTGTATTATTACTAATAGTCATTTCTATCAAACGTCCATAGCAGTATAATAATTTATACTGTCTGTATACTCTTAAGTGAAGCTATGCAGATTCATTTTTTTATGGAAAGGGTTTTTGACAAAAGTTTTAAACAAGACGTTCCGATATAAAAGGAATGGCACCCCATGGGGGCAGGGGGTACTCCCATATATAAGTTTTTCAAGCAGTTTAGTCTGGGATAGGTATAGAAATCAGATTGTTTTGGTCTAGAATAGGGTATCATTTACCGGGAAACTGATCAGTGATATGAATCATTTAGTGTAGAATAGAATTGACACTCAGAATTGAAAGAGTCTTACATGGAAAGATAAAGTTTTTGGAAAATGGCGAGTCTGGGATAAGGTAGGGATTTTTGGTGTCTCGTCTAGAATAGGATTGCAAAATGCAGCTGAACATGGTCTGGTTTGGGGCAAGGGTTTCAGATTCCTAGCAGCACACCACACCCAAAAATTCACAGAGTACCCCCTAAATAGCATCTCCTAAATTTCACACCTTTCGGGTGCGAAATACAAATGTGTACTCTTGCAGTCACGGCTCTCTCCCGCAGAGGCCCCCTTGGGGGAAGGGAGAAAAGGGAGAAAGAGCGCGCACGGGGGCCCTTTTTTTCTGTCTCTCTCTCTCTCCAGCCTCCGCGCGCTTTTTATTTCCCTCTCCCCAGCCTTATTTTTTATACAATTGAACCTCCACTAACAGCCACCTCACAACAACGGCCAGGAGTTATGTGCCAACCGTGCGCCAATCCATACGATTTACTCCTAGATAGTTTTTCCCTAGGGTAGCCGTTGTAGAGAAGTTTAACTAAATTTGCGATTGGTCGCTAATAACATTGTGACCCTCATTGAATTTGCGACCAGGCCAGTTATTACAGATTTTAGACCTCAGCAGTTCAAGGACTGTATTCCAAGGTATTCAGTATTTGTGTAATATATTTAGTACGATTTCAACTCCATTCCAAAAACAGTGCAACAGTGTAAAACTAGGTGCAATGTTTCTTGCAGTAAAAAAAAAAAAAAAAAAACATACTGGCTATTTACAAGACAGCGAAGAAGAAGCCACACACGATTCTCGAGATTAGTCGGTTTTGGGTGGTGGAAGGGTGTTTTGATACAGTTTTTTAGGGAACCGTGCATACCTGACTTTTTCAATTAGCTTTTTAGAAGTCTTACCTTAATCAAATGGATTTGAAATTTACACCCGTAAATGACCTTGTATTGAAGTTTTTCATGATGCACTTGTTAATGACAACGATAAAGAGAAAATCTCAAAATCAGTGAAACTTCAATTCCAGATTTCATCTAAAAAAGCCAATATCGACATTTTAAAGTAAAACTATAAGAATAAAAAAAAATTGTATGTTTGATTTTGAATAAATTGCATATTAAATATTTCCAACCGTTAGTTTTTTGCATAATAATAGTAAAAGGACCAAGAGATAAACACTGCTTTGATGAAATTTTCTAATTTCTAGGTAAAATATTTCTGCTGAGCAGGAATTCTAGCGGCTTGATAAAAATGTGCTTTAAATGTTTTTAGGTTAGTTAATTTAGTCAAAATCGCGAAACGCTGACACAATTTGTTAAGGCGAAAAAAAATGAAAACAGCGGAGAAAAAAAATAAACATTTGAAAATTGGAAATAACAATATGTTATCAAATAGTAATTATGTGAACGGGTGCATCTGTTTGAAGTATTCTTGATATATACAGTCTCCTTAAAACAAATAACAAATATAGGCTGACAGAGAGTCATACAAACGTATTGGGATAATACAACTGGAACAGTCTTTAGGAATAAGCAGGCAAGTTCATGGTCACGATTTGATTGTCAATCTTGAGAGGTTATGTTATATTTATATTTAAAAAAATCCCGTCAGTGAAAGGAAATCTGGTCTCCGTAAAAATAATAATGAAATACAACCAATACATCTTAAATGACTTCAGTATAATGTGTGACTTTTAGTGTTCATATATTATGCAGTTTTGTTCTCTTATACTAGTTGAATGTTTGCAAACTGAAAATTTTTAGGAAATAAAGGAAACTATAGGATTTGAAAGACTCTAATCAAAATACCAAACCATAAAAAATTCATATACAGAATCAGAATAGATTTTCTACAATGAACTGCAGGACACTATAGCTATATTTAAAAAATAATCAGAAAAAAAGACAAAGCAAAACAACACTGAACATCTGCATGCAGGCATTATTACATCTACGGCCGGCGGTGTTATTTTCTCATATTCAACTTAGCATTCATTATTCCGGTGCTAGCTGATGTTGAAGGAAAACACACAAACAGACTTAAATGAGCAAAGATAGCTATCATACGAAACAATTTGCATTGTGATTTTTTTCAGTTTAATCAAAACCTATACGTTAGAAATGCTGTTTATTTTCTTCATTTTGTTCTTGTGTTCCCATACAAATTTTAATCAAAAGAATAATAAATAATTTATCTCTTCGTACTGTAAGCGATTTTATTATGTTTCAATAACTTCATTTCAATGTCAGTGGTTCTAATAAACGAGAAATAATATATATGGTGATTTCTCTCGCCCTCATCAAAACACAATGACATTGTCACAGTTATTGAAGACACTTTGTCACCTTGGATAGTAGCGTCCCAACTTCTCCCAAAATTCTCGCCTACTTTATCCAACGAATCTCGTCTATTTTATCCAAAAAATAAAAGGGCACAACGATGGCTTTTAGACAGCAAAGTGTTGGGATTTCAGGCGTGGAATATAACACTAACGAACACGACCCAAGAATTAGCCAAGATATCAAAGATGATAATGTCGACCACCATGAAATGGAAGGGTTACGATCCTTTGCACAGGACACAACTCTACACGGTGCAAGATTTTTGTTCGCTGACAACGCTTGCAGAAGACTGCTTTGGACTCTGGCAACTATCTCGTGTCTCACTTACTGCGGCTATCAAGTTTTCACTTGTCTAATGCAGTTTAACAAGCGGCCATTCAACACGAAAATAACAACGCACTTAAGTACCGATAGCAGCGAGCTTCTCTTTCCAGCTGTAACACTATGCAATCTAAACGGGATGAACACCCGAAGATACAAGCAATTGGTTTCACAATTTTACAGCGAAGAACGAATCGAGAGAAAAATTAAGGACATTTCTCTAATGCTCAGTCGGTCGAACGAGATATTAAGTGAGGAGTTCAAACAACGCAATCCTGAGTATTTTAGACGTCCAAAAAAGGCCAACTATACAAACGAGGCCCAAGGAGCAGTAGGTCATCAAATAGAAGAAATGCTTTTACCAAGTACCTCGCAGTTCAATTCATGTTCCATAGATGGAATGCAATGCAGTGCAAATAACTTTACCGGCTATCTAACCCCCATGTTTGGAAAGTGCTTCACATTCAATTCTGCAAAGGGCGCTGATAACCCACCGCTACAAGCTACATTGGCCGGTGAGAACAGCGGCTTGAAACTTCGACTTAATATCGAAAGAGAAAGTTATGTGGCCAATCCTCTGCGCCCATTTGTAGGGCTGGCAATTCTCATACACGATCAGAAAAGTTTTCCCAGTGTGGAGGACTTTGGTATAAAAATTCAACCTGGCGTGTCTACTCTAATTGCCATAAAACGAAGAAAGGTAAGTACAGAACGTTTTCCAGTATATATATTCAATTGCCTTCCCGGCGCACCATCGAGGGAGGATTCAAACGCCCGCTGATCTAATCTAACAATTCATGTTCGTAAACATTGAAGTATTGACAAATTTTAAAGGTGATTTTTAACAATTATTGGATGAGGTTTTTGTGGTATCCAGAATAATCAAGGTCTCGTCTCGGTTCTCGGTAAGAGTTATCAGTCGAAGCCGAAGGCTGAGGGTGATAACTCTTACCGAGACCTTGACATGATTACCCTTGGAAATCATGAGAACTTGACATGATTACCCTTGGAAATCATGCACCACGGTCATATATGACATGATTATCCGTGACCTTGAGTGTCCTTGATATGATTATTGTATAATCTGCAGGTTATTACCCGTGTTCCTCTCGCTAATCTGTAGGTAGATGACGTAGATGCTTTCAAAGGCGGTGATTTCGAAAATTCACTGTACGCTTTCGGCCAATCAGAAAAGAGATAGTGAGTTGAATGTATAATAATAAAAAACATGGCGGCTTTTCCTTTGTGGTTAAGTTCGCCAGGGAGGTAAATGATGTTGTTTTCTCGTAACATGTTTTGCATATTTTAAAAGTTTCGCAATCATTGTCTTTCTGTACAATGATCATAGTATAGGTAAATTTTCTTGTCAGAAAAACAGACAATCACTGAACAGCCGCCATCTTGGATCCGCCAAAAATGGCAAATATAAAAGTTGTTGCAAGAAAGTTAACATGTTCATAAAAAAAAAACAGAAAAAGTTTAAATTTGGGAAAAACATGCCTGTCAAAATAAGGTTGCCATTGTAACAGCACGTTTCGTGAAATTGCTGCCAGCTAAATTGTAGGTAAAGTCGAAAAGTTTGGCGGCTTTTTGCTTCAATATTAAAAAATGTTATACATGGTCAAAGTCCGTGTGGGTAAATTCCGCCCCAGTCTCTTTCTTATACTAACCTATTCTTTCTTATCATGATATACATACCAAATAGAAAACGTTTTCCGTGTTTCCATAACACGGGTGCAGTTTGGGAGAACGAGAAATGCTGTTGAAATACGAGCGCAGGCGAGTGTCTCCACAGCAATTTCGAGTTTTTCCAAACTTTCACTCGTGTTACCATAACTCCATGGAAACACAGGGAAAACGGTTTCTATTGTTTTTATGAAATAAAAGCACGAAGTGATTTTCTTTGTTTCCATAGAGTTATGGTAAATGGTTTTGAGCCAATCAGAGCGCGCATCTTATATTGTTTATTTTATATATAAAGCCAAATGTTTTATATACTACATATATGTTATTTTCTTTGCAGATAATTAACCTGAAAGAGCCATATGCAACCAACTGCACAGATAGGACCCTTGACGTGTTCAACAGTGATAAACACTCTAACTACACTAAAGCGGCTTGTCTTATGAAATGTCGCAATGATCACACCATCAAAGCCTGCGGCTGCTCGCCAGCTAAATTTAAAGGTATGAAACAACTTGCTACCAGGGATATACAGACAAATGAATGAGTTTGAGAACAAACTATTTCCTACAAGAAAATAAATTAAGGATAGTGACGCAATAAACGTTCACACTTCGTGCCCGAGCACGGTGCCCGAGTACGATTCTCGCTCGGTACTAATGTGAACACACCTTTTTTCAAGTATCCACGCCAGGGTTCGGGCAACATGTTTATATCTTGGGTACCCAGTGTGTGAACACAGCACCATTTTGTGCCCGTGCCCAGGCACCAGTGCTCGGGCACCAAGTGTGAACATAGCCTTAGAAAGTTCTGTTGAGTTGTATTCTTCACCTTTCCACATTAGATAGATAGATAGATATTTATTTATCGTGGTCAGTACACTTAGCTATGGTAACGGTACGTCATTCAGACTTGACGAGTAAAGTCTGCAGGTTTACAGGTACGCCACAAAATGACAATAAATTATAACAATTACATGCTGGTATTATAAAAATTCTAAAAAATTATAAAGCTATATATGAGTACTATAAAATGTATAAGATGTATGGATATAAAAATGAATGAGAATTAACTAGAACATTGTTTAAAATAAGTTTACAGATGGCAGCTTAAGTCAATGTCGCACATGACTTTTCTAAAGTCTTTATAGTTAGCCGAAGATCTTACAAAGTCAGGTAGGTTGTTCCCTAATTTAGGAGCAAAGTATCGCCACGATTTAAGGCCGTACTTAGTGTAATTAGAAGCAGGACCGCGAGGTAAATCATGCCATGTGTCCAGACATTTTTAAAAATACCATTGCCCTTTCTCGAAAAGGTAAAGTCTCCTATTGAGCAATAATTTCATGTAGTAGAATAACCTTGTACAAATATTTAGCAATCATTTCCGGAGTTTGAGTAGCCAATCAGTGCGCGCGAAAAGCCGCACTATATTCACGTGTGTGGTATATGCCAATAAACAGTAACGTTTCAGTCTGTGTGTGACCACTCAAATGAAAGCAGCAGTACTTTCATGTGGTACTGTTTATTATGCTGTACAAGGTGATTCTAACTTTGAGTCTGTGGATAAAACCCAAGTGTGACCATTCAAATGAAAGCTATTGAGCAGTACTTTTAATGTGCTCTTTATTTTTAGTGGAACATATAATTAATTTGTCATGTTTTGTTTTTATAGCCAAGTCTTCAGTTCCGATCTGTGCACCAAATGACACAATTCTCTGTGTCTACCGATCACAGGGTATGTCAACCTATTCTTTGATGTAAGAGTTAGACCGAAATCAATGCAATCCCACCTGACCAATCACAACAAAGCACTTGATGCTATGAACCAATCAGAACTCGATGAAAAGAACAATCCCGTTTGCCAAGCGCGGAAAAACGCGCAGAAGCCAAGTTTTGTCCTGATTGGTTGAAGAAAGAGCTGGTTTGCTCTGATTGGTTAATGCGATTGTAATTCACAACAGAGAGTGAGTTATGCTACCAGAGCAACATTACTGACTATCAAACTTTTTTGTTTGTTTGGGGGAGGGGTGGGAAAGGTTAATAATGAAACAGGGCATTTTTCCGGCACTCCTAGGACTAAAGTTAAATTTCCTCATTAAATTGAATTGTGATTAGATATTCAAATCACCAAAGCGTATATCTTAGCTGCATATAATGATTTACTCTTGCAGAAGAGTTTGGAGCCTCCGCCGAGAAGAACAAATGCGAGAAAGACTGTCCCGAGCCTTGTTATCACACGAAGTACAAGACTTCCTTCTCATACAGTGGTCTACAGAGAGAACCTCTCATTGAGCATCTCATGTCGTTGCTTAACGATACTGACGAGAAACTATCGGTCAATCGAGCGATTTACGAGCCTCTATTGAACATGACTAAATCTGAGAAGGAGAAATACATAGAGTAGGTGTTTACTTATACTTATGGTTGATTTAACTCTGTTCATCATGATAATGCATGGTTAGTGTGTTACACTCCATAGAGCGATTAGGGTTCGAGCACAGTACTCCAGTGTCATAGTGCCTCTCCACTGACCTAGGGTAATGTTGTTCGAAAGCCGATTAACGCTATAATCCAGGATTAAAAGTTAATCGAGGTCTCTTTTGTATAAAAGTGTTTTTTATTGCAATTGTTTTCTGGAGTTTAAGATTGATCAAATTAAAGTGAAAACTGAAGGAAAAAAGCTATAAACAGAAAACCTCACTGAAAAGTTACAAAACTGAAAGCAAAATTCACACTAATTTCTGGATTAGCTCGTGCTTTGAACAACCTGGGTCCAGAATACAAATGGTACGTGCTAGTTCTTAGGGAGACCTGACAAAATTCTGGGAGATATACGCTGCGATGGACTAGCCCGACTAGCATCCCATTCAGAGGGATTGGTAATTCTCCTAGTCTCTTCATGCCGGACGAAGCGCTGGTCTGTTGAGATTTTACTTTTTGCCTGTAATTTGTTTAAGTTCCACAGCAAGGAAACATAACATGAACGTACAACTATAATAAATGAGTTTTATATGAAGGTAATTGTTAGGCCGTCGGCGTCTTTTTGTTCCTATGGGGTATGGGAAGAGGGTGAAGGGATCTGAGGGTGGAGGGGTGGGGTGAGGGGAATTCCATACTGAAAGTGACAGTGACGGGGGTGATCGGCGTACCGGCCTTTTAGGGTTTTACATGGTTTGGTAACGCTTAGGGCGTTAGAATCTAAAATATCCCCTGTTAGAGTTATCCCGGTACTTTTTAGGGTATTAAGACGGAAAAATTTGAATTCAAGCCACATCCACCAAGCGAGTTTCTGGTACCTTTTAGGGGTTCCTTCCAAAATGTCCGACGATCACGCACATCACTTAAATTATATTCCCCGGGGTATGGATTAGGGGTAAGCTTGTATTAGTGTCTTGACTGGTCGAATATGATCCTCGGGAGCTTCTGCTAAGGACAGGGTTTAATCATGAATTTATATTACACTTTTTCACAGCGACAATATTATTTCACTGGACATCTATTTTGAAGATCTAAGCTTCGACATCATTGAGCAGACTCCGCTGTATGAGACCTGGGCACTGATTGGTTAGTACTGCTACATAAAATGATTTGTTCAACTTTTAAAGGTTAAAAATGCAGTGAATGCTTTTTGTCACACTTAATTAAATCAAGAGAAAATATAAACTCTCTTGATTAAATCTAATGACTGAAATCAACTATCAAGAGAAGTTGCTTGAAAATGTTGATTAAGTATTATTCACTCAATTTTAATTGTAGTTTTCAGTGTCGAAAGTAAGTGCAGAATTGCTTTGGTTCTCCTTTACTAAAATCTTGCGCCACCTACTCAACCAAGCAGATGCAAAACCAAAACCAAAACCAATCGCACGCTTTGGGCCGGTTACGTGTATTTGCTTCGAGCGGCGTTGTGATGGGTCATTAAAAATTGTAAATATTGCTTTGGCTTCACTCTAATATTTCAATTCGTCCTTTACCAATTCAATTGCAACCTACTGCTGATTATGTTTCTTATTATTAACTGGATCTCTGATATTGGATTTCTAGCTTTTTGATTGGTTAAACGGATCTGATATTTGATTTCTAGCTTTTTGATTGGTTAAACGGAGACATTCTATATCAGCTGAAATACCTGCTTCGACAAATATGAACGCGTCAGCGAGAAATAGAGCTGAATTTTTTTCTCTCTCCAAGGAACAATGGCCGCCGGAGAAAATTGTTTCACGGCAGAATTGACTGAAGACGAACTAACAAAACTGATAGAAAATGCAGCAAAGTTTGGGACGAAATATTAAATGGGAAATGCCTGTAATTAAATGTACAACAAATGCAGCTGAACGAGAACTAAAGGAAGCCTGAAACAATTTACGGGAAAACTTCGAAAACCCGCAATACAAATCTGCACAAATTCGTTCAAAATGAATGAAATCATGTTTACAACACAAGTTTAAGCTTAGCCTATAGCTATTCAGTATTGTTACCTTGTGTTTCGAAGAGGCTTGTCAATTCCCATATGAGCTGGACTAAGCTTTTAAAATCAGCACAATCTTTATAACTCGGAGATCGACGAAGCATACGACAGTTCGTCAAGCGTTCGTGACGGTCATGCAGGTATCACTTCACAGTGAAATTATCTTGGAAGGTAACTCTTTTTCTCTCCATCCATGTAGATATTGACGCTTTCCTTTGCTTTTTACTTCAGTGAACTTGATTTTAACTGGCTCAGTTTCGCTCGTCTCAACACAATTATTTCTGTAGTCGCGGCGTGCACGATTTGCTCGCCGTAAACAACCCGTGTTCATCTGTGGGCCCATCAGTTCAACTTGTAAAATGAATCTCCCCAATTATGATTTCGGATCTCCCCATTTTAAACTAAACCATTTGCACAATTTTCCAGAATATACGAAACTTTAGAAGAAACAAGAAAATTCTGTCTTGCTCAGTCACTTTTCATTCAACTTGCTAAGAACACACGCGCCAGACGTTTGCCGCCTTTTTCCAACCTCGTTCCCAGGGTCTGTCTTCTTCCCGCCAAAAGCGATTGGCTTTTTTCATACAAATCATGCTTCATTTAAATCGAACTGAAAAATCACTCAGGCGATTTATACTTTTTATAAAAAGTAATACCGAAGTTTTAACCTAAAGTTCGTGAAGTGTTTAATAAAACAATTATTCCATTCGCCCTTGTTGGATATGAGAGGATTATTTATTTATCCTATCTATTTATCCTCTCATATCCAACGCGTAAATATATTTTTTGTGTACCGTGTGGCATGAAATTTTCGCGGGAGTTTAATTTCGCGGATTGCCGACTTTTTGCGTTTCGCGGGAACAAATTTTCGCGAATTTGGAATTAACGCGATTAACATAAAGAAACAAAGATATTTTAACCGAAATCAAGAACTCAGATGTCGAGAACTGTTCTTCTGAAAGCGAGGGTGAACTGGAAATATTGTTTTATTACTTTTTTTAGGCTCAGTTACATTGTCTGTATTATGCATGTCTGTACAGGATCCCAAATTTGGGGTTATAATGGAAATTAAGGTCGCGGAAATTGACGCTCCACTTAATTAATGTCGCGGAAATTAACGCTCACAAAAATTAACGCCACTTAAATATATTAACGCGAATTTTTAAAATTCGCGTTAATTTCCAATAATAAGGTAATTGTGTCACTACTTTTTTTCACCAGGAAACTTGGGAGGAACGTTTGGTCTCTTCCTTGGAATGAGTTGCCTGACTATTCTCGAGTTCCTCGATTTTGTCTTCAGGAAAATATTTTACTTGTTGCGAGGACAACGAAAAGCAAGAACTGTTAATGCAGAATACTGAATATCTATGCGTCATCTGTCTGCGAGATTCGGTTATGCTCAAGCGCAGAGCTAATTATGTACACAAGATCATATAATAGCACAATCATTACAGAAATCTAGCTAGATTGCATCGTAAAATTGACGACTCTTGCTCTTGGCAATTAAAAAGGGAAAATAACCCATTTGGTTGGTCGAGACGTTTTTGCAAGGCTGTTTTTCTTACAAATGCCGTCCAGCCTTGTCCCCTTTTAACTCGTGAATGCGAAAGCAATAAACGAGTTGTAGCATTTGGTGGATTTATTCACTCACGAGTTTGCCCATATGAGGCTTTGATTGGTTTACATGTATTATCACCTCTTTTGTGTTTTCTACCTTTGTAAACTCGTGTTATTTCGTGTTTGATATGAAATTTATATCATAAAACATTGTAAAAGCCTGATTTTTAGTAACGACGCAAGCATAAGGGCAAGCACAAGAGTCCATGTACAAACATTGAGAAACGCACGTGCAAGCATTAAAAACATCTTGATTCCTGTTATTTTAGCGGTCCGTATTGCAAAATTCGCACTGTTCAGGGAACCAATCAGAATGCTCCTTGTCATATAATAAAACACAGTATCAAACACAACAAAGATTCATTTATTTGACTGATTTATAAATCTTCCTATCTGTCCTCATTCCCCTCCCCTACCACACCCATCTTCATGATTCTCTTGGCGACTCGTATTGCCATCTCGAATTTTACGAAACCCTATTGGTTTCCGTTTATCAAAAAACAAATTATCGGCTAATTTCTATCTCGAGATTTTAACAATGCGCTTACCATATTTCCTCGATTAAGCGCCTGGGGCACTTATTTCAAATTTTCCCTTGTCAATCAATATCCATGATTGAACCAGCTTCATTTTATTAATTTTTGGCAACAACCTGGAGTAATCTCTGTGGAGTAATATCTGGACAGAGGGGTGCATTGCGTTACTCTTTACCATTGTAACAATAATTTGAATGTTCATGTATGTTTACTCAATATTAAATTATATCCATAAATTTATCACATCTTTACTGTGTACTATTACTAATAGTCATTTCTATCAAACGTCCATAGCAGTATAATAATTTATACTGTCTGTATACTCTTAAGTGAAGCTATGCAGATTCATTTTTTTATGGAAAGGGTTTTTGACAAAAGTTTTAAACAAGACGTTCCGATATAAAAGGAATGGCACCCCATGGGGGCAGGGGGTACTCCCATATATAAGTTTTCAAGCAGTTTAGTCTGGGATAGGTATAGAAATCAGATTGTTTTGGTCTAGAATAGGGTATCATTTACCGGGAAACTGATCAGTGATATGAATCATTTAGTGTAGAATAGAATTGACACTCAGAATTGAAAGAGTCTTACATGGAAAGATAAAGTTTTTGGAAAATGGCGAGTCTGGGATAAGGTAGGGATTTTTGGTGTCTCGTCTAGAATAGGATTGCAAAATGCAGCTGAACATGGTCTGGTTTGGGGCAAGGGTTTCAGATTCCTAGCAGCACACCACACCCAAAAATTCACAGAGTACCCCCTAAATGGCATCTCCTAAATTTCACACCTTTCGGGTGCGAAATACAAATGTGTACTCTTGCAGTCACGGCTCTCTCCCGCAGAGGCCCCCTTGGGGGAAGGGAGAAAAGGGAGAAAGAGCGCGCACGGGGGCCCTTTTTTTCTGTCTCTCTCTCTCTCCAGCCTCCGCGCGCTTTTTATTTCCCTCTCCCCAGCCTTCCCTATCCCAGATATCACAAGAAGCCTCTGCGGAGTAGAGAGCAGTCAAGCGTCCTGCAAACTAGCCTGTCCCTGGCTCTCAATTCGTGAGGAAAACTTGAGGATAACGCAAACACCAGAGCCCCTTTATACCAGAACTTCTTGTTTCAGTTAAAATGAAGAGCTACATGTATTTAGCCTTAATTCAAACCAATTTTAAAAATGTTCAATTGCCTCTACGACCAAAACAAAACACTTGGCAAATTATTCTAAACTAATTTTTAAACCTAGAGTGGGCAATCTACAGATTAACAGGTAAAGCTTCATTCTGATTGCAATATCTTTTAGTGATTAAGCATGCACACTAGGTAAACCTAGTACCAGGCTCCGACGAACATGGAGAATGCGTGCGCAAGATATTCAATACCAGACCACCGCTGACAAACTGGGCAAGAGCATCTAATTTGATGCTTTTGACTTGGAACCAGTCAGAACATTCTCAGGTTCTCCTGAATAATGTATTTTGACCACGTATTTACTCATTGTGTCAACTCATCCTTTTTGAATCAAGCAGATCACTCACTGACAAAATGTTCGTTGCGTGACGTCATTCTTCATTGCGTTATTCATTGCGTGACATCATCTTAGGGTTAGCACCATGAGAAAAATGGGGATCTGTGCTGAAAGCTCTGAGTAAACTGTGCGTGACTCTGACTTCTTGATCGGTCTCCAGCCTCGACTTTCCTTCGTTCTACAATAACAACAGGCATTTGGACAAGTTGGAGCGGAGATTTCTTGTCTCGCAGAGCCTGTGTTAAGTTTAATATCTGAAAAGCAATAAAAAATAATAATTAGAAATTAAAACTCTGTCAGCAGAATTGACTTTGCCTTTGGTTTTTGTGAGAATGTTGTTAAAATGAAGAAACCTGGTGGCTTAGTTCGAGCGATATTTCTGATTTAACAAAAATAATAACAAACAGACTTCAAACAAGGATTCACCAAGGATGCATTTTTTCTTTTACAATAGATGTACACATAGTTTTACTTCATTGTTTGACACACCCCAAAAAGAGCCAAACAAATAAAAAACAATATTTGGGCATGAAGTGACAACCACAGATGAAGAAATTACATGTAGGGGTTACTTTTTTATCTCGTAAAAACAAAAATACTTGTACATACATGTATATCTATTATTTATACCTGTCCTCTTAAAACTGACATTTGTCGCTCAAACAAAGATTTATCAAAGCCTTTATCCTCCTGTTATGTAAAAAAACCAAACATTCATAAGTCAGACCATGGATACAAAAATTTGATACAATTCGATTTTAATAATTTATCTTAGCAAGACATTAATACAAACAATAACAACACTCTTATTTCCATTCCTGCAAAGCACATATTCCAAAATCCGAAGTTTGATTGAAAATGAAATTGACTGACTTATAGATTGCGTATTTGGAACATTAATTTTGTATATTTTGGAAATTAGTGAATACAGACAACTCTCTCTAAGACGGACAACATCGGGACCAGCACCAACTGTCCGTCTTAGAGAGGTGTCTGGCTTATAGAGAGTTAAGATGCAGTAAAATGACTGAAAAATGGTGCACAGGGACCCGCAACACCAGGTGTCCGTCTTAGTATACTGGTATACCACTGCCTCTTGTCGAACCTGACATTACAAATATTTAATCAAAACAAACCCGAAAAAGAAGGTACAAGTCTTCTGTGAGGTCTTGAACAAAATTCATATCCGATATTTGAGGTAATATCAGTTCAGAAATCTCATCCACAAAGGGCTCCTTTGCTTGCATTAACCACGCCCAGTGAAATGGATCTGCCAGAGAAAATGTTATAAAACATGATTAACATCTTACTACAGACACATTGAGTAGCAACAACGGCAGTGGTACAATATAAAACTTACAAGCTCTCCAAGAGTCTGGATGTTTAAAAGGAAATGCCAGTCCATTGTCTATAGCAGCCACATATATTTTGGGGGGATCCACATAATCCCAATCTGGAGTCTGTGTAAAAAAAAAAAAAAACATTAATTTGTGACATTTGAACCTACAGTCTAACCCCTATTAAGTGCCACCTTCAGGGGAATGGAAAGTGGCCGGCCAATAGGGTTTTGCCATAAATTAGCATAAGGCATGGTAGAAAATTAAAAGATTAGTGACAATAAAATCACATCAAGATGATAATAAACACGTGTTTGAATGTTTTTATAAGTTGTAATAGGAAAACCTTCATCGGGAGGGCCAAGCCGCGGCCGCTTAATAGAGGTGGCCGCTTAATAGGGACCATTGTATAATTTACGGTATTATACCAACAATAGTTTTGGGACTTTGATAACTGTCCACTTAATAGGGGATGGCCGCTTAATAGGAGTTCTATTGTACATGTAGTTACACTTATAGGCCTAGCTCCCACGAGTCTCCTGTAGCTCAGTGTGGTAGAGTGTCCAACCGGTGTGCGGAAGGTCATACATGTAGGTTTGATGAGTTCTCGTTGGGAGAACTTGGAATTATTTTTCCGAGTAGCTTGTGTCCATCATTAACTAATTATATTTCTCAAGAAAAAAGAAAACGGTTTGTAAAAAAATGTACATCTAATTGAAACCAAATGACATGACATATGCAGTATTTTCAACATAAAAACTTGTTAAGCAGGAAGGGAAATGTTTTGCCTTCTGATTGCGACATTTTAAAGCTTTTCAGTCAAATCTGATGATTATTATCTAGCATTAAAGACATGCAATGCATATGGAGAGGACCATATAGCCCTTTGCATGCAATTAATATAATATAATCGACCCTTATATTACAAAACAATCCCGAAAAAGAAGGTACAAGTCTTCTGTGAGAAGACTTATACCTATGATTGCCAGATAATTTTCAACTAATGTATGCAAGCTAAAAGTTAAATGTCAAGAACTTAAAAGTTATTTTCTTGAATTTATTTATTTATTTTATTTATTATTAAATTGTGCTCACCCCCTCTTCGCCTTCTACTTGCCGATCCACTTCAGGAGTCTTTTCATATTTTATAAGCCAGTTATCATTTCCCCGATCTACAAGGAAACAAATAAATATAAAAATTATTTCCCTGCAGACAAATTCCAATATTATTAAGTCAGATTGTAACTATATTTATTAGAAAAATTCAACTACACAACCCTTTTTATGAGATACTATATACACTAGCAAGTTGCATAACAAAGCTATCCTCCTTCCTGTTTTCGTTGAAACAATTTTACTCAAATTTGTGTTAAAATTGTGCAGTAATATGACAGTTGACAAATAAAAGTCAACTGTCATATTAATGCACAATTTTAACACACGTTTCTATTTACATGTATTTTACATTACAATCGAAAAATAATTAATAATATTATGTACAGAGGAAGGGGCTATTTACAAGAATATATGACTTATTTTATGTACAAGAAAAACAAAGAATGAACATGAAAAAAGCAAAATGTAAGATGTTTGAGCATGTTAATAAAAAAAATAAGAAATAGAAAATGGAACACTAAAATGTTCATAGCCTGATGAGGGAGGTTTGACAATAACCAACTAGGGGCCCCTTACGCCATGTTGTGTTACGATAATCAATTTGATTTGATTCAATTCGATTTTATTCAAATTTCAATTTGCTAACATCATAGGCCAAAAATAGTCGAGTTATAACGCACGCATTGCATTACACATCAAAGTTAAAGTGATCAAAATTAATAACATGCTAAAGGTCACAGTCATATTTTTACAGACTACATTGTATTTTGCAACAGTTTGCCTGCTGACATTTGTCTTTGCTTTCCGAATATTTAATTTTTGATGCGATTCCTGTAATAAACTCAATACGCTGATAAACTTCAGGAAATATTTCAGCTCGTACAGCCTAGGGAAATGGTCTCTGTATTGAACAGACTGAAGCTTGAAAGGCACGGCTAATGCATTCTCTGCGCTTTGTTTATAGGTAGAAAACAAGCACTTGTGACTGTGGTTTTGGCGCATAAATGTAATTTAAGTTACTCACTTTTTCAAAACAATTTCCTGTTTTTAGTCATAAAATTCATAAAATGTCCTGATTTGGGGCGAATCGCGTCAGTGACTTGTAGGAAATCAGGTCAATAATTAGAGCTTCTGGTGATTATATTCCAAATTTGGGCGCTACACACATGTGTCTTTTGCACAAGTACCATAAGGAAACCGCGACACAAAAGAAAATTAAAATATATACCTCGCGCTATTGCAGTAATATTTGAAGCGACGTTAGAAGCAAAATCTTATAATTTAATTTTCCATACATTTCTTTAAAATTTCCAAAAGTCAACATCTTAGGAGAGAGTGATCGAGTGAGCCATGATCGAGTGAGCCATGACAAAAGCTCCACATAAACTAAGGTGTTGTGGTTGTATAACACAACACAAAAACAGTGAAGAAAGTGAATGATGGATGGATGGAGGGATGTACACTTATTTATTTATTTACAACAATATTTATTCAGGAGCATCTAATTTAACATGGCTAGTTTTAGTCCAGTTCTGGCCCCTCTCTGTCACGCAACGCTATGCTCACGTCAAGGGTCCAGGGACAATTGTCCGCGCATGCTCACGATAAACCAATCACAGCGCATCTTAGCTGACATGTGACTTTTAAACTCGACAAACTGAGTCGAGAAAGAGAAAATATATTTGGTCGCCATCAGTGCCTTCAGTGGAGATTTTAAAACTAAAATACTCCGCTCTTCCTTTGACTTAACACCTCGCAAATTATCACAGGCATGAAGGGAATGTGTAGGAGAACATATTTCAGTGTTATCTTGATCAGTCGGTATATTATCATTCACGTATTAATCGCTTATATGTCAGCACGTTTATAATTGCATGTTTATATAATAATTGTATGTTATTGCGTGATTAATTGTAGCCTAGTTGTTTCGTCGGATATATGATGTTTCAATTAAGTCACAAATGCTGTTATTTTAGTGTGCAAGTTATCTTGTAACAAAAGCAAGCACGTTTCGGTGGAACTCTCCCACCGAGTAAAATAAACCTTACTAGATTGTAGTTGGAGTGTTTTGTCCGTTACTGGTACCTGCTACATCTTTACACAAGAAGAAACAGCCGAACTTACAGCATCTACAAATACAGGATCGTAATCAGGAAACATTTCTCTATACTTTTCACTGACCGAGGGTGCCGGAAGAGATCGAAACATCCGTCATCTTGTCAGTATAAAAATACATGCGCAGTAGCGATTAGCTAAGAAGCTGACTAACCGTTGAGCATGCGCAGACAATTGTCCCTGGACCCTTGATGTGAGTGTATAGCGTTGCGTGACAGAGAGGGGCCAGAACTGGACTTCACTTACACTTATCCACTTCGTGCCATGTGGCACATAAGGCCTCAAACTGGACTAGGCTAGTTTAAATAGAGCCCTGATTGACGATAGCAATTAATAATTTAACAATTAATAATTATTAATAATTTATGGATAGATGGTGGGATGGATGAGGCCCAAACAAACATTACAGTTTGCAGAAGGACACAACCCATACACTACTACACCAGTACCCAATACTATACAATGTAAGTAAGTTGTACCTGTATTCCTAATAATGTAATCAAGACAGACAAGCTTTTGAAATTGAAAAAGAAAATCTTTGTTAGTGGTAGCAGGCAGGGGTTCCACTTCCAACTTCCTCAGATGAAACTCGGCATCTTTATAACCATCTACAAATGACTGAAACGAGCCAAGCTAAAGAATGTAAAAAAAACAGTTACAAATTAATCGCTTGAATAGAAACAAATGTATGTTGAACTGTCAATGATCCAGGGTTCTTGTTAAGTTTTTTGACAGAAGGTAACAAAGTGAAAATATGCTGGGGGTGTGGGGGCCGCATACATGTAGGCCGGTGAGCTCCTGGATATTCAGTATTTTTCAGTATTTTCAGCATTTTCGGACACGTCTCGGCAGACCCCTTTCAAGTAATTCTTAATTTTATACCAAATATTTTTGACAGCACTATGAATTTCCTTTATCTATGAAAATATCAGGGTTCTGAATAAATATAACTTTAATAGTGTTTGAATAAATAATTTTCTGTTACATCTGATAAGCATAATAATTTGAATTTTGAATCAAATATTCCAACATTGTAATCAATCCCAACACATTATTCCTTAATTTATAACATTGTCAATAAACAAAACGTTTTATCAAGTGTCTACTCTGTTTGAATAAGTAACTCATCCACGTGTGGACACCATATGTTATTTTAAACGCCTCAAGGGATGATGGGAGTTTTTTATGGCCGTGAGAAGACTGGAAAGCAAACATGGCGGAGGTTGAACTTGATTTCGAGGAATGAAATGCTCAAAACAAGCACAATTTCATCAAGAAACGATACCTTTTCAAAGCGATAACATGTGGAAAATGTCTTCACAATATTCGAGGAAAGGAAAATGTTTACAACAAGAAATATTCTTGTTAAAATATGATGGATTTTGACAACGATACAAACGTACAATTGTTAATATTATATAAAGTAATATAAAGTTTTATTCAAGATAGCTGGTAACATTTACGCGAATAGCCGGTAAAAATAACCGGTTACCGGCACTTATAACAAGAACCCTGATGATCCTCTCGAGTTTTGAGGTTTTTTGAGTATCACAGGTCACTACAATCAAGTCTTTGGTCGAGAAATGATCTACACAAGAAAACGACTGTACATGTACAAGACAATAAATATTAATTAAAATAGTTACACATACCTTGGGAGGAAGCCCAGCTTTAACATGCTTTCCTAAAGTATCAGGAAATCTTTCCGTAGCAAACTTTTTTGACCGTGCCTTTGCACGATCAAATGCAGTGTAATTAAATGTATCACTAGCAAGTCTAACAACCTGAAAAAAAAAAGATTAAAATACAGTATCAAGAAATTATAATTAAATTAGATGTAATGTGTACAAATATGGACACTGGTCTAATAATAAATTATAATTATTAACAATGCAATGTAAATTAATACATCATGTACATACTAACTGGGCCTGTACATGATTGTACATTTAAAATTCATGCTTTTCCTTGCCAAACTCTAAGACTGCTCTACATTGTAATGTATGTATGTACATGTAACATTATCAGGAACATTATTGCTGTATTATTGTAATTAACTAACTGAAGGTCTGTCCTACAAGAAGTTTAACTTCTCACCTTTGTTTTTGGAACAACATTAAGTCCAAGTTTCTGATCCACAAGGCTTGCCCCAGCCTCAGACAGATATCCCTGGTTAGGAATTAAACAATTTCTACCAAAACAACATGGACAACAGATCTTGTGACACCATTTTGTCCATTTAGGGTTAAGATGGCCATACGGTTCTTCATCTTTGGGTTTAAATACACCTATCTTTTTCTGTAAACAGAAGAGCAAGAAGAACATTAAATAATGTACTTTAAAAATGTACTGCAGTTGTTAGAGTTTGATAGAGAAATGCATAATTTTACATTACACATTGACCTCGCAGACTGCAGAAACAATCTACTGTAAATTTAATTACATGTAGCAGAAACTTGCTGTAGTCTATATGAATAAATTATGTGTACTTAAATAATTATGTAAATCAATTGACTGGCTGTACCATCATTGTCTATATATTCACTGATAGGCAATGCATAGTACATGTACATGTATTCTCATTTCATTTATGTTGGAAAAATTCTAGTAGACAAATTATTAGTAGACTACACTGTATAATTATGTGACTGTTCACGAGTGTTTATCAACATGGCTAAACCTCATTGACTACATACATTTACCCATAGAAAACTTAGTTTAAGTTTGTAGTCAAATATATCAAATTAATTTTAAAAATGAAAAATGTTATTATAAAACAAAGTCAGAGTATAATATTTTTGTCCAGTGAAACTTAAGCAAACAGCTTATACAGTCCTGTACTTGACAAAACGTTAGCCTAAGCCACTGCTTTTAAGCAATCAATATTTTAACACTTTTATCATCTGCATATTAAAAATTATATTAAATCAACTTGAAAGTTGATGAAGGTAAATTCACCACAGTAGTGAATTCGGAAAGCTGACGCTTTGAGCATTTAAGCCCTTTGTCGGAGCAAAACATAAATAAAAAAAATTACAAAACATGACTAGCTTTTATAGTTAGCAAAATAATTTCTTTAGAAGACAAATGATCTGGGGTCTTCAGACAAATGGTCTCGACAGCAAAGAATGGTTTAATGGGACTGTCAAGCTATTTAAAAAAAAGCTGAAAATAATAGTTTGTAATAAATAGTAATTTGGACCTCCTTGTGTCACACAATTCAGGGAGAAAACCCTAAAAACGCTCATAAAAACGCACAGAAAAGTTATAAAAACATCAAACCTAGCATACACAATGTTGTTAGTACAGGGACGAATTTAGCAAAAATATGGCTTTCAGATGTGCCTATTGGCTGTGTTAGGTTCACAAGGTATTGTGGTAAAATGTACCGCCGCAATCTTTTTTCTTACCGTGGATTACAAGCACAGATACCTCCCTGAATTATACGACACAAGGTCCAATTATGAGCCTCTCTATGCAAAGCGTCGATTTTTAACCAAAAATGTTGCTCTTACAACAGGATTTTTTAGTGTACTTAACGTTTAATCTTTGATTAGAGCATTTCTCAAGCGCTTGCAGAGTTCCCTGCTCATGAAAAGTGTGGACTGATGTCATCATTTTCATCATTTGCGGTCATTGTTTGACATCGTGGCTATTGTCGTAAAAAATAGCTGGAAAAAGACTACCAATTTATATTAAATCTTCTGCGCAATACATTAAAAATATTTTCTACCTCACCATGATAATTTGTAAATCTTCGCTTCAATTTCTTAGATCGTTATTTTTTTAATGGCAATCGTCGCGACTTCAATTTGTATACGTAATAGGACTATGAACTGTCCAATTTGGGAAATAATTGAATGATAAAAATTCCGGGGACTGCTAAATTGGACGAGGCGGTACGTAGGCCGAGTCCAATTAATGGAAATTATTCAATTATTTCCCAAATTACGTGTTAATTTATTGTGCACGGGAACTTGTGCTGTCCAATTTGGGAAATCGTTGGATAGTTGCTTGAATAGGATTTTACAGCCGCAATATAATATTACATAAAAAATAGACACCTGAAGAAACAATAATTTTGTTATTAATATGATAAGAGGTGATAATCAACCAAAAAGGATCAACTGAAGGTAGATTGGCGATGATTGTTGAGATGGAAAAGGTTATTTTTTTTTTAGGATTTTTGTTCTGGAATACACGCACACCACCCATATAATCCACAGGTTTTTAAAAACGACTGTTACATATAATTTTTGTAGAGGCAAGGGTTATATATTGATGAGAGAAATTAATTATTTGTCCAATCTATACTAAATTAATAATGCATGTCAAATTTCCACAGTTTTAACAACAACAGATAACTGTTACGCGTAGATTGTGAGGCTTCTAGCAACTTTTTTTTAAAATCTACATTACCAACACATTGCAATGTACATATTGGGCAATCGATCGGTTCCAGGCAAGAAACCGGAAATGGTTTTCCAACACAGTGTTAATAGAATAAACGACACATATTAAAAGAGTCTATGTTTCTCTTTCGTACCTCTGCGATGGGTTACGCAGAGGCGTGTATATAAGAGAATCAAAGAGGGTTACATGTACACACAAGAACGACATAATCTTACCCCCTCTTTCTCCTTTACGAAGTAACTTCCACTCGAACCTTGGTAGATTCGTTCAGGTAAAATCCCCACGTCAATAGCTTGTTCAGCGCTGTGAATAATGCCAGTAAACTCTGGATCGTCAAAGTGGTTGCCCTGATGCTCACTGTCACTGTGACTGTCCATTCGAGATCTCGATCTGCCAAGTAAGGGTCTTTGTTCAGAAGTTCTATTATCGTAATGTGAACCGCCAACGATAGCTGTACTATAGCTCGCCGGGTCGGCGTGATATGGTACTACATCGGGCCCATTAAGGCGGCCTTCGGAGACGAAATCAATGAGTGGACGCCCTCCGTTGTCCTTTGACATCTAAATCTTTAATTCGACGTCCCCGTTTAGAAATTTTCCAATCGTTTTCAGAGCATTTCATTCGTAGAAATTGCCGCTAAAATACTCTATTTTGGTTTCTTACTAAATTGTCATGATTTCATCTCGTGACGCGCATGGTCTGTTCTAGCTTTTGGGCTGCCGCTGACTTGTTTTACGGAAGTGGATTGCTCTTTCGCTTTCCTTTCATCTTCAAATATTTTCCAAGGAATATTGTTCCTGCGAGACAAAAATTAGCCCAATTTTTTTTGAGACAGCTTTCGAAAGTGGCTCTTCTTATGGGACAAGTTGATTTTCATTTCTGACGCATTTAGCGTGCCTGTTTGATCAACACCTCCGCCTAGCTGGTCAGTGTCAACGTGGTCGACATTTTAATAAATCTTGAATTTTAATACAAAGACGTTTCCCAATTCAACATTTAAATGTTTCTAAACCCGAAATTCTTACTAGATGAAATTTATTTTGCTAATTTAACACCGAAAATCGCTTTACAAATATTGACGCCTTAAAAAATTAAGTTAAACTCGGATTACAATAACAGTGCCCCACAAAACGGAACTCAAACCTACCGGACATAATGTTGACTTATTAACAGACGCTATATTGAACTTATGAACCGCAAAGAACCTACCTTTCCTTTGATAATTTCTAGCAATGTTTTCTGTAGTTCTCAGCGGCGAGCTTTTAAATTGAGACGTTTTTGTTGCGGCATCTGTGAGCGAATTGAAAACACTGCAGTCGGCCGTTTATATTATGCAAATAGTTACTCAGCCGGGAAATTGAAATGCAAAACACGTTTCATATTTTGCTGGTCATGTGTGAAAAATGGAATAATACGTAATTAAGGATTGGTGTAACTTCTTGTAATCCAAAAAAGGAAAAGTAAGGTTGCGTTTGTATAAAACTCAATCGAGTCTCAAACCGGAATAAGTAATATATTTTGAACTGAGTACAAAGTACAAAGTACAAAGTATCTGGCTGTTGTGATCGAATTTATTGAATTATATCAAGACAGACACTGGGATACAGGACTTTCAGAGTACGAAATCAAAATGTATAACAGTGCTTATGTGGGTATTTCCTTTTGTTCCTACGCAATCCGAATCAAGTAAAAACTGAAAACGTGAGAGACATAGTTTCACGCCTTCGATCTTTCCCTGGCAACACGATTCTAATGAAATGAAAATGAATACTTCTTGTGTTCCACGCATCTTTCCGGCTCTCCAACCTCAATGAACGAAAAAGGAATTTTTTTTTCATCCTATCTGTATGATATACTTCTCAGTCAGTTAATGTCATGTGATATTCTTTTACTGATGACGTCACAAGAGGGTTTTTTAAATGTGGAAATGATAAGATAGGAAACGTTTGATAATTAAAGCTCACCCAATCCATGCCAGGGTAAGAGAAATAACAATACAGCAAAGAAAGGCTGACTGCTGTACGGTTGGGATAAATTTTATACTACATGGTTGTATATACCAAATAGAAAACGTTCTCCGTGTTTCCATAGAGTTATGGTAACACGAGTGACGTTTGGGAGCACGAGAAATGCTGTGGAAACTCGAGCCGCAGGCGAGTGTTTCCACAGTAATTTCGAGTTCTCTCAAACTTTCACGAGTGTTACCATAACTTATGGAAATACAGGGAAAACGTTTTCTATTGTTTAATTTTTTATGAAATAAAAGCTCGAAGCAATTTTCTATGTTTCCACAGAGTTATGGTAAATGGGGTTTGAAAAAATACTCGGTTACAAAACAAAATTTCAAAAAGTACTTAAAAGTACGTAGATATACATGACAGATACAATGGAACCCCGCTTTACGGACACTCGTTAATACGGACACCCGCTTATTACGGACAGTTTTGTTTGTCCCGACGACACATATTTTCTCTTATATCAGCCCGCTTAATGCGGACACCCGGATAATACGGACACTTTTTCATCTCCCTTTGGTGTCCGTATTAAGCGGGTTCTGGCCACTGTAACTGTGTAATCAAACAACTTGCTGTAAACAGACGATCTTTCAAATTCTCACCCCGCCCAACATCATAATTCAAGTTTGGTTATTCCACCAACAATGCTTATAATTTATGCATCTTGTTCCTGCTAAATTTATTCGAATAAATTTATAAAGTATGGGTGTGTTGCTGTGGCTGAGCTCTGTTTTCTGGGTAATAAAGCAACACGATGTGGGAATCTTTTGGCCACAGGACGCGTGGCCGTTTATTTTGATAACGACGGCGGCTCAAATTATCACAACATACAAAATATTATCCCAGCAAAGATGAGGGAGAAATCGCCGCCCTGACGTGACGATAATAGCAAAGAGGGTGTGGATGGAGGGAAAGTTGCATTCACTCGTTGAGAACGTCAGCGAAAGAGGATTTGTAACCACGCCAGCAATATCCCGGATGACAGGAACTCCCCTACCCGGAAGCTGCGAAATGATTAATATGTAACAATCTACATAAAATCATGTTTCAGTACTTCAACTCGTGAAATCCCTACCCTTTTATATACTTCCAGCCTGAAAAAGCTAGTGTAAAACTAGGTGCAATGTTTCTTGCAGTAAAAAACAAACAAAAAACATACTGGCTATTTATAAGACAGCGAAGAAGAAGCCACACACGATTCTCGAGAATCAGAGTCGGTTTTGGGTGGTGGAAGGGTGTTTTGATACAGTTTTTTAGGGAACAGTGCCGCAAAACTTTTTCAATTTCCGTTTTCTCGACTCAGGTAATCCTAACCTAACGAAACTTCGTACGATTACCCGGCAAACAAGAGGTGGTCTTTCAGGTGCTGGTATTGATGTTTCTCTCAGCTTAAAACGAATTTGCGACGGCCATTTTGGAGAAAGGTCTGTGGATTAGAGAATTTTGCTATAGTTATGAAATTAAGTCCGGAAACAATAGCATTTAAATTGTTTGTTTAGGTCACTGTTTCGTCATCCTCTTCATCCCTATCATCATCATCACCGTCATCATCGCCATCCCTTGAAGCGATCACGTGATAAATAAAAGGGTACATTTCGCATTCACAGCACGATCTTATTTGCTGGGTGTACGGTTCCCAGACTTCTTTATACACAGTCTTCCCCGTCAGGCTACTTAGCTGACTGTCCAGCTCAAACCTGCCGTTAAAACGCAAAAACGACAGCTGAAGTGTTCGCTGGAAACAAATCCCCATCTTGGAAGCACATTGATGGTCGCTGTCACCACAAATCACTTCGTTGATGTAATTCGGAAACCGATCGTCACTAAGGCGAGTGGTAGCCGCACATTCGGTACATAGACGATGTAGATTTCTACCGTCCGGTATTGTACCCCTCCCCTGACACCCACGTATAAATGTACCCGGAGACGTGGGAAGGCTCCTTTTCAGGCGCTGTAACTTAAAATTGGATTCCTCTTGATCGGCTTGGTGCCTCGTGGTTGTCGGCGTTGTAACTTCGGGAGTGTTCGTAGGCTTAGTCGTGTGTTCGGAATTCTTCGTGTTGGCAGATGCCTTCGGTTGTCCGTTCAGAAAAGTTGTCAGATCTACAAAGCCGCAGGCTTCCGTCACGTTAATAGCTGTGTATCGCTTGATGAATCCTCCAACAGACTCCAGTTGTACCAACAGCTGTTTTGTAGTCCTTCGCAAGCACACAACGGGACCTGGTTCGTCTTGGATTCGTGAAACCACTGTGTGGTTCCGACAAATTTCCAGACTTGGTCTCAGCGAAGAAGTTGTAGTTGTAGGACGACTGATCACTGGTGGTGATTTTTTTGTGGTTCTTATTTTCCATGGGAAATGTTTTCTTGACCTTCTTGTAATTCTGGTACTGCTTCGATAACCAAACCCTCTTCTAGACATTGTAGCCGATCGTTTAAAAAGCCGACTTAGCCTATCCTGATCTCTGTCGATCTCTTGAATTCCATCTTCATCCGGGTTATAATCTTGCCCATCTGGGTCATAACCCTGCACTATAATGATACACGTGATCAGAAGAACCAAGGCTACAAGAATTGTTTTCGTCTGAAATAAAAAAGTTCAATATATGTGTCAAAAACTGTATAGGTTATTTTTATCAACAAGGCCGGGTTAAGGAAGTTCATACTATGACTCAAGAATTTGGAAGAATTTCCAGAATTTGGAAGAGCGTGTAAAATCACACATTTTCAAAAGCTCTTCATGAGATATGACCAGATACAACTGAAATTTACAATTATCTTATTTTAGCATTATTGAAAGACAGGAGAGAGACTAGTTCAATACAAACATCTCTAATTTTGTACTACACTGAAGAGTAGGTCAGTAAGGCATATCGTTGGCTTTCTCTAACGGGCGCAACTTTCTAATTTCTGTTCAATATAGTTTGCCTGACAGTCTTTTATTATACATTAAAATATAAACTGAAAATTTCGCGCGCTCTGATTGGTTAAAAACCATGTTTTATCAGAGTATAAAACATAGAAAAGCGTGTTTTATCGCTTCGCGCGCGTAAATCTATATTTTAAAGCACATAAAGAAGCCAAAACCATGTATTATACTGTCATAAAACACTCCGGGAATTTGAGAACACTCGAGAAATTTAGAAAACACTCGCCTGCGGCTCGTGTTTTCTAAATTTCTCTCGTGTTCTCAAATTCCCGTCGTGTTTTATGACAGTATAATACATGGTTTTGGCTTCTTTATTTGTTAAACATAGCATGATTTTAGAGTGCGAATACGCACCAAAACGAGTGCAAATATGAGACCGTATTGCACTCGTCTTAGTTCCCCCTAACCGCTGTACGGAAAACACTGTTGAAAGCCTATATTTTAGGAAAAAAGTATGTCGTAAAATAAATGTTGAGACCGTTTTATCGGGCCTTAAAAACTCGCCTTACGCAGTTAGTAAGTCGACTGCGCTGCAGTTGTATGGCAACTAACTGAAATGTCAATACAGTAAGTGGTTCTTGATTCTCAATAAACAGCTTCTGGACAACCGCATTAAATAAAGACATCCACGATACAGTAAGATTCAGTCAAGTGTATACCTTCATAATGATTCCGTGATAGTCCGGTTGTTTAAATCAGGTTTCCTCAATCCGTATTTCTGTCATACACTCTGTAGAAAGATACCTCCTGTTGGGATATAAGATTCAAATCAACACACAGTGATATAATTACATTATCGATGAAATTCGTCACAAATCTAATATGAAATGACCAACGGAAAGTTGATTGAATGTTTTACCATTTAGTCAATGTACAGTATTAGTATGAGTATGAGAAGTAACAGCCTAACATTACAACAATATCAAATAAATGAATGACCGACCCCAGGGGTTTTCGGAATTTGTTCATTTAAACAAACCAAATTGATAAGTTTGCACCTTTAGACTCGCTCCTTAATTTCTGAGATTGAACTTCATTTTGCGATAGACGCTCCGAATATAAAAGAAGCAAGAACTAAAATAGTACTGTTTGGTTACCTGATACATAATACTACATATATACTAATTTTAACATGCTAGTTTTTCACCTAAGATCAAGGAATACACAACATAAATATACAAATTTTCTTCACGAATGTAGAGAATCTGAAGCCGATTAAACAAGTCTTATAGCATCATTTTCGGTCAGTTAAACTGGTTCAGTTTAGTGAAATCTTAGATGCTCAGTTAACATCACTGCTATGCTTTGGAATATATGAAAAAGATTCATATGCAAATATAGATATAATTTACTGCTTTTTACGTTTTTTTTTTATAACTAAACAAGAACACTGTTATCGCAATGTGTACCCTTGAAGCTAAATTAGTCACTTACCCAATAAAAGCTTGCCTTCTTCAATTCAGAAACAACCTTAACTTAATGAAGATTAAAGTGATCAATGGAATGACACAACCACACATGCAGTCATTACGCTTGATAGAGACAATGATGATATCAAAAGCACGTTTGACTTTAAATGACGTTAACAAAGGAAAATCTATTTTAGATTTTTTGCTTATATTTTATTTTAAGTAGATACTCATGATGAAAGAAGTAATATTACTTTCCACTCTTGATTTTTTATTTGAAATATTTGAAATAGTTATCATGGTTAAGACTGGTTTCGCTGGGGTTGCTTTATTTTGGTCTCTGAGATTCATTTCTTATATACTCTTGAAAGACCTCTTGAAATGGGATGTAAGCAGGCCGCAATCCGAGCAATATTCAGTCGGCGTCCAGTTTTCGCCGACTTTCCTCGGCGATGATCGAACGATTGTT
The DNA here is from genome assembly GCA_029204205.1 of Desmophyllum pertusum. Lineage (NCBI taxonomy): Eukaryota > Metazoa > Cnidaria > Anthozoa > Scleractinia > Caryophylliidae > Desmophyllum > Desmophyllum pertusum. The sequence goes on from MU826362.1 coordinate 978,746, forward strand.
ACCTAGTGATCATGTGAAACAAGCCTTTATTTTGGAATCACATACACCTTGAAATCAGATGCTATAAGAAAGTAAAGGTGGTCACTTTGAGAGTTGTCGGTAGCTAACATAACTTGATGGTTAATTGATGAGAATATTTTAATTATTCTTTGCATTCTCAAAAGGTCATTGACACCATCCTTTGACGATGAACAGTAAAATTAATTTAATTTCCCTCATTAACAGCTGGCCATTGTAAAATCTGCATCCTTTTGACGATTGAAACTCCGTGACAGTGAAAAGGAAAGACGTTCCATTTAGTTGGTCCGAAAAATGAATCGCGTTTTGAATTGACATCGTTTTATTACGCTTTCATCGAAACTCTCACAAGTTATATTTACTACGATAGTAATATTAGTAGAAGAAGTAATATTCTTGGACTATGACCATCCACTCAACTAAACGATTTCTACATTCCAAATATCGACCAATTCAATTTTTTGAAAGGTCCTACGTACGTCATGCTATCTTTACTAGTACTCATTTGTTTTACTGACATGCAGAATTTTCTTCAGGCGAAAACAAACGCCACAATAATAGTTTACGAACTTATAGAAAACCTCCAAAGAAGTAACAATGATCCACTGAAAAAGAAGCAAGGATTGTTAAGATTGGGGAACAGATTACAACTGAGACCAGCCGAGGCTAAATTTCTCAATATTCACAAACTGTGACGTAGGATTTTCCAGCTTCATAACATAAATCACAGAGAAGCTCGAACACTCGATTTCTAAAAAAAAGAAGCGATATCTCGAACCGAAAGTCGTTTCCCTTAGATTTGTTTCACTGTAATTTTACCCCGGAGAATTCGAACTCCCGATTTCTCGAACCAATTTTCGTTTCCCTTGGAGGCTCGAGGAATCGCGAATCTACTGTAATTCAGTTAGTGAGATGATAAACGTGCTGATTACTAGTTGGGGAAAATTGCCAGTTGTGATATTGTTATAACACAATTCTTCCAACTTTTACTATAGACAATGTATGGATACCGGTAACGAGAATCTGTATGTTGACATCAGGGTCTAGAAGAATTTTATTTAAAATCCTGTTATTTGTCTATCGCTTCCTAAATTGTTAGTTTTGTGCAATTCACGAGAAGCCAAAAGTTGTATATTTTCATTTTAACTACACGCGACGTTAAAATGGAATAAAGTAGTCCGCAATATATTTTATGACCTCCAGCAAACATATTTGGCCGTAAGTGGTGCAAATCAGTGCAGCGATATTCAGTGAGACCAATTTTAATTGTCTCATTAAAATGACCTACATTATCAGATACCAGGCATGAATTTTATATGAAATCTGGTCTGATCCGTTTAATTTCACGTGATATTCTCAGGACACTTTCAACTTTCTTAACTTCCTATTCATATGCACTACTATGAAACATGCATTAAAACATATTCTGTTTGGGGGATAAAGAATTTTACGAGGATAACAGTAAAACGATGTCTTGATGCCATTGAAATGTTTTTTTATAGTCGTACATCGTCAGGGTGGTCCACGTTTAGAATATTTTCTTGTAAGTATTATAATCGAAACTTTCGTGATTTACTTTCTTTCTATTAAACTGATCAAATATAATTGTTCATGGAACGTAACAAGTTAGATTCAGATACACGAAATGTTTCATTTTTATCAAGTTGTTCCAGCTGTTGTTCGAATATGAGTTCTTCTGGATTTAATGTATTTTTAGGTTGGTCTTTTTCCATATCATTGTTGAACGGTTTGACTCAAGCCGTCAGCCCCACTTTCAAGACAACTATTTTTTTAGCGGGAATCATCACAGAGTCTGTAGACGTGCTTAAAAAAAATGCTGATAACTACTTTATATGTGAAGGAAACAGGCAACTTCGATCCACCTTCGAATTATTGGCTATCTGGTTGGGCTCAGTTTGTTTAGTGAATTGAGGGATCGATGCTTGAGCGACCCTCAAATAACTCGTAAATCTGTCATTTGAACTCGAACTACAATAGCTGATTCATTATTAGGTCTTGGAGAGCAGAAAGGACATTGGTCCAAATAAACACCATTTCTGCTTCTGGTAGATATTGCTTAGCCTTTTTTGCCACCAAAATTTGATAGTTCTTATATGGACCGCCTCTTTAAAATTATTTCTGATGGACAAAGTCAGATAAGGTATATACAAGACGGTTTCACTGTATTTGTATTTGACAGAATATTGAGGGATTTTGATGGCATTTTTAACATGGCCTTTCACATGAAGTCACGGCGACCATATTAGTCCCAAACAATGAAATTTCTCTCTTTATTGATTATAGTCGAACCTCTCCTTGCGGACACCTCTCTATTACGGACAGTTCCCTTGGTCCCGGCACAAAATGCCCATACCTATATTCTCTATAAAGAAAATCTCTATAATACGGACCCTCTCTAATACGGAAAACGGACACTAAATCTCGGCCCCAGAGAGTAAATTCATAAACTTAATAACCTCTTTATTACGGACACTCCAGTGATAACAGTTCGCATTCTCTACAATTTCCTGTTTGTAGTTACAGATCAAAGTTAATCAATTGTCCCATAGAAAAAGTAGTATTTCTTTTTAATCAGTTTATTGACATGTTATCGGAATTTATCATCGATTTCTTATCGTCAGTGGAGCCTTTAACCCTATCCTGCCAGGGGGGGGGGGGGGGGGGGGCAGAAAGCGCCCGCGCTGACTTCAAATTTATTGTACTTAAAGAACATTCAAGCAATCATAGCCAAACTTTATGACTTTTCCTAAAAATTATCTGGGAACATTTTGGTGTGTCAATATTTTGATCACGTGACTTGATGTTTCCATGGCAAGTTTTGACAGGCCGTTTTAGCCAAATTTGGTATTTTCATGAGATTTCAGTTTTCTACGAATAGTTTCCTCCACAATCTTTGCAATTTTTGCATCCTTATATTGTTTTCGATGTTTTCAAATCAAATTTGGTGATTTTCTGACATTTCTGAACAATTAAAAAATCCAAGATGGCGGATCCAAGATGGCGGCCATTTTTAAAGTATGACGTTATTTTGGCGTGATATGATATCACAATTGATTCGTGATTGTCACTAAAATAAACATGTTTGAATGCTTTATACACCACATAAGTTTCATTTTTATAGCACAAATAACTTTCGAGATACAGATCGTTTTACCCAAATTTGTTGTTTTTTTTAGCTTAATTTTCAGTTTTCATAAAATTTTTGCTTTTTACGATGAAATCTTTGCAAAATCTTTGCCGTTTTAGCATATTTATATTTTTCTTGATTTTTTCAAAACAAATTTGGAGATTTTCTGACATTTCTGAACAATTTAGAAATCCAAGATTTCGGATCCAAGATGGCCGATTTCTTTTTAGCGTACGACGTCATTATAGCGTGTATGACGTCGTAATTGACACGTGACTGCCACTAAAATAAAGATTTTCGGATGCTTTACACACCATGTAAGTTTCATTTTCATAGCGTCAATACTTTTCGAGATTCATGGGGGGGGGGGGGGGGGCACTATCTGCCCCCCCCCCCCCAGGCTCAGGAACGAAAAAAAAGCCCAGGCAGAATAGGGTTAAAGTTACGTAATATTCCTGACCTCTATATATAATACGGACACCTCTCTAATACGGACACTCTGCTCCGTCCCTTCGGTGTCCTTATTAGAGAGGTTCAACCGTACTAATCTTATGCAAACAATATCTTCACTGTTTGGCAACACCACGTGAAAACTCTCTATTTGTGGCGTACGTCTGTGGAAGGACGTTGGCGTTTTGTGATCACACATCAACAACAGGCTGCGTGGATCGAATTGAAGCTAATCATGTCGTGTCGAGAGGGCCCCGCTGTATTAATGCGAGTGTTACGAGACGAAAGAACTCAAGATGCAGATCTAGAAAATTCGAGAAATAGTCCTGTATGACAAGTGACATAGAAGTGTTTTTTCTTTACCTTTTACGGTATTACCAAATATAACGGCATAAGTTATATGTCATATATATCAAAAACAAGAGAAGCGTTTGGGACTTTTCCCTCTTACATCAATACCCTGCTCCCATTATTTTGCAACTATGACTAATGCTCGTAATATTCGCTTGAGATTTTAAATCAATATTTAAAAGGTTATAAAAATGTTCGTTTTTTTTTTCTTTTTAAAAGTGTTTTTAAATTTTAATATGACCAAACATTATCCGGGAACATTTGGCGTGTCACCTTTCAATTTGGCTCACCTGGCTACGTTTTCATAGCAACCATGTTTTACAGGTTGTTCTACCCAAATTTGAAGTTTTTCAGTTTAGCTTTTGGTATTAATTGGACGTTTCTTCCAGTAATCTTTTAATACGGTTTTTGTCTCTTTACATATCAAGATTTTCTGACATTTAAAAAAAATTAAAAATCCAAGATGGCGGATTTTGACATTTATGACGTAATTATGATGTAAACAACGTCATAATTGACACGTGACTACCATTAAAGTAAACATTTTAGGATGCTTTACACACTATACATGTTTATTGTCATAGTGTGAATACCCCCACAAACTCCAAAATAGCCCAGGCAGGGTTAACCGGTAATACAAGAAGCGAGCGTTAGTATTTTGAAGTATGTCCCAAAATTACGTATACGCAGCAAGTGCAGTGCGTACGAGTTTATCTTGTGCTATATACAATCACGATTCAACTGAAGTACGTTCGGTTCCAAAATATCGAAAATCGTTCGCGTATAATTTTGACTATAATGACTTTCGAAATTAAAATCGTTATGAGAAAATTACATTACTGGCTGTTCGAGAGGGTTAAAGTATTCTTTCTCATTTGATGGTTTGAATCCGTGTACATGTAGGTTCAAATGAAAAAGACGTGGCACCGACTGACACTAGAAACTATTTAAACGGGAAAGATTGTTAACGTCCAGCAACATGACGGCGATGACGTCACATGCAATCAAAAATACTTTGTTCAGAAATATTTTTGGCGCCAATCTTAAGTCAATCTTAGCATTTTTACAATCAGTAGATCTTTGAATACCTTGAAAGGATTGTTCCATTTAGGAATATTGAGACGGTTTATGAAACACAAACTTGAAAAATTTCAGCTAAATGTTTCAAGATGCGCCATGTGACGTTGCTCCTTTAATATTTTTGCCATTTTTTGTTTGTTCGCTGTGGTTTTATGTGTCATAGTATTGAGTTCAGTGTACTAAATGAATAACGGGTATTTTTCCTGTAAAACCGCTTAATGGCCGCCTCTTTTAATAACAGTGGTGATGCCATTTCAATATAACTCCATTAGACTACGAAATATAAAATAAAAAACCGACAATGTCAACATACACAATCTCTTTAGTGTCCTTTGCGCATTTCATATACCTTATTATAGAAAATTAACGCTCCATGAAATTAACGCGAATTTTAAAAATTCGCGTTAATTTAAGTCGCGTTAATTTTTGTGAGCGTTAATTTCCGCGACCTTAATTTCCATTATTATAACCCCAAATTCTGGATCCTGTACAGACATATTTGACACTTAGGAAACGATAGCTTTCTCTTTTCTGCACACTGTATTTCAATCTTTTGCAATGTAAAAGCCTAAAAAAGCAATAAAACAATATTTCCAGTTCACCCTCGCTTTCAGAAGAGCACTTCTCGACATCTGAGTTCTTGTATTTCGGCCAAAATATATTTGCTTCTTTGTGTCAATCGCGTTAATTTCCTTCATTTTGAAATTTTACCTCCTCTATCGCGTTAATTTCCTTTATTCAGAATTAATTTTCCCTCCAATTCGCGTTAATTTAAGTCGCGTTAATTTCAAATACCTTAATTAACACGAGCGTTAATTTCCTATAATAAGGTAGCACCAGTTGGGAGAATTGAATCAATAGACGATGATTTTCGTGAGACGTGCTTGATTATGCACTGTTTAATCGGAGATATATTGGAAACGCCTTAAGCTCTATATTGTGATGGCGTAACCGTAAAAAACACACATCAAACCACTCCGATTTGGCGAGGTTTTGTATTTGATTATTTTCTTGATTTTAAGTGCCATATCGACTCCACAACGTAAATATATATTTTCAGATCAACACGCAAACTTTAAGGATCTTCTTCCCTCTTTTAAAATTAATTTGAACATTTCTAAGGCATTTCAATACAGACCGTATACGTATTAAAGTTTCTGAAATAAACCATCATATCTGAATTGAAAATCTCGTGAAATTATTTAAGCTGTAGCGTTGTTGTGTTTAGATGTTGATTTTTATCACTAACAGGAAATTTATGATATTAGAAATGACTTTATAGTCCATATATTTTATGCAAATCTGTGCATACAAAATGGGCAATATATAAATACTGACGAAATATTTGGTTAATAATTCAGTTAGGGAAATTTTCAGTTCATCTGCGTCAATTATCTGAAAGCTTCTCCATCTCATCGGATCGAAAAGTACTTTTATTACCGTTTTCTACTACTTACGTAATTGTTAAACTATTCTGTTCCAGTATTAACTGGGCTTGAGAGTATAAAATTGTCAGCTAGTTTATAAGTGAAGCATCAAAAATTACTACAGCGTTTCTTCTCAAAGGTAAGATTGCTTTGCTAACCATAGTAGTTTATTTTATTGCTGTGTTTATTTATTAGCATTGCTACATGCACTTGAACAGCTCAGTTAATAATGCTTACATTTTATTTAGTCAAAGATCATATTTGTTCAAACAAAAGAAAACTGAACGATTTGTTTTGAATTTAATTTCTGTGCAATAATTTAGTTGATTTCTTTAATGGTGTTTATTTATTTTATCTTTAAATCATAGTATAGTATCAAAGGATATATATTCCACAATAGCAGGTCAATGAAAATCTGAGTTTCAGGGGCACCCAACGACAAAATTTTCCTGTAGGTGTCAGAAAGTCGTTTTTGCGTTATAACTGTGCTTTTTGTGCAGTTTAATGGTTATTTTTAAACGCTAAGAAAAAAAGTGTATCTATTCGGCTGAACTTTCAAACTTCAGAAAATGTTGGGGATTGAAATCTTATTACCAGAATTTATGAGCTGCTTTTTTCCTTTCCCAAAATACTAGCTGACCATTTTTTTGTACTCAAAGCGATATTTTTATCTCTCCGAAAACAAAAGGCATATTTTCCCACATAAAATCCAGATGTCATTGTTCTGTTTTTTTTAAGACTGATGTAATCGAATGTAGTCGAAATACATGAATATGCATTGACTTAAGTGATCCGTAACTGACTATAACACGAATTTTAACGGGAATTTAATGGGCGATTCTAAAATGTCAAAATTAGATCATCTTCAAATCTAGCTACCGAGGATAACTTGGTAATTACACCAGCAAAACACAAGGGAAGTACTTGATACGGATAGCGGATGCACGGTCTCAATAGAAATTCATTTATTCTAGATTGTGGAAGATAACAATGACAAAACACGATCCACAGTCCACTCTTTTTTGGTAACAATTGGTTGAATAATCATTTTATAAATAACCAATAAATAATTTATTCACATATCCAATATTTAGCTTATAATCGAAGAAAACAAAAGGCATCAGTTGGGAGCTCGTTCCTGTCCGTTAGTTGTCATATAAATATAGACTATTTATTGATAATAACCAATAGGAATAATAATATTTTCCTAACGGAATATTTTTTCAGTAGAGCGCCCTGGAGAATCACTTAACACTTGGTACGCAATTTTAAATTTCGCTCCGTTTTCGTGCGTTACTTCTCAGAAGATGTAAAATGTAGTATTAATTAAAAGCATTTTTTGTTGGGAATTTTCAATGTAATTGAGCTAAAAATTTAAAAAGTCTCATAGAAAGATTTAATAACGCTGGATAAATTCGGTCCATATATCATATTCTTGGTTTGCAACTGATGTCATCGACGCCATCATGATGTTGGTGGCCATTAACAAAATATTTATAATTAGTTTTTATTGTTTGTCATCCAACATGGCTGCCAGGGTCTTTGTCATTTGAATCTTTTGGGAATGGTTGCAAACCAGCAATATTGGCATGTTTTATGTTTAAGGTAGATCACGGACACAGTTATAATTATTCGTTTAAACTATACGTTGTGGTTAAAGTGTTAGATTCTGGATGAAGAGGTCTGGGTTCGAGTGGCCCTGGCCAGGGCCATTGTGTTGTGTTCTTGGGCAGAATACAATATAGCCTGAATTCAGTTGATAATAATTTGTTACTCGTAAATCTAAATGTGATGCGATGGACTTTGTCGTTGCATGTTAACAAAATAATTAGGAACTGTAAAACAAGCGAACAATATCTTTGATACTGTAATCGATTGACGTCATTTTGACTCTTTTCTCCGAAAGCTAAGTTAAGTTCATTATGTACGTACATTGTCTTGACTGATATTCTGCACGATAAAATCTCTCAAGAAATAATGTCAATATATAAAACAGTTGTGTGTTTCAAGTTGTTTTTTTGTTCGTCGGTCATATCTTTTACAGGTTCTTAGCCTGATAATGATCGAGTTAAATGTAACAGCAATGTCCGTCTGTCGTGTGTCAGGCGTGACATCAACGCCTTGTAGGAGACAGATTGATGTAATGTGGTCTGACGTTAGTGATAATAGTCCACGCATATTATTTGCATTCAATCTGGACTTTTTGGACAAGGTTGGCTGTATATTGTTGAAAAATTATGTCTTTGTGTTTTCTTTCAGAATACTATCTTGGATACATCTTTTACTAAAATGCAGGTGTGTATAGGTAAAGTCTGGGGAAGTAAATGGCTTATGCTTTTCACCTCTCTCAATTTAGATTACGAGCAGTCCCTGTTTCCTTAGTTCGTCGAGCGAGAAGCGACAAAAGCTTTATTTTGCGCGGGAAAACATGCAACTACCGTAAAAGCTCTATTAAGCCCCCGGGGGGCTTATTTAATTTCAGGCCTCAAGTAGGGGGGCTTATTAGAGAGGGGGGCTTAATAGAGAGGGGGGGGGGGGCTTATTTCAAATCATAAATTTTCAAGAAAATTCACATTATTTTTTCAAACTTTACTATTACACCACTGACTAACTAAAACAGAACAAGAAATGGGTTATGTATGACCGTCTTACAAAGGAAACGTCATTTATACCCTAACTCGACGATAGTTCTGGAAATTAAAGACCACGTTTCAATATAAAGTGACTGAAACGCCAGAAAATATTGCTGAAAAGTACTTTACATCAGCCTGACGGAAGGAGGGGGGGCTTAATAGAGAGGGGGCTTATTACAAAATCTGACTTCAAAGGGGGGGGGGGGCTTATTAGATAGGGGGGGGGGCTTAATAGAGAGGGGGGGCTAAATAGAGCTTTTACGGTATTTGGCAAGCGCGGGAAAACGCGCGTAAGCCAAATTATGGTTTTTGATTGTTTTTGATTGGTTGAAGAAAAAACAGGTTTGCTCTGATTGCTAAATTATATAGAGCTGAGCAAAGACAAACCCAAAGCAAACACATTGTTGTCTTCTAGTTTCAAGTCGAAAATCTCTCTAACATGCAGGCAAACTGAACAAATCAAATGTTATAGTTTGAGAGCTAGGAAAAGTGCCGGTTTTGGGAAATTTTTCGTGAAAGGGGTTTGAAGAAAACCAATGCATATTAAAATTCGTCTTTTATAATTGGTAAGCCATCAATGTCCAGCAAGAGAGGATGATCTAAGAGAAGCATTCCCCGTGCCACATTTTAAAATCTATTACTTATAGTTTCGCGCCATGGCGTATATATATCATTGGAATCCTCTCTTGTGTCTGGATAGCTCATTTATTAAAAAATGTTTTCTCGACGAAGAAAATTAATACTTGCATGAGTATTTTGACAATTTTACTCAGTTGAGCAGCTGTAGTTGATGTAATGTGTCACACCGTATCTTTACTGATATATAACGTTTTTTTACTGTTTTAAACAGAAGTTGATCCTAGTATCAACCATTATTGTCACCGTCTGTTGCTTGCTACTAAAGGATTCCTCTGCTTGGTTCCTTGATAATGGCGAAGAAACCTGGAGAGACCCACAACCGTTGCCAAGGAGCCATAGACAGCCAAATTATCGACGTCATAATCCCTCCTGGCGATGGCGAAGAAAGGTCTACAAGCCGAAAACGACTGCCAAGCCGATGCCTGTATCGACAACAACAGCAACACCACCCGGTCCAGAATTTTGCCGCAACCATACCTTAGTTTTCCACGTCAAAGATGAACCAGGTCCTGTTGTTTGCCTGCGTAAAAATGCCACAGAACTGATGACGCTGCTGAAGGGGATAGGGGGATTCATTAAGCGATACACCGCTGTCAAAGTAATGAATGCTTGTGGCTTTGAGGATTTGACTTCCATCGAGAATGTGGCCGGAACAACTGCAGCTCCATCATCAACGACAGCGAATACTACGCCGACCACTACGATGCCAATTGGCAAGCGCCAGGTCGATCAACAAGAACTCCAGCGTCGCAAAAGGAGCCTCCCCACGTCCCCAGGCACCGTTTTCCGTGGGTGTCAGGGACGAGGTACAATACCAGATGGCACTACGACACATCGTTTATGCACCGAGTGCGCAGCGACCACTCGACTCGGGAATGATCGGTTTCCGGCTTACATCAACGAAGTTGTTTGTCGTGATACCGACTTTCAATGCGCAGCGACAATGGGACTGTGCTTTCAACGAAGCCTGCAGCTGCCATTTCTACGATCAACCGGCAATTTCCAGTTCGACCCGTTTTTAAGCAGTTTAACGGGAAAAACTGTGTACAAGGAAATTTGGGTCGAGTACACTCAAGAGATTAGGTCGTGCTGTGAATGCCAAATGTATCCAGCTGTTTATAACAAGATTGCGACAATGGATGACTAAAATACTAGCTAAAATTAGAATATTACTTCCTTACAGTCAGACCTGACTATAGATACTCAGATACTTAGAATATTTGAGTTTTGCTATTTCCGGCAAGGATGGGATAATAAAAACCCATCGCAACTTGTTTCCCTTCCCAGCATTGACTATATATGTACGTCTGGGAAGAACAAAATATATAGTTCCTGATGATAAGATTTCGACCGGGCTTGCCAATCATAAACTAGCACGCTGGTAAACTTCCGTAGTCATTTTCACCGGTACTCTGTGCAATTTATGTTGCGTCATGATTTGAAGTGATTAAATATATTAGCTTGTCTGAGTAAACCTTAAAAGGAAGTTCATTCTGAAAAGCGAATATTACATGGACAAAGTATTACTCGGACAAAGTCGGGACACATTGCAATAAAAAGAACAGAAGATCATTTGCGTCACATAAACACTACGTACCAGTGGCCCTTCCAGTCCGACCTTACTATATATGTACATTCCCTTAGAAAAAATGAGAGATTTAATTAATTGAGTTTGGCTATTTCCGGCAAGGATGGGTTAATAAAAAACCCCACACAGCATCCATTCCCAGCATTGACTATATATGTACATCTGGGAAGAACAAAAGACGGTTCCTGATCATAAGATCACTGGTAAACTACGTTGCCTGCGCAATGTTGCGTCAGAAGTGATTAAATATATTAGCAATACAATTACCTTTATTTTGACACGATGATCATTAAAGCATGACAATGCTTGTGGGGTCTTGTGCTAACTAAACCGTAAAAAGAAGTTCATTCGACTGAAAAGTGAATATTACGTGGACAAAGTCGGGACACATGCATTGCAATAAAACTGAAGTACAGAAGATGTTTTGTTTTTTTAATTGTGCTTTTTGTGCAGTTTAATGGCTTATTTTTAAACGCTAAGAAAAATGTTTCTGTTCGGATACGTTAGCTGAACTTTCAAACTTCAGAACATTTTCGGGGATTGAAATCTTATTACCCGAATTTACGAGCTGCTTTTGCCTTTCCGAAAATTCTAGCTGACCTATTTTTGTACCCAAAACGACATTGAGATGACATTTCCCTAACCGAATATCCGAGGCGATTATAGGCCTTCCGAACATATATACCACCGAAACGATCCGTTGGGTGCCCCTGCATAAACACTACGTCGGTTACATCTAAGCGTGAACACACGGCATACTGTAGGGCAGGCTAGTCGTTACCGTATGCGGTTATTTTTTTTATTCTTAATGCTCGCACGCAATTTGAACATGCGTTGATAAAAAAGCACTCTAAAGGATTGCGTCATTCCGAGGACTGTTTTTGTATTGTTGCTAGGAAACGCCTAGTCAATGTTTCTATTTATAAATATAAAGATAGAAATAGAAATGGGACATATTCACTAGACCCTCATAGTCTTCGACAAAACTGGAAACCACTTTGAAAGAGTTAAGTACCTCAAGATTAATAGAAGCAAATTTGGGAGTACATGTCTGGAACTGAAGAAGCGATATTTTTACTCCGGAAATATTCATACCTTTCAAGGTTGCAAGAACAGACGTATCGAAAGCGGAATTAATAAATTTGTTGCAATTGAACTCGCTGAATTATGCTTACACCACACCCTCGCGGCGGGGACTTTGATAACGTATTGTTCCACACTCCGGAGATTATGTGATTCTGACATGATTTGATTGATTACAAATCCATTCAGTCGTTGACATTTAAAACAAAAAATTTAATTGAGGGTATTAACCCTTTCACTCCCAGAGTCAACCCTTGAGTACAATAAATGTGGTTCTAACTTTGAAGTCGGTGGATGAAACCCTAGCATGTGACCATTCAAATGAGAGCCACTTAGCAGTACTTTTATGTGGTGTTGTGCTTTTCTCGATATTTTATACTTAATGAAATTTGGATTTTTTTTTTCAATTTTGAACTTGGCCACTCTTGGGAGTGAAAGGGTTAAACAGACTTTTCAGAACTGACACCACCAGATTTGTTTAAAATAAACACTCACTTTCTTTCTTTTGTTTGAGCCTTGTGTCTTAGTGTGATTATTGTAGTCTAAGAGCAGAACGGAAAACCTGAGCCCATTTTCATGCAAAGCAGGCTTATTGTTTCAAAACCGCAACATCACAATAAAATATTTAAACTTCGACTTATTGTTCTGTTTTCTTTTTTCCGCTTCGGGTATTTAAATAAAGCGTCTATCCTAGCACAAATTAGAACACTGCTTGCAGAGCTGAAGAGGAGAACAGCGAGGAAACGAAACGTCGGTGTTCGGTAGAGAGGTGAGTCAATTGTGTGTTCCATCGCAGTTAAATAACTTTTCGAGTTGAGTTCTTTTACCTTCCACTCGAGGCACGACAAACTGTTATTGGGTGTTTATTTGGCCTAGATCATAATATTTAAATCTCAGTTTCGTAGTCCAATTTTCTGTATTTGTACTGAACGTGCTTCCGTTAGCGTTTCTAGATGATTTGTATGAGCGACTAGATGGAATTATATTTTAACCCTTTCACTCACAAGAGTGCTAAGTTCAAAACTGAAGAAAAAAATCTTGACTTTCGTTTTGCAAAATTGTCAAAAACAAACAGCACCACTTGAAAGTACTGCTCTATAGCTTTCATTTGAATGGTCACATACTCAGTAGGGTTTCATCCACAGACTCGAAAGGTACAACCAAGGGAGTTAATAAGGGAGTTAATACAGGGAAGTAAAATATATCTCATGTCGTGATAATAGTTGCACATACTTAATTTATTAGCTTAAGATTGAAACTGTTAGACACAGGTTTCTTCGGCCAAACACGAATCATATCAAGTTTGATTATAAAAGTGAATTACATAGTCGTTAGAAGAAAAAACGTTCTAAAACTTTCCTTGTGAATATATTGTGGGTTGTGGTTACAAACGTCGATAATATGACAGAAAGGCATTTTGTACGTCACTAGATAAGCCGACTTGATCGTCTCACGTTTCAGTGAAAGCTAACAAGGAAATTTTGATAAATCAGTAATTTCACTGACATACAGGAAGGCTTAGTACGTTATTTTCTAACTTTCATGTCTCTCAAAATTTATTGAAAATTGATTATTCATTGCGTAAAAGCAAATTAATCATGAGATTCAGTTTTCTGAAGAATTGCTGTCCTGTCCTGCGTAGGCGAGAAAGTTTAATATCAACTTGGAATTTATAAGATGAAACAACTGCGATTGTCATTGTGTGTAAACAGCTGACGTTTTGAAATTTAGGTCTTCGTCAGAGCAAATCAAAAACAAACAAACTCGGCGATTATATTCCCGAAAATACGAAGTTAACAGAAATGATGACGTTTGATATACGTCAAGATACGTATGCGAACAATAGGTCACTAAGCACTCCGACGTGTAAATCCAAAAGATTGTCAGGAAGTTTAAATAGCTTGCAAAAACACTCTTAAGCTTGGCCAAACAATGGATAAAGATAAACAGTGTTTGCACGCAACAACGCTAATAAAGGATTGTTAAAGGTATATGTTATCGTTAAGTTCTACACGCGCATTCATTTGTATTGTTTGAGGGTCTGAATAAGATTCAACGTCCAAAGATTCATTTGAATTGTCGAGGTTGGAAAGGTGAAATACGTAATATACGGCCAACATTTTAACTGTCAGCTTAGAAACAAGAGTTATTACTGATAGCTGCGAAATAGACAATGTTAGAAGCTAAGACATTGTAAAATTTGGGCTAAATGTCAATCCATAATGGTCGAATACAATTTTAAGTGAGAACAGTTAGAATGGAGCAAACCGGAAAGAGAAGAGAAGAGTGCGTTTTCATGGGTTGCCAAGCAGCTTTAACTAAATTAGCCTACGAACAATATCAAAGTTCTTTTTCTTTTCACAAGAAAATGTTTTTTGGGGGGGTTGAGTGGTTGACGTATTTTTGTCATCTTTTGCTGTAAGAAAATTACCATGATTCCTTTATGATAGCGTATTGACTGTATATAAAAACTTCTGTTTCAGACTCAAAAATTGACGCCAAGTACACTAGCAAGTGAGAGAAGCCAATATATCATGGAGTTAACGTTAAAGGTATAATTTCATTCGGCATATAAGAATTAGTACTTATGATTATTGATTAGTACATATGAATTAGTACTAAAGCCAGTAGTAATACTAAAGGTGATTTTGAATAGCTATTGTAGCTAGTAAAACTACATATATATACTGTTCAGTTATTTTACTTTGGTATTTGGGCCTTCAATGTATGTAATCAAGACTATATGAATAGTTAACTAATAGCCATGTTATTGTAAAGTAGGTAAAAACATGATGTAACAGGGACTCTCCTTGTAAGCCCAGTAGGGTTTGTTGAGAGCTCCTGCTCCCTTATCATAACTATGACTTACACTACTGTAACTATCAATCATGGGGCAAAAAAAAAATAAACTTAAACTTAAAAAATAAACTTATTATGAGAAGTCATTAAATATGAACTTCTGCGATTATACGTTTGTGGACTTTGTGGGAGCGGACGCGGTGGCCTGATCGTTAGCACATTGGACTCCGGATAGAGTAGTCCCGTAGTCCCGGGTTCGAGCGCTGGCCAGGGTCATTGTGTTGTATTCTTGAGCAAGCTACTTTACTCTCGCAGTGCCTCTCTCCACCCAGGAGTATACTATGGGTACCGGCGACAAAATGCTGGGGGGGGGGGGGGGGGGGGGGGGGGGTAAACCGGAATAAGCTCCGGCAGTTGTGGGCCACTAGGCTCGTGAAGACTTTTATTGCCATTATCATGCGTTTGATGAGCTCCCAGTCTGTAATTGGTTAAAATAGGACTACTGAACCAATCAGATTGAAGACGTTCTCAGTCGTAATCTATCTTACGAGACTTTCCCGCGCTCGCCACCAGTTGCACTCGTTGGAACAAATGAATCCTACCATGACAGTACTATCAATTGCGCTATCAAAATAGTTCCGTACGGCAATTTTTCATTAGATTCAAAATAATTTTTTCCAAAAGGTCAGATCTTTGTGCGGGCTACAAAAATGGTTACAACAGTGCGAAGTTTTATGACACTGCAGTTGTGAGTGCATGGTTTTCGTATCAAACGAAAAGCAAACGAGGTTTATTCTAACAATATGCCTCGTTTTCATGTCTCTTTAAAGGAACCCTTGATTGCGGGCTCAACTGTGACAAGAATTATCTAAACCAGCAATTTCAGATTCTAAGATTATAGTAAAGTTTCCCCCCATTTTATTTTGACTGCTTGATAACTTTTGTTTTGTTTACTATTTTTTTTTTACAGATAATGTCCCTTGTGCCGTTGATTTTTCTTTTATCTGGGTTCCCGTTGTCGTCTGGGAGAATATTTCTTCCAGCTAAGCCTTTATCGGTACTTACACCTCGATCCAATACAACAAGTAAATCATTTTGGATCAACCGCGTTACACGACCCCGGCCTACACCGTCAGCCCCTAGCATCAACGAGAAAGAATGCAGCCGTATCGTGGACAAACTTCCTCAGTCTCGGTTTTATTACAAGTTTCGTCAAGTTCGCCAGCTATGCGTTCGTCTCAACGAAAGCCAGTTGTTAAAGAAGATGAAAAACCTTGACGGACTCAACCAGCGTTATATGGCTAAAAACAGAAAAGACGCCTGTAAGTTCAAGGACCTTTCAGGAGACGGGCAACCCATGCCACAAGCCAAACAAGCTCAGCCTGTTGGAAACCAGATGAATATCACCGAGAATCGTGTAAATAGATTGAACAACTTGTTGGATGAAACTGAACGCCTTGGGGACAACAACGAACGGAGACGAAAGCGGAGTTCAGGCTCCATCGAACGCGGATGCTGGAGTCGAGGCTCCATCGTGGATGGCACAACATTGACGCGCCTGTGCACCGAATGCGCGGCAACCACGGAGCTACCACCCGCTGTTTTCCCGCCATTTATCAACGAGGTGATATGCGGCGACGCTGACCGTCGTTGCTTTGGTCCCATAGGAAGTTGCGCGCAGCGAGTAATAAGGTTTACGTTTCTTCGCCGCACTGGCGAGTACGAGCGAGATGATGCACTTAGTCAACTTCTTGGAGTAGACGTCTTCGTCGAGGAATTTGAAGATTTCGAGCAAGATATCAGATCATGCTGTGAATGCCGTCTATTTTCATTTCTTGCCAGCCGTATCGGGTGATCTAAAGAGGAGGCTGACTGTCGTATGGCACAAGACAATAATTTTCATTGACCAATTTATATTAAATCCTGAATAAAAATAATGAAACTCTTTGTACAAACTAGACTTCTAACTAGATTTCACATGATTCAGTATAGTCAAACTGATACATTTCTCAAAGTTATAATTTGTAACGAGTTCTAAAAAGTGACTCAAAAATAATATCAGTAGTTCGGTATTTTTCTGATTTTTTGAAATACCCACAACTGCCAGACAACTGCTGTAGAATTGTTGAATTGCTAATAAACCGTACGTACTTACATCTAACTGTTCGATTTGCTGTTGTGAGTAACTGGATCCAGTCTACCTAAAGAAGCTATTGGCACAGCAGTGTGCTAAATCCACCGACAAAAGTCCTTGAGTATTCGTATAGAGAGATCAATACAGTCAAACCCGACCGTCCCAGACATTCCCGACTCAGGGAGACAATGGGAGACATCTACCTCGTCGTGTTCGAGTCGGGAATGTCCGGGAAGGTCGGGAAATGACAAAATCCCCGATTTTCTGGGATTTTCCCAACCCTGATATGAAAACCAGGCTTTAGTTAGATCAGCCGCAAAACTTTCTCGTGTGAAAATATTTGCCGGAAATCGAAAGTTACACATATTGCCTTTCCATTAATTCAGGAGGAAGTAGAGATAATATTGTACGCGGTTAGATGCAGAATAAATCCTGTGAAAATTCGATAACGAATGATTTATAGATCGAATGAAAGACATTAACATGCATACAATTAGCTACAGTCTCCCCTATCGAAGAGAAAAACTCGGGAAGAAGAAAAAGGAGTAATGTTTTCACAAGAGAGAGGACAGGCTGATATTCTACTGTGGAGAGATTAAGCATCATGTTCGCAAACGGCAAAAATCCCACTTTTGCCGTCTGGCGTTTGCCGTTTCTACATTGTACGTCAAAGTGAGTAGTTTCGCGTTTATCGTGAACGTGTGAATTATTTTCGATTTTTCTGATGGATTTATTTAACGATTGGAGGAAAAGTAAAGAAAATCGACTGCAGCAGACGTTTGCCGTTGAACGTGGTGCTCTCTCTATTAAGGTATCAGCCACCCTTCAAAATTGCCATTTTGTGAAATTTTCAATTTTTTGAAATTCTGTTAGATCTCGCAAATAGCTTTAATTTCCAAAAAATTCTACCTCAAAATGTTATTTCTGTGGAAAGTTATTGAACATGAAAGATTTCCTTCATTATTTTTCTGTAATTAGCTGTTGACATTTCAGTCATATCTTCAATTATCCAATAATTGTCTGCGCTGCGTGGCCGATTTCATAGCGAGCGACAAAGGTTTCTCCTACCACTTCCAGAGTCAAAGCAAAGTGACTTCCATCAAATCCATTAAAAGCAAAATGAAGTCGCCCTGTACAAATACTACCTAAAGTTAATTTTAGGTTGAATTGATTCTGCGACACAAAACAGCGCACAAGTCGCTAGCGTGCGACCCGCGTGCATTTGTTTACTCCAATATTCGCATACTGTGCCTGTGAAAATAACTGGAAGATAGAATAACTTCTTACCCAGCTAATCTAATTTCTTACAGCACAGTCGTTTTGTGATCTCGTCGGTTTCATCTGATTTGATGCGCCGTTCTGTTCGCTATCGCCTGGCTATCGTGAGTGTTTACGCGAACGTTTGTTCCTGTTACATGTTACTTGTCAAAGTCCTATTGTTGGAGAAAGTTGATCCCTCTATGGTATCGATCAGAATAGACGTTTAGGTGTCATAATCTCATTCCAGGTAAGATGCCGAAAAAAATGTATTTTCCTTTTTATCTCGGAAGGAAAATTTTTTCCGAGCGACGCGTGCGTTTTGAACTCCAAGTCGGCAGCCATTCAACCAATTTGGCTGAAATTTGGCCAGAATGATGACATACATCGCTTCTACAAAACTGTGTCTGCGAATTTTAATACTCCTTTTAATTTTAAAGCTAGAGCTTTTTTTCCACAGGGAGTGCTAACTAATTGTCACTCCCAACTTCATTTGCCAATAAAAGAAAAACAAACGCACTTGTCAAAAATCTGAGACACAATTTTTTAGCCGAACGTGTTGAGAAGCGAATGCGGTGTTAATCGTTTTCTTCTGTTTATTTCCGGAGGGGGTGGAACATGATTTATAAAGACATGTACTTTTACACAAAGCTTCCCATTTTCGAAACACATTTAAGTTTATCGTTTTTTTTAGTAAAAAGCCATAATCTGGAATTATTAAACTTTCAAAAAATATATGGTTTATAGGGTTTTTTATAAAAACAACTAACGCTACAGCGATCCGCGCGCGGACGGTCCTGAAGGGTGGCTGATACCTTAACCTAAGTAGAATAACGCCAAACTAAGATTTGAAGTATTGTCATTAAAAAAACAACAATTAGCTATTAAATCAGCGAAAACTTGAAATGCTGCTTCAATATTGGAGACAAAGTTGCCGACGCAGTTTGATTTGAACGGAACGAAAGCAGTCCAGCTAGGAGGTATTCTTAAATTTTAACGAGAGACTTCGAGAAACGTGTCAGGGAATTTGCAGATTTTTTCGTTAGAATAATTTATAGTAATTTTATATTCAGCAAACGTACTCTGGGTGTATGAAGTCAAGAAGTCGTTGTTGAAATCCGATACGGAAATTTGGTGAATTTTCAAAAGTTCCAAGTAACTTTGTTTACCCTACCAAAATTCCCAATCGCTGGAATTGCTATGTATTAGATGTCTGGCTTTATCAATGCGTGGCCATGGGAGATGTCCATTTAACATGATTTATTGTTGCGAATGTAACGCAGTTTTTTCTAAAGCAAATGACAGGAAATATTTGCCAGTCATGTCTTTTGTATTTCAAGGAGGGGATCAAAATGGGAGGTTCACCTGTTCTGAGTCATTAAGCTCATTATTGTTGGTAACGAAACTACCATATCGGCGAGCCAGACATTTAAGAGTTTATAAAATAAATAGGCTTTGTAGGAGTTGCTGAATTCTCTAGCGTTATATTTAGCCTTCCGCACAGCCAGTCGCGCCGAACAATTATTAACATAATGAAAACTGATGAAAGAACTAGATCTGAGTGGATATTCGCCCATACAACTTCTCCAATATACAGTACCTGGTTTATCAGAATGACCAAACTCTTAATAAAGAATGACTCTATCTATCATGATGGAAAGCTTTCCAGTATGAGCTCTTATTTTATCATCAAATATTAAGGAGTTTTTAGGCAAATGGCATCTGGCGAACGACTAACTCTCATTTGTAACGTCACCTTTATAAATCTATATGGTACCAGTAGGATTATTGGTCTGCCTCAGCAGTTATAAAAGGTCGCGTGAAGCTCCGAAGTTAACTTTCAGGAGATAAATTCAGTGTTACCCCGTCCAAAGGAAACATTCAATAAGTAAGAACAGTTAAGTATTCGCGCCTTGGTAACTGAGCCATTGTACCAGTAAACCCAACTACTTATTTACTTAGCTACAAGTCAGTGTTAGATGTTTTTAGAATTTACCTATGATAGAATCTAAATAGGAGTTATTTAGACAAACATATTTTTCCGCTTCTAATGGGTGGGGTGTTCCCCGCAGATAACAAAACATTTGGCGAAACAAACAACCATTCAGTAAATACTAAAATCTGCAGGGGCAGTTTGTTCGGCAGACATAGACTGTCGCCTAGCGGCAAAAGCGGAAATCCGGCGAAAGTCATCACTCGAGAAGCTTCCTTGATCGTAAATTAACTATCAAAAGCAACGCAATATCCTGATAATCGGTAATTCACAAAATTAGCTTAGTCCGGCCTGAAAGGCAAATATTAAAAACTTTATCGCTTCAACTAGGAGCGGAACTCTGTCAGATAGATATTGTGTTTCACCGGGTTGATCTCTAAAGTCAGCCGCCATGTCCGTTGTCAATAAATAGTCCATTTACAGGCATACAAACAAGCTATTTATTTTTCCATTACATCACAATGCAATGCTTTGTGACTCAATTTGAACACATCCGGTTTTTTTTTCCGCTTTGGAAATTGAAATAAAGGTGAATGTTAAACGGCAAGTCTGTGTAAACGCTGGTGAGCTGTTCAAAGTGAAAGCAGTCCAGAAAGACACCTTTAATCAGCAGAAGGGTAAGTTGAAATACGTCGTCGAAACTTCGCGTCATATTATTATTTCAATTATCTACGAAATAATTATCGAGAAACAAACTGAATTAATGTTTCATTGTAACATTTCTTGTTTCATTCGCGCGTTGCCATGATAAATTTAAAGTTACTAAAAGTATGTTACCGAAGTTGAACCTAAACGAAAATTTGCCGTTCGAAATTTCGATTTATTGGGGGACGCAGTTGTTAATTTGCTACAAGAAGCTTATAACTGTACGTATTTTTTTAAATTCAAATTTCTACTTGCTCCTGCTTACCATCCGGTTATTACAATATAGCGACAATATTTTAGCCATATAATATCGCATCCAAGATTTTAATCGTAATTTGGTACTCAAGTTCGAATGCCTTTAAGTAATGTATACAGATATCAGACTGATTTTGAGCTGAAACTGTGCAGAAGCAACCAATTCGGAGGTTCACGTAAATTATATAAAGCACATGTACGTACAGTATTTATTAGCGTGATAAGAACGTTTATCACTGAACCTAGTTTTGGATATGACGTATTTCCTCTTTAAAAGAGCTTTTATTGGTAGTTCCGGAATTGAACGAAAAAACCCCGACAAAGCTGAAAATTTGCCTAACGAATCGGCGAGATAGAAAAGCTTTGCAATTAACTAATGAATCCTAATGAAATATAAGTGATACAGGTTGCAAAGTTTTTCTGGCTATATGATGATGTGCTAGTGATGTAAGAATAAAATTTAATGTTGATCAGCAAAGTTTAAACTCTGTCGTAATTTATCTGCAGTGAAGTTTCAGATATACCTTATACCTTGAAGCAGTTGAAGCATCCAGCTCTTCAGTTGAAAATAACCCGGTTGTTCAGTTTGACGCTATCACTAAAAAAGAACCAATATCGTTGACCGATCATGTGTGATTGACGTCATAAATCTCAAATTAGTTTATAAGAATATTGCGCGAGTAAACCCTTTAGCCGAATATCTCAATTCTGTTAACTTCGTGGACAAGTTGCTACATGTTTAAAGTATTCAATACTTTTTCATAAACACTACAGTAGCACGATAGTGTTTCTGTGAAATGATCAGCAGTGTTATTTTATTGTGTGTATAACGGTCGCTATGTAACACACCAGGAAAAATGATCCCTGCACTTTTCGGTTGACCGGCTAAGAAATAAATAATAAAGAAGACTAAATCCGCTTAAACAGGTATCAAAATAACATTTGTTACTATTTATTTTGGACTGAAAGTCGGAGATCGTTTGTTGTATTTAGTTATAATTATTTTGAACTTAACTGAATTTTTGCTTTGATTTCTTCATTAACAATTATAGTTTGCTTTTGAAAGAGCCCTGAATTTTGATCGCTTTATATGCAGAATAATTATATTTTACTCTCTATAAGCACTTCTGTAAGCAGAATAATTTCGACGAGGTTGACTTGGATGTGGAGAATTATGCCATTTCGTGATTTTAACAGTATGAGCTCGCCTACAACCCAACACTGTTGGAAAGTTAAAGAATTTTGTTCCTCCCCTTTGCCTTTGCAATGATGTTGAGCTTCTAGAAACCTTACTCTCACAGGATCGTATTGCGAGGCTCCCGGCAACATTGATAGGGATACAGGGGGCCTCTCCGTTGAACTCAAAACTCACTGCAAAATGTTATATTTATTCAACCTACCCAACTACTTCTTTCTTGGTTGTAGCTATCTTTCGAGAACCTGATTCGCCATTACGACATTTTCGAAAAACCCGTAGTTATCACTAGTAGTTATAACGGTTACAACACGTTTTTTCCCCACCAAACGGCTGACATACGTTCAAACGCGCATCCTTTCACTTTATTGATCAATCTCGTACAGTCGCAGTAATTATACTGAGTGGTCAAATCTAAACTTGAGGTCTCTAAAACCTTGTCGTCTACGACTTAATAAAACAAGGCAAGGTACAAGATTAAGTGATTATATTTAACATTTGTTTGCCTACATTGTTCGGTTTTAGCCCTTGAAGCAGAAAGCGAAGCAAAGTAGTACCTTGGCCAGAAGATTGAAGCATTCATGGAGCTGAAACTGAAGGTAATCAGTTCGACCTTACAGATACAAGACAAATAAAATGCATGCCTAATTTTAGATCAACAAAAGTCCTGGGATACGTCATCACTTTTGCAATGTCGAGCCTCAGAGGCAAAAGTATTCAACATCGCTTGGGAAGTCGTTCTTGTCTCTGCTAGTGTAAAGAAACTGTCTTGTTTCATGTACATCACCAACATCGTTTGTCCTGTCTCCCCTCATGGAAAATAAGTCCTCTGATCCTCTCCCATCAATTAAGCAAGTCTGTCTGCTGAGCAAAAGTTTATCCTTCCATGAGTTGAATCCATGCTGTTTCCTTCTCAATAGTTCTTAGCTGTATCTCCTGGAGTAATATAGAGCGCGAAAATGTCCATACTAGTGACATACCCTGAACTGATCCGTGTAGTGTTTCTGATTCAAGGAAGTGACGGTGTCCTTAAAGGGTCCCTCTCAACCAGTGTGCTTTGCGCGCCAATACTCTTACGGCGGCCATTTTTGGGTGCCGCGAAAATAGCGGCTTGAAGTTAAAAACTACTTTTTGCAGGATTCTGGCCTTGTTCTGGCCACAAAAAGCAGTTAGACGACCCAAGTTAGTATAATTTGGAAAGTATGGCATACATTAGCCCCACGAGAGATCGAGTTCCCTGTGGATGAAAACAATAACACGCGACCGCAAAGCACACTGGTTGAGAGGGACCCTTTAACTACCAAAAGACAAATGTAAACTTGATGAGATTCTCATTCATGTACCCGGTTTAATGTTGCAATTTCTCTCCTAGTTTGGACTTTCCCTGCTAGCAGAGTCTCTTTTCCCGTTAATTTGAGGCGGGAACTGAAAGGAGACTCTGCTCTGACTCGAAACGATTCCTATTGAGCATGCTTAGCAACAGTTCCCGCCTCAAAATAACCGAAATTAAAGGGGACTCTGCTAGCAGGGAAGTTTAGACATTGTTAAAGTAAAAAATAAAAATAAAAATAAAATGACTTTATTTAAGTGCCATTTATTTGAATTTAGCACTACTGTGCTATTGGGGACACTGTAAATCAACAAACAAATTGTATACACAACTTCCCTATACTAGTAGAGACAAACTTTCTCGAGCTCGTTTGGGCAGCCATCTTTTAACCAATGTACAATACGTGCTTACGGAACGATTGTACGCATAAATCCTAGAATCATGGATCATAACGCAACATATACATAATAAATAAAAATTATTGTATGTAGATATGACGTCGCAACTTAAGGTTATTCCATCGAAATAGAAGTTACACTGGGAAGTTTCTGAAACTTTCCCTAGTTGAACATTGTGATGTAATGTTTCAAAATATAGAATAAAAAGAATAGGTCACCAGCCCCGCGAAAGAGATATAATCGACTAAAAATACCTCATAATTCCTTACAAAATCAACCAAAAACACGTATTTTTTCACGTTTTCAGTGATTATTAATTTTTCTGCACTGAGAATTGGTCTATACTCCTTGTATAGAAAGAAAATGATTACTAGACTTAAATATACGAAAAAAAAATGATAGGTCACCACGCTCGTTTACGAGAAAACGATCATTTACCTCTCTGGCGAGCATAGCCACAATGAAAAAGCCGCCATGTTTGAATGTGCGCGCGCTAATTACGCGCGAAATTATGCGCAGAAAGGATGCGCAGTGCAAAACTAAGGAATGACCTTAAGCGAAATAGTACTTTGGTTGAAGTCAATCACAATTGGAAGCATAAAATCTCATTTACCTTTTTATATTTTATTTAACAGTTGCTTATTTTCGTTCCTGCCATCCTCCTGTTAATGGAAGTCTCACCAATTCACGGAATACGCAAACGTCCCGTCAAGAATACGATCCCTAAAGAGAAATGCCAGAAAATCGTGGTTAAACCCAATAAAGACAGTCACTTTACCAAAGGGCCGATATGCGTCCGACTCGATGAAAGCCAGAAGACAGATAGACTGAAGAATGTTGGCGGCTACAATCCTCGATACGTGGCTATTAACAGACGGGAGGCGAGCAAATTTACTAACCTGATTACAGATGTAAAACCTCTGACTGCCAAAGGTCCAAACTACTCGCAGAAGAAAGCGTATTTATACAGTAACCGGTCAGATTTGTTGAGCATCCTTCGCCAGCAAGACAAAGCCGTGTTGACTGGAGCTGAGGAGGGCGGGCGCGGGCGCGGACGGATGAGCCGGGCGTCAATCGCGGGTACCACCACCAGTCAACAATGCTTTGAAGCAGGCTCTTTACTTCAAGGAGGGGGCTTCAGGCGTTTATGCACCGAATGCGCAGCCATCACGCACCTGCCGGCTGATGTTTTCCCGCCATTTATCAATGAAGTTATTTGCGGCGACTCCGACTTCTGTTTCCCTGCAATAGGAGGATGCCAGCAGAAAGTTTTGAAGTTTACATTTCTTCGCTCCACGGGGGAATTCGAGCAAGACGACGACCTTGGCGAGCTTTTTGGGGTGGCTGTGTTTGTTGAGGAATTGGAAGAATTCGAAGAAGATATCAGGGTTTGCTGTGAATGTCGGTTATTCTCGTTTCTCGGAAAGAAGTAACTGGTAAACTTTACCTGCACACGATTACGATTCCTGGATACAAATTTCGAATTCTGATCAAACATTTATCAGCAATTTTATTACTTTATACATCGAGAAAGTAGATTTTATGAATCAATTTTGCATAGAAATAACAACAATAGCACACTGCACGTAGCACAAATAAGCTTCAAAGAAAATCGTAATTCAGTCCTCTTTTCAAATTTTTTGGAGAGGAGAATTGTCAAGCGTTATTGCTTTTATTTGCCCGTCACCTTAAACTTTACAATAGGTTAACATATTCAATTCTCGTGTTAATTCCTGTGTGATATTACTTCGCGGAGTTTAAAGGTTTGACGAAACATGCATGAACGCGAACTCCTCGTATATATCTGTAAACTTTTAAGAGTCGTTGCATAGACTGTATATAGTCCATAAGCCCCCGACACACTAGGCGATTTTATACGCTCGTCGCGGCGGATCGGCAAAAATCGCCAAGTGTGCCCGCTTCTGCGAGGGCGAATTTCGCCAGCGATTTTGATCGCCGCGACGTCCTGCGATCAAAATCGCCGATATCTGGCATGTCAGATATTGGCAAGTGTACCCGTTCGCGCAATTGAAATCGTCAATCGCCAACTATTCAACCAAACAGAATTCGCAATTTCCGAGAATGTCCTGGGACCGAATAGTCAGAAAAATCGCCGGAAAAATCGCTGGCGAATTTCGCGATCAAATTCGCTGCGACGAGCGTATAAAATCGCCTAGTGTGTGGGGGGCTTTAGGTGCCAATTTTGATTCAAATGTAACCAAAACCTCGAAAATAAAATTGTTATAAAGCAGTACAACAGTCTCTATACTAGTTAGTAGCGTTTGTATTTAAAATATTGGTGTAATTTGTTCGAGAATGGATTAATTCCGAGCCGTGCGTGAGCTGTGGATGAGGACAAGTCAATGGTTTCTTGATGCTTTTAACTACATTAACCTTGTTTACTTTTATCTCAAAATTTGATTGGCTGCTGACGACACGCGCTCCGCTGGTCCATTTTTTTTTTTCATCCGCAGCTGGTTTTCAGATACGGAATCATTTTGCATTGAGACGAACGAAGACCGGGACTGTTGAAAGAATTGCTCTTAATTAAAAAACAAAATGTTGCTCATCAGCCATTGTGAATTGGAAAAGATAAATCAGACATCAGTGGAATTAAAGACCTTGTATGTAAGGTACTGGCCCACTCTTCCAAAGCTTATCCCGGTTTCCATAGCATGAAGCCGACTAGGAATATTGCTATCCCCGCTGGGTGGGATGCTAGTCCATCGCAGGTTTCCCCGTAGCATTATGTCGCCGGTACCCATGTATACCCCTGGGTGGATAGAGCGACTATGGGAGTAAAGTGTCTTGCCCAATGGGCACACACAAAGTGACCCCGGCCAGGGCTCGAACCCGGACCGCTCGATATCCGGAGTCCAACGCGCGAACCATTAGGCCACCGCAGTCTCCACACAGACCTTGTAGTTCTCCAAAAAGGCGCCATTATATACATCACCTTATGCAGTAGAAAAGAAAGCCTAAAAAAAGTCAGGCTCCAAAGGGATATTGGAATCCATGTCCCTTTGCGATGCCGGTGCAAACGCTCTACCATGGAGCTATGAAGGGACTGGGAGCTGGTCCGGTTGCACCGGCATCGCAAGGGACATGGGTTCGAATCCCTTTGGAGCCTCACTGCCTATTTTTTTCGGGTCTTCTTTTCTACTGCTTATGTTGATACTATAAATTCATTCATTTTCTTTTTTCATTATTTCCACCGCAGTTTGCATATGTATTCACCATCGACAACACCCAGATTATCTCATTATAATTTGTAATTAATGTAGAAGCTCTTTAGTTTATATTAGGGTCTCCACAGACTAGAGAGATAGTTGTCGACAACTATTTAGTTGTCGATCATAAAAAGTTGTCGATAACAAAAAAGCCAGTGTGTGAAGCTAGTTGTCGATAACTAAGGGCCTAAGTTATCGATAACTAACTTCACAGACTGGCTTTTTTGTTATCGACAACGTTTTATGATCGACAACTAAATAGTTGTCGATAACTATCTCTCTAGTCTGTGGAGGCCCTTAGGGCAATAAAAACGTCGCTGCATGAGCTGTAAATATGATCAATACCAAAAATAAGTGTTATTATCCAATTCCACCCAGTAGAGTACAAATAGCGCGCGAAACGAGTAGGAGACCGGTTAAACAGGTTTTCTGTAGTCTTCGTATCCCCGTGCAACGTAAATTTCGGAAAGAAAAACGTTGGATAATACATCTCTTAGTATCACTGTATATTTTTAGGAGTCTTGCCGTATTTTGACTCGCCCTACGGGTTCGCAAAATACGGCAAGACTCGTTAAAATATCATGCGGTTGTGTCTAATAAGATATCCGTAGCTCTCACGTCTGAGTCTCTGCAATATGTCCTTCCAGTTCAGTTGTAGCTCCCTATCACATCAATATAAGGCTTATAATATAGACTGAATTCTGATTGGTTAACACAAACATGATTTATCAGAGTATAAAAAGAACCTGACCTGAGCGAGTCTGAATATCTCTACTACATCAAGATCTTCAAGATCTTGAGAACATTTCACTTTATTCCGTGTAGGGTTATTAAGTGGTTCTTTGACATCTGTAATGTCCAAGGGTCTCAGTTGTTTATGTCCAATCAGCTTACAAGTGGTTTGAAGCATGAAAGGATTTCTGGCACGTTACATTAGTTGATTTACAAAAATACATCCAAATCAAAGGAAAATTAAAAAAAAAAAGGGATAAAAGGGGACGTTTCGACGACTCCATACCGTAATTTCCAAACGTTAATGGCGCAATATTTGACAGTTGATTATATACTATAATAATGCGAGAATCTGAATAATTAAAATATAGTGTTGGAGTTCGTTATAGACACATAGTTTTGCGCAAATGGACTCAGCTTGAGTGTAAGAATCTCACCACGATTTAGATACATTCCGTTTGTCTATCGGTTGTAAAACTATCTTCAACCTGAATAATAATTGTAAAAACAGCATTCAATTCCAAATAGATACTTGAAAAATTCGCGTTCTCCACACCACGCAGAATTTGGTCATTTCACGTTGGTGTTTTTGCTTCAAAATTGTACCAAGTGGTATAATGCACGTGCAAAGACATTGTACTTCTCATTAAACCTATTGTCTACCGACTTTGTTGTTTTCCGTCCAGTGGTTGCGTAAACTCCCTTATAAGAGTTAAAATCGTAAGTAAATAATAATTAAGTATATCTTCTGTTGCGGAGAGCAGTCTAGGGGATCGATCAGCTATGGTAGCAAGGTACATTCTATTTGGAATTATGTGAAAGAATCTTCAGCTTAACGAAGGCTCAAATTGAGAAATTTTGGAAGACAGAAATTGATATTGAAAGTCAAAGATGCAGATGTGCAAAATTCAAAGCACCATCCAAAGTACCCTTAGCTTCCCGAGATTGATCGAGTGATATCGTACTGATTATATAATATAATCTGTCTGTGATGTCCAAAATAGAAAACAGAAATATTACATCACAGATTCGCTGCATGCATTGCTTTTATTTCCCTTAAGTAATGCCAAAAATGTTTCTCCGACAGAAGTACACAAACTATAATACTAATAATATATGAAAAGTGTACATTTTCCCTTTTGCATCTACAATTGAATGGCATTTCTATCAAGGACTAATTGGTGTTAGTTATATTGAAATAGTTATTCGACTTCCAGGCGCACTTTTGATATTCTCCAAAAATCTCCCCTAGCGATAAACACTTTAAGGCACGCGACGGTTTTAATTTTGTACGTCATTAGTTATTAAGGCCTATTGAACCTCAACTTCGATATTTATTGTATAACCCTAATATTGCTTAGCTCAGCATGATTATACAGAAACAAGCACAGAAAGACAAAAGTCATTGGAGGAGACAGCTCTCTGTTTGAGAACGAAAATATTTTCATTACATAATTATATTATAAACAGCAATTTGTTTTTTATATATCGGAGATTGTAATATTCATATTAATTCATATATATAGACGTTACTTTCCTTATAAATGGCAGATTCAAAAAGGTGTTCTTCATTTCTAGCCGTCTTGCACTACTAGCTAACGCGCATATTTTCCTGTTAGCTGCCGTAACTCCTCGCAGTGCGTGAGAAATATTCTTGTGGCTGCCACTTCATAGCAGTTGAAAATGGAATTTATACAGGTAAGGAAATTATGTTTTATTTTTCAAGGGATTACGGCCGTTTCACTCCCAGAGTCAAAACTCGTATCCGTTAATTTGGTTCTTACTTTTAGGCTGGGGTCAAACGTCCAACTTTTCATGTGTCGAACAAAATTCAGCGGAATTAAATTCATGAGTTAAGTACAGGATAGACGAACACGTGCTTTCCGTCTGAAGCAGACGAAACGAACGACGCCGACTGAACTGAAATTTGACGTTTGACTTCACAGACAAAATTAAACAATTAGGATCGACCTTTACTGTAATTTAGTTCGACTCATGAAATGTTCGACGTTTCTAGTGGCCCGAGCCGTTTAGTCTGTGTAAAGGTGTCATGGTATATTGTGTAGCTAGAATCATAGCTCTCTCCAGTTATACATCCAATATTGACTTCGTATCTTTTTGCTTGTTTCAGAGTATTTTTCTATCCATGTTTTTTGCTGCATTTATCGTTCAATTCCCGGCGGCAAACGGTCGGACTCTGAACAGTAGGCAAAGGAGACAGGTACAAAGCAATGCCACAGATGGGGTCCCTCTTGGAAAGGTTCCAGCCCCTACAGCCCCTACCCTCAACAAAGGAGTGTCCTTTAACGCGACCAAAGTGGCTGAAACCCCCATCATCAACAATACAACAGCAAATCAGGGCAATGTCCACACAGAAAAAGTGAGTGTGTTATGGTAACACAGAGGGTAGTGTAAATTTACAACATTTTCGCGTTACCACAACACTACCAGAGTGTAATCAATAAAATACACCACTTCAGCGTTAAATAACACCAAATAGGTGTTAATGAAACTTTATTTAACACCTTGTCGGTGTTTATTTACACTGCGACTGTGTAATGAAAAACCTTGTACGGATTTACACTGTTGCCGTGTAATTTCACACTGTATCGTGTACGTTAACGCGAACTGTGTGTAAAGTTACTCGAGAATGGTAGTAAGTGTAAATTTACACTAACAGAGTGTACACCACTTCAGCTTAAGTAACACCAAATAGGTGTTATGAAACTTTTATATTTAACACCTATGTCGGTGTTTATTTACACTGCACCTTTGTAATAAAAACCTTGTACGGATTTACACTGTTGGTATGTAATTTCACACTATATCGTGTGCGTCAGTATGACACGAACTGTGTGTAAAATTACTAGAGATGATTTAAGAAAATAAAATCATACAGGCGCGCCAAAAATCTAGGGACTTAGTCCACAGCAGTTTTACTAAATAGTGCCAGTAATTACAAACAAAGCGGCCTGTCTGCCGTTACGTGACCTTTTGTCATGACGAAGAAACTGGCAAAGCAACACCGGTACGTATACCAAGAGGAAAAATAAGGATCACGGGATATTTTTCGTTCACTACAGACAATTTTGTCCTAAAATAGAGGATGTTCTCCTACACAGGGTAGGTATTTTATTTTGTCCTAAACAGGGTCAGGGTTTCAAACCCTCAGTTCCCATGGGTCAAGAACCCCCGGGAGGACCCGGGCAGATGACTGCTGACCAAACGAATTGCATCACCGGTGACGGTTTACAGTTTAGCAGTTTAGGCGGTCGCGCCAAATGCAGTCTGCGCCGAATTTTAAAAGAGTGGATGTGATGTGTGGAGATACGAAGGAACGAAGCGGGACAAAAGGTAAACTTAATTATTTCTTTCTTTAATTTCCATTGTTTTGTTATCTGTATAAAACGTTTGCGGTCCGGTTCTCCTGGTGTTCAAAAGCTTTTCTGTCTGCAATTCAAATTTCAATTTTCTGAATTCAGCCCATCCTATGAATCCACAGTGGCTCCCGTTGTAGCGAGAATTACAGATTTACTTATTTTAATTTGAGAGCTTTCGTTATAATATTTCACTTGTCGTTATGGCCATTTAGATAAATAGATTCATGCTTGAATTGAATCGAATGGATCGACCTTACTTGTCGCGCAAGGGGGTCAGTTGGCCGCCATTTTTGGGGTTTATAGGTACACGTCTGTGAAACAATTTCCGTAAAATCTGAATTCTAAACAAAGTATCAACTGCCAACGTAAAGAAACTAGGCAATTGCCTGACCAAATTTCAGGCATGTAGCTTTCTTGCTTGAAGCGTGCAGTCTGTTTTTTTTGATTTTCCAGACATCAATTGTCTGTTAATATTATCCCGCTGACTTGGAAATATAGAAAGGGTTTTATACAGTCCGCGCAAAAATGTAAATACAATAGGGTGTGATTAAAAGAAAGGCCTTTTCCGTGTGTCGAAAACTCATACATACACGGGCAGAATATAATCAGAACTTATTCAGTGTACGAGGTGTGTTTAAATACGTGATTGTAATATCCAGTCCTGTAACTTGACGCTATATTTGTATTGCGAAACCATCACGCAACGCAACCTTGTGCCTGTTTGACTATTTATTTATGACCTCAAAAACATTGTTAATAAACTCTGTTGTTTCCCAGCTAGCAGAGTCTCTTTTTTCGTTATTATGAACAGGAGCGGAAAAGGAGACTCTGTTAGCAGGGAGCACTTTTGTATGTAATCTGATGAGTGATGCCGTAAGCAATTTAACCAAGAATCGGTACAAATGGTGAGAATTTCTGCGTAACAGTATTTATTATTTATTAATTTTAAACTTTAACTGATAACATTCAAGGATAGCACTTTCAAGAATGGTGTTCCTTCATTACTGGCGATTCCCGCCGCACTAAAAAGGTCTAAAAATGATAAACTTGTAAGGGGTGGGTTATTGTTTTTTTGTTCTTGTCACCTGTCTATTTGCTTACTGGTATGTAGTATTGCTATTGCAAGGCACAATTACGGGCAGTTATGATCATTAGGCTTAGAAAAAGGGCACTTTGAATGGATTGAGCTTCATGTGAAACTTTCGAAGTTTGATTTGCTTTCGATAAGAAATTTGGTCTGTTTACAGTTTCCTACTTTCGTTTTAAAAAGTGATCTAATTTTGAACCTGATTACTCAAGACATGTAATAATCATTGTCACAGTATATGATTGCACGAGAGTTGTAGGGCCACTGTTATCCTCTATCAATTCATCATGTTGTGGATCATTCAAACCATAGTTGTGTAAGGTGGGTTTCCACCTTTTACCAGCTCCAATGTTGGGTGGATTTATAACCACCCATTACTTGGAACATGTGAATTGACAGATGGTAACAAGTGGTAAAAAACAAGATAAAAAGTAGTTGAATGTATTCTTTGAAGTTAAAATGTGAGAGGCAAATATTGGAAGAACTCTTTTGAGGCCAAATGACATCACGGGCCGGCTAGAAATTAGTGAAGGGCAACTAACGAAATAAAATAAAAAAGCACTCAAAGAGTCAATGCAGCCAGGAAATCAAAGAATATACAGGAACAAGGCAAGAGATAGGTGACAGTACATTGTATTAAAATTGCTTTCCACTGAAAAATAAGGATTTTTTTCCAAATTAACCTGTGGTTTCAAAGTCATAGTGAATGTGAAAAAGGAAATTATTTCAGTCCTGGATGACTATGGAAAAGAGTTCTGTCTGTCCTTAGATTCCTCAGATATGATAAACTTTTAAGGGCGTATGTGTGTGTGTGTGTGTGTGTGGGGGGGGGGGGGGGGGATTAAGGAATAAAGGAAGGTGAGTGCAGTAAGGATAGTCTGTCTTTTGCTCAAGGGCATTTCTGTGCATTTGTTACTACATCAGCGTAACAGCTCTTGTTTGTTTGTTTATTTTTTCTTGTTAGCTGTCTATTTGTCTACTGGTCTGGTGTGTATTAATATATTGCTACTGCAAATAAAGCACAATAATTACAGATGATCACTAGTTTTGTTACCCTGAAGAAAGCAGTAATACTGAAACGTCAGTTGTCAATAATATTATGACTTTGAATAGCTAGTATCAACTGTAGTAAAAATAGCACTTTGAATCACATGAGCTTCATGTGAAACTTTCCAAGTTTGCTTTCGATAAGCAATTTGGTCTGTTTACAGTTTCCTGTAGCAATAGATCAATTTCGACATATTAAAATTCTAACTTGGCTCCGAGGCTTAGGAGAATAAAACAAAAGAAATCGAAAAGAAGTCACATCGAGGTTGAGGGATGAATAAATAATTTATTTTGTTTTATTTCCCTAAGCCTCGGAGTCAAGTTATAATTTTAATATATCAAATTGGTCTATTGGTGAAAAACAGAGTTAAAAAATATTTGCATTCTCTGAAGTGCAATAATGTGGAAGAGCTCTATAGAGGCCAAATGGGATGACAGGCAGGCTATAAATGATCAAAAGCAGGCAGAAAAATGCCAAAAATGTACAGTAGAATAATAATTATTATTATTGCTCTCTACGGAAAAATCTCAGGATAAATTTTACCAAATTAAAATGTGGTACAAACAAAATGTGAGCAAGAAAACTGGATGACTATGGAACACTAGCACTTGAAGAGTTGGTATTGATTACTACATTGAGTGGATTTGTTTCTTGCAGAATGCCGATGATGCGAAGACCTTAGCAGAAGGCTCAACTTGAAGGAGTGAATATGCCCTTTTATTATAGGCCAAGTAGAACTGTATTCCCCAGAAGAAATCTTGGAGCAGGATCTCCTGATCAAGATAAAAACAAATGGGAGCATACGAGTGCCCAAACGCTTTATTATTGTACTCAGTTTTTGTTTGCAATATTGAATATTCAACAGGCAAAGGAGTTGCTACTTTGTATTCTATTGCGGGATAGTGATTGGTAAGAAGTGATGTAACAAAATTTATGTCAGTTTTATTTCCCAAATTAATGCTGTATACTGAAATTCGAAAAACAAAAATCCAATGGAAACGGTTAGTTGCCTGCAGTAAGTATGTTTTTCAGTTATTTTTAAGAGATAATGTATGGTGTTTTTTTGTCACTGCGAAATAAACTTGGTCATTAGTAATACCAGTCGTGTGCAGCAGTGATAATTAATAACTTTAAGTAACATAGTTTTAGTGTTGTATTTCACTACAAACAGTGTTAACGCTACACATGAAAGGTGTAGTTAAAACACAACTGGAAGTGTCATTTTACACTAATTGAGTGTAAAATTCTCAAAGGTGTAAATTTACCTCATTTTGGTGTGCACATAGCTGCAAGGGGTTTTACGCCATTTTGGTGTCAACAATACACCTTTTTAGTGTATAACAAACACTAAAATGATGTTTATGTAGCACCGTTGTGGTGTGTTTTTACACCGCACTTGGGTTATCATAACACAACGTTGGTGTAAATTGATTCTGTTTGGGAGTAAAATTACCCCGATTCTGTGTCGTCGTAACACTGTGTAGGTGTTTGTTAACACACTCCAGATCAGAATAATTGAGAAATTACACTATTTCAGTGTAAATATACACCCTATTTAGTGTTACTGCAACACTCGATTGGTGTTCACATAGCTGCAAGAATTTACACTTTTTTAGTGTTACCATAACACACTCACTTTTTCTGTGCAATACCAGTCAACCCTGCTTGGACGCCTTTGTAACTCGGTCCATACATCTGCGATAAAATACAAAATTGCCAATATCGAGTGCCGACGATGGCAAAGCAATGAACTGAAACAGAAAATGAACTGCTTGGGAACATTTAATTATCAGTATCTAGCAACGTCCTTCCAAGAAGCTTTGCAGTTTAAGGATCTTGATACAGGAAGGAAAATGAACATCAGCGACTCTTTCATTGTGCACAGTACTAGTTCATCTCACGTGAATCTTCAGAAAAGGAACTTGAACATCAACCCAGGTGAAACTATGATCAATCAGTGTCACCCTAAGAAATCACCCACGACATCCGGGCATTTGAGGATCTGCCCCACCTGCTCGGCAATAACACGATAGCCGTCGACGCCACGAAGATTTCCGGAGTATTTCAACGAATTACTGTGCGATCCCCAAATGGTGCCGAATTATCTTCCCGGCATTGATGGGTTCTGTGAGCAGAAGACTTTTACGCTTGATTTGCTGCAGTTTAATGGCGAGTGGGAATATAATGCCATACTGAGCGCAGCGGCTGGACACCCTGTTTATTCAGAGCTATGGAGACCATACACTCAAGTGCTTCGACGGCACTGCGCATGCGAGCTGCTGCCTTCAAGCCCGATGATAACGTATCTGTGACCAGGTACATTATGACATGTGACACTTTGACGATGTCAAAATAATTGACAGAGGTAGTCAGATACTTTTTCTTGAAGCGTGGTATACTCTCGAAGAGACACCATAGCCATCGCAAGGAATGACTTCTTAGAGATTCCCGATATCTACTTAACACGTCCCTTTGTTAACTTGCATTCATGAGTTGGGTGGATAGGGTGAGATCATAAATGGACTGACAGCGGCTGCCACAGGCGCCTTTACAAGCTGACGTTCGATCTCACCCCTGAGTTCAAATTGTATATAAAGCGTATTGGAACATATATACACGTGTAAAATTCGTTCATAAACATAACATTACATTGTTGTTTCTTTTGAAACACGTCTAGTCTTATTTGCATAATTTTGGACCTATGTATTTTGCCGTGACAGGTTTTTGCTCCATCAGAAACCAATGAAGTTCAAAGCCCTTCGATCGAAACGTCTTTTTCAGTAGCAATTTTATAAGTTTTTTTTTCAAAGCCAGCATCGATACCTTTTTTTGCACTTTTACAAAGACATATGTACTACTTGATGATTTCCTTTATTCTCCTCAGCTATCTGCTTGGCAATATATTGATATTGTAGGGATAAATTATATGCTGATATTTCTTGAAAATGGAAGAACACAGCCTAAATATATATTATGATGCACTCTTCATTACAATCGAATAGCTATACATGAAAGAGTAGGCCAGACCAGGCTCCTTTCCAATATTATAAAGACCTTTAACTTTTTTCCGCGCAAAGCTGATTTACCCTTTACATTTTTTTACACTCAACAGTTTTAAGCTATGCTATGAATGGTATAGTTCAGTATTTTGGGTAATTGTGCTTCATTTCTTGTATTTTCTCGCTTCCGCAGCCATGACATTTGCGAAAAACAAAGTACTTTGTATTTTTCTCGGCAAAACGAAGGCTGAAAACAAATTATAGCTGAAATCAGTTTCGTCAGAGATCTATAACTATAGACCTCTAGTTTCGTTTAATAGTAACATCAAGCTGGCTGGGTTGGAAAAACTCAACTAAACTTTTCAAGTCCGGCACAAGCGCATAAAATTGGACTATCTTCCTGTCGTGTTACTATTAATGGAATTGACTTAATGGTATAAATTAAGAGTATTTGTAGTAAGTGATGTATTGCACAGTTATGATTTCAACAGACAATATTGTTCAGCAAGAGTCTCAATATTTTCTTGCGTTAAGTCACGTCAGAGTTAGTAGCTATGTATCAGTAATTACTAAATAAGAGAAAAAAAAAACATTTAATAAAGATGAAAGGTAACGGAAGAGTGAAGTGTCCATTGATTAAAATACCAGAAATTGGTTAAAAATAATACTCTAACACTCGACAGAAGGTTCCACGCACTGCATCAAAACAAACTAAGAAGAATGATTTCATTATAGTGTCACTGAGTGATATGACTAGCCAATACCATTTAGCAAGCGTTTATACGATTGCCTTATTTGGCAATTCAGGCAGTATTTATTTCATACAATATTATTTTACTGTAGAAGCAGAGACCGATACAACGTAGATTTTTAAGTTTTTTAAGTACTATATTTCGACTGGCCAAACCAGTCTTCTTCAGGTACAATGAGGAAATTTTACATTGATATACGTGTTATATAGTAGCTACTAACAGTTTTTGCGTAATAACGGAAATACGTCAGAGAGATAACAAAGATTGACAGTAAAACAATAGAATAAAATAATGTAGGGAAACTAAATATCTAATATCTTTCTTCGCGGATGTTAAGGCCATGGGGTTCAAGTGTTCTAGCTTTTGTGATTAAAAAAGCTTCCCTGGCCTTACGTATTGAGTCTCTGTTAGAAAATATTTTTTCAATGGGGATTAATTGCATGTCGTTAGCAGTGTGATTAGGAGAGGAGAGAAAGTGTTCAGCGACTGTAGTAGGTTTAGATTTGGTATTAGGGTTATCTATGGTACGGCGATGTTCATTAAATCTGTCTTTTAAGCGTCGTTTAGTCTCTCCTATGTATTGTAAATTGCAGCGGTTACATTGAATCATGTAAATTAGATTTTTGGTGTTACAGGTAAGGTTAGATTTGATAGAGTGAGTTTGTCCAGTAGAGAAGAAAGTATAGTTAGTAAGTCCATGAGAAATGTAAGGACAAGTAGCGCAATTCTTTCCACAACGGAAAGAACCGGAAGGGAGTTGTAGATGGGTATTAGTCGAGTTAGAAGGGAGTTTAGCTGTAACTAGTAAGTCACGTAGGTTAGAGGAACGTCTAAAGGCTACAAGAGGCATGTGTTGAAAAGTTTTTTACAGCGGTCAGAAGAGAGGAGCAAATTATAATGTTTTTTTATGATGTTAGAGATGTGTGGAAGTGATGGATTGAAAGTCGTTATAAAAGGTATACGTTTAGGTTTGTTGGTGTCTTTGGTTTGTAAAGTAAGTCCGCGGGGAATGTCGGTAGCGCGTTGTATTTGTCTATAGTAAGGAAGTTTCGGTTATATCCTCGTTTGAGGAGGTATGTTCTTAATTGAGCAGCGCGAGTCTGGAATGTTTCGTCGGTAGAACAAATACGTCGTAACCGTAGGGCTAGACTGAAAGGAATGGCTTTTTTAGTATGCAAGGGATGACAAGATGAAAAGAGTAGATGTTGGTGTTTGTCTGTAGGTTTAGTGTAAAGGTCAGTACAAATGTTACCGTTGTTTAAAGATACATTAACATCAAGGAAAGGTACGTTAGTAGAAGAGTATGAGCTGGTGAATTTAATGGTAGGGTGAATGTTGTTAAGATAATCGATGAAAATGTTTAGGTTATCCAGACCTTCTGTCCAGATCATAAAAATATCATCGATATGTCTTAGCCAGGTGTGGGGATGAAATGGGGCTTTTTCCAAAGCGTTGCTTCGAAATAACCCAGAAAAAGGTTAGCAAAAGAGGGGGCCATTCTAGTACCCATGGCTGTGCCGTGAATCTGAAGATAGTGGTTATCATTAAAAGAAAAGTTATTCATGGTAAGGGATCATGCGAATGAGGTCACAGAGTGTGGTAGTAGGAATGATTTTATCAGGGCGAGTACGTAAAAAATGATCGCAAGCGTTAATGCCTTCATTATGTGGAATGTTAGTGTATAAAGATGAAACATCAAGTGTAACTAATAATGAGTTAGCGGGTAAATTACTGATATTAAGGAGCTTGTTAAGGAAGTCATTAGTGTCTTTAACAAAAGATGGTAGTTGTGTATTTTAGGTAAAATGTAAAAACGTCCTGGTTTAACGTCAGTCTGTATAAGGTATTGTTTGGTTTTGTCATTGATATAGTTGTAACTGTGCATTCTGTTAACATAAATAGTGATACGTGTTTGTATGTCAGCAGTTATGTCTTCGTCCAAGCGTCGGTAAAATTTGGCGTCATTAAGTTGTCTATTGCATTCGTCGATGTACCAAGTCTTGTCCATAACAACAGTACCGGAACCTTTGTCAGCGGATTTTATAATTATGTCCTGTCGCTGTTTAAGTTGGTTTATGGCCTGTCGTTCATTAGCAGTAAGGTTATCACGAATTTTGTTAGGTGTACATGTAGTTATGTCAAGTTTAACAGCGTCTAAAAAAGTGTTAAGAGCTCGTTCTCTGTCGATGGGAGGGTTCCAAGTACTTTTGTTTCGGAAAGGAGTGTCGTTTTCTGTAGCGTTTGGGTTTAGTGAAATTATTTTTTTTAATATTATTTTGTATGACGTCAAGGCGGCCATATTGGCGTTCCAGTCATGAAAACGTTACACTGAACCTCGCTATCGCGAACTCGTTCTCGAACACCCCGCTATCTCGAACTCAACCCCATTCCCCTAGCCCTTGTTTTTTTTAGTCATTTACTATATATACACTGCCTTCCACCGAACGCCGATTTCTGTTCCCCAAAACATGGATCAGGGGCACCCAACGGATCGTTTCGGTGGAATATCTGTTCGGGAGACCCATAATCGCCTCAGATATTCGGTTAGGAAAATGTCATCTCGAACTTTCTTAATATGGGAAAATTAATGCCCTTTGTTTTCGGAGAGATAAAAATGTCGTTTTGGGTACAAAAATAGGTCAGCCGGGATTTTCGGAAAGGCAAATTCAGCTGATAAATTCAGGTAATAAGATTTCAATCCCTAAAATTTTCTGAAGTTTGAAAGTTCAGCTAACGTATCCGAACAGATACATTTTTCTTAGCGTTTAAAAATAAGCCATTAAACTGCACAAAAAGCACAGTTATAACGTAAAAACGACGTTCCGACACCTGCAGGAAAATTTTGTCGTTAGGTGCCCCTGATGGATCGCAATTGTGTTTCCCGCCAACGAATCTTGATAATGGCCAGTGATTCTCTAAGGCTTTCTCTTTTGAATTTATACGGCATTACTTCTCATGACATCTATCTTTCTATCACAGTCGACATATTTGATCAGTAAAATATTTTGCCAGGGTACCTCATCTTTTATAGACTGAACAACCTTTAATTTAATTAAGTGTCAGCAAATGTAGTTTATTTGGCGACATTGCTAGCTACAAAGCGATCTGTATCAGCTAAACCCTTGATTATTTACAATATAAATAGGAGTTATTTAGACAAACATATTTTTCCGCTTCTAATGGGTGGGGTGTTCCCCACAGCCCAGATAACAAAACATTTGGCGAAACAAAGAACTATTCAGTAAATACTAAAATCTGCAGGGGGCAGTTTGTTCGGCAGACATAGACGGTCGCCTAGCGGCAAAAGCGGACATCCGGCGAAAGTCATCACTTGAGAAGCTTGCTTGATCGTAAATTAACTATCAAAAGCAACGCAATATCCTGATAATCGGTAATTCACAAATTAGCTTAGTCCGGCCTGAAAGGCAAATATTAAAACTTTGTCGTTTCAACCAAGAGCGCGGGATATAGATATTGTGTTTCATCGGGTTGATCTCTAAGTCAGCCGCCATGTCCGTTGTCAATAAATAATCCATTTACAGGCATATAAACACTGAAGCTATTTATTTTTCCATTACATCACAATGCAATGCTTTGTGACTCAATTTGAACACATCCGTATTTTCCGCTTTGAATTGAAATAAAGGTGTTGGTTAAACGGCAAGTCTGTGTAAACGCTGGTGAGCTGTTCAAAGTGAAAGCAGTCCAAAAGACACCTTTAATCAGCAGAAGGGTAAGTTGAAATACGTCGTCGAAACTTCGCGTCATATTATTACTTTAATAATCTACGAAATAATTATCGAGAAACAAACTGAACTAATGTTTCATTGTAACCGGCCATTTCTTGTTTCATTCGCGCGTTGAAATGATAAATTTAATGTTACTAAAAGTATGTTACCGAAGTTGAACCTAAACGAAATTTGCCTTTCGAAATTTCGATTTATTGGGGATGCAGTTGTTAAATTGCTACAAGAAGCTTACAACTGTAGGTATTTTTTTAAATTCAAATTTCTACTTGCTCCTGCTTACCATCCGGTTATTACAATATAGCGACAATATTTTAGCCGTATAATATCGCATCCAAGATTTTAATCGTAATTTGGTACTCAAGTTCGAATGCCTTTAAGTAATGTATACAGATATCAGAAATTTTGAGCTGAAACTGTGCAGAAGCAACCAATTCGGAGGTTCACATAAATGATATAAAGCACATGTACGTACAGCATTTTAGCGTGATAAGAACGTTTATACTGAACCTAGTTTTGGATATGACGTATTTCCTCTTTAAAAATGGAATTTCTGGCGATTGAGTGGCTACGAATTAGCCTGAAATGTAATATTTCTGCGTCACGAAAGCGACAGGGCCTGGGCCCTGTTGGGTAACGGTGTATCATGGGTAATACTGTGGATGTATATAAGCTTTGTATAGCACGTGGGAAGTCATTCTAGGCCGACACCACCTTTCAGTTTAGCTCTGTTAATTTTGATCGAAGATGGCTGTTTCCGAGTCCGACGTCCTACAAATCGTTGAGTCGTCGATTGCCAAGAATAAAGAAGATCTTCTTTCCTCTATGAAACAAGTTTAAAACGAATCACTATCAGAAATTAAGAGCCAATGCCGAATCGGCCGATTCGCATCTCAATCAGATCAAGAGGATGAAATTCGACGACCCGCATAGATTTAAGAAGAAGGCAAACGAAGATCAATGCAAATTCAATTTGAAGCTCAGCGACGCTGTAGACGAAGCCAAGACGTCTTGTTTGTCCCAAAAGTTTGACAAGGCCAAACAATCGCTCGAGAATTAACGGTGAGAAACTTTGGCGGAAAGGCAGAAACACATTCTGCTGGCGGATAAGTCCGATTTCGGGTGGATGACGATCCAAGAGTATAAAAAGAACGACCTGGCGGATGATTCAGATGACGAAAAGAAAATTATTAGGGCCGAGGCTAGGGCAAGGACTCAGGCCAAACAAAACTCGCTGAAGAACAAATCCAAGTTTACAGGTTCCAGGCAGGAGTTTTCTAGAAGTTTGCCAGTCGCTACCTCATCAACTGCAGATTCCAATGCCGGCATGAGGCCGATTCCGACTATAGATGCTCAGTTTAGGAGCCAAACAAAACCGGGTTGCTGCTTCGCTTGCAAACAAGCCAGGCCACTGGAGGGCGCAATGTCCGCTGATGACTTCCAAGCCTCGCGTTGGGCAATGACTAGCCGACAACCAAGGACATGATCAAGGTGTAGTCATTTCCAATGATTTTTCTAATACTTTGACTGATTTTTATGATGACAATTGCTCTGAGTCAGACTTATTAGTCCATTATTACACTCAAGGCTTCGGCTCATTGTGAATTTGCTTCGAGTCAATCCAATAGCCCTTCAGTTCGTGGTAATTTAGCCAAGTGTTATGATGAATGGGCGAAAAATGGGTGCCCCGGGTTGCATTTTATAGCTTTAATTACTGTGTACATAGTCCCGGTGCTCGGCCGAAACCTGCAAAATAAAACCTAATGGTATGTATTTATTGTCTGTTGCGTAGTGAAGCCGAAATGAGCTTTTATTGGTAGTTCCGGAATTGAACGAAAAAAAACCCCGACAAAGCTGAAAATTTTCCTAACGAATCGGCGAGATAGAAAAGCTTTGCAATTAACTAATGAATCCTAATGAAACTGAACATAAGTGATACATGTTGCAGAGTTTTTCTGGCTATAAGATAATGTGCTAGTGATGTAAGAATAAAATTTAATGTTGATCAGCAAAGTTTAAACTCTGTCGTAATTTATCTGCAGTGAAGTTTCAGATATACCGTATACCTTGAAGCAGTTGAAGCATCCAGCTCTTCAGTTGAAAATAACCCGGTTTTACTATATACTCAGTTTTGACGCTATCACTTAAAAAAGAACCAATATCGTTGACCGATCATGTGTGATTGACGTCATAAATCTCAAATTAGTTTATAAGAATATTGCGCGAGTAAACCCTTTAGCCGAATATCTCAATTCTGTTAACTTCGTGGACAAATTGCTACATGTTTAAAGTATTCAATACTCTTTCATAAACACTACAGTAGCACGATAGTGTTTCTGTGAAATGATCAGCAGTGTTATTTTATTGTGTGTATAACGGTTGCTATGTAACACACCAGGAAAAATGATCCCTGCACTTTTCGGTTGACCGGCTACGAAATAAATAATAAAGAAGACTAAATCCGCTTAAACAGTATAAAAATAACATTTGTTACTATTTATTTTGGACTGAAAGTCGGAGATCGTTTGTTGTATTTA
The DNA here is from genome assembly GCA_029204205.1 of Desmophyllum pertusum. Classification (NCBI taxonomy): domain Eukaryota; kingdom Metazoa; phylum Cnidaria; class Anthozoa; order Scleractinia; family Caryophylliidae; genus Desmophyllum; species Desmophyllum pertusum. The sequence continues at coordinate 1,022,680 of MU826362.1, forward strand.
GTTATAATTATTTTGAACTTAACTGAATTTTTGCTTTGATTTCTTCATTAACAATTATAGTTTGCTTTTGAAAGAGCCCTGAATTTTGATCGCTTTATATGCAGAATAATTAATAATATTTTACTCTCTATAAGCACTTCTGTAAGCAAAATAATTTCGACGAGGTTGACTTGGATGTGGAGAATTATGCCATTTCGTGATTTTAACAGTATGAGGCTTGCCTACAACCAAAACACTGTTGGAAAGTTAAACAATTTTGTTCCTCCCCTTTGCAATGACGTTGAGCTTCTAGAAACCTTACTCTCACAGGATCGTATTGCGAGGCTCCCGGCAACATTGATAGGGATACAGGGGGCCTCTCCGTTGAAGTCAAAACTCACTGCAAAATGTTATATTTATTCAACCTTCCCAACTACTTCTTTCTTGGTTGTAGCTATCTTTCGAGAACCTGATTCGCCATTACGACATTTTCGAAAAACCCGTAGTTATCACTAGTAGTTATAACGGCTACAACACGTTTTTTCCCCACCAAACGGCTGACATGCGTTCAAACGCGCATTCTTTCACTTTCACACTTATTGATCAATCTCGTACAGTCGCAGTAATTGTACTGAGTGGTCAAATCTAAACTTGAGGTCTCTAAAACCTTGTCGTCTACGACAAGGCAAGGTACAAGATTAAGTGATTATATTTAACATTTGTTTGCCTACATTGTTCGGTTTTAGCCCTTGAAGCAGAAAGCGAAGCAAAGTAGTACCTTGGCCAGAAGATTGAAGCATTCATGGAGCTGAAACTGAAGGTAATCAGTTCGACCTTACAGATGCATGACAAATAAAATGCATGCCTAATTTTAGATCAACAAAAGTCCTGGGATACGTCATCACTTTTGCAATGTCGAGCCTCAGAGGCAAAAGTATTCAACATTGCTTGGAAAGTCGTTCTTGTCTCTGCTAGTGTAAAGAAACTGTCTTGTTTCATGTACATCACCAACATCGTTTGTCCTGTCTCCCCTCATGGAAAATAAGTCCTCTGATCCTCTCCCATCAATTAAGCAAGTCTGTCTGCTGAGCAAAAGTTTCTCCTTCCATGAGTTGAATCCATGCTGTTTCCTTCTCAATAGTTCTTAGCTGTATCTCCTGGAGTAATATAGAGCGCGAAAATTTCCATACTAGTGACATACCCTGAACTGCCCCCTGAACTGATCCGTGTTGTGTTTCTGATTCAAGGAAGTGACGGTGTCCTTAAAGGGTCCCTCTCAACCAGTGTGCTTTGCGCGCCAATACTCTTACGGCGGCCATTTTTGGGTGCCGCGAAAATAGCGGCTTGAAGTTAAAAACTACTTTTTGCAGGATTCTGGCCTTGTTCTGGCCACAAAAAGCAGTTAGACGACCCAAGTTAGTATAATTTGGAAAGTATGGCATACATTAGCCCCACGAGAGATCGAGTTCCCCGGATGAAAAAATAACACGCGACCGCAAAGCACACTGGTTGAGAGGGACCCTATAACTACCAAAAGACAAATGTAAACTTGATGAGATTCTCATTCATGTACCCGGTTTAATGTTGCAATTTCTCTCCTAGTTTGGACTTTCCCTGCTAGCAGAGTCTCTTTTCCCGTTAATTTGAGTCGGGAACTGAAAGGAGACTCTGCTCTGACTCGAAACGATTCCTATTGCTCTCTCCTCCGCAGAGGCTCATATATGGGAGAATCAGCTGAACGAAGTGAGTGCAGGCGCGAGAAACCCGGAGAGAGCGACGGCGGGAGCCTCTGCCAGATACCACACCCAATATGGCCGCCATCCGGGGGAGGCAACTTTTTATCAGTGTTCCTCACCGGGGGTACGGTGGTGTATGTATAACTGCCGTATGTCAGTAAAATGGCGGCTGCATCAGAATCTGTTCGGAAGTTTATACGCGATGTTCAAGTAGAGAACTAAAACTTTAAATGCATGGAAATCTGAATATGTTTTGTTGTGTTCTGATGGGTTGATCTACAGAATTCAACATTCTCGAGACCCGCCATGTGGCGATCAAGAAATTCAGGAAGCAAAGGATTCCCCGGCGACTTAAACTCTCAACAACCTATTAATTCTATCCCAAAAGAAAAGAGAACAAGTAAGCTTAGTTTTCCGGCTATGAAATGTGTTTTATTAATCTCTACGTGTTTAAAACGTCGAGTGCAAAACTTGCGATTCAAACCAAAAGCTGTAAGCTCATTAAGTTAAACTAAACGCTAAAATTAAACTAAATGCAACCAGCAGGAATTTAAGACCAAAAACACGAAATACAAGAAGAACATTTACCGTCAAGAGACATCTCTTGGAGCGAAAAGTCAAGCTCTTCCGCCATTGTTTCCAAAGAATAACACACTTGCAAGACCACCCCCCACGGGTTTCAGGAGGGACTTCGCGATCGATTCGGAGACCAACATTTTGGCTTTTTTTAGTAAATATGAAACCTCGTCTTAAAAATAACGATCGCTAACTGTAGCAACATACCTAGCGCTGATTTTTGCCAAGTTTCAAGCTGTTAAATTTAGCGAGGGCTGAGAAATCGTCCAATGTACAAGAAAACGACAAAGATGTACAAGAAAACGACACAAATCTGGCAGAGGCTCGCCACTTCGTTGATCCGTCAGTTACTTGCGCCTGCACACACCACGTTCAGCGGATTTCTCCTAAAACCCCATTGAGCCTCTGCAGAGGAGAGAGTTCCTATTGAGCATGCTTAGCAACAGTTCCCGCCTCAAAATAACCGAAAAGGGGACTCTGCTAGCAGGGAAGTTTAGACATTGTTAAAGTAAAAATAAAAATAAAAATACTTTATTTAACTGCCATTTATTTGAATTTAGCACTACTGTGCTATTGGGGACACTGTAAATCAACAAACAAATTGTATACACAACTTCCCTATACTAGTAGAGACAAACTTTCTCGAGCTCGTTTGGGCAGCCATCTTTTAACCAATGTATAATACGTGCTTACGGAACGATTTTACGCATAAATCCTAGAATCATGTATCATAACGTAACATCTACATAAAAAATAAAAATTATTGTATGTAGATATGACGTCGAAATAGAAGTTACACTGGGAAGTTTCTGAAACTTTCCCTAGTTGAACATTGTGATGTAATGTTTCAAAATATAGAATAAAAAGAATAGGTCACCAGCCCCGCGAAAGAGATATAATCGACTAAAAATACCTCATAATTCCTTACAAAATCAACCAAAAACACGTATTTTTTCACGTTTTCAGTGATTATTAATTTTTCTGTACTGAGAATTGGTCTATACTCCTTGTATAGAAAGAAAATGATTACTAGACTTAAATATACGAAAAAAAAATGATAGGTCACCACGCTCGTTTACGAGAAAACGATCATTTACCTCTCTGGCGAGCATAGCCATAATGAAAAAGCCGCCATGTTTTGAATGTGCGCGCGCTAATTACGCGCGAAATTATGCGCAGAAAGGATGCGCAGTGCAAAACTAAGGAATGACCTTAAGCGAAATAGTACTTTGGTTGAAGTCAATCACAATTGGAAGCATAAAATCTCATTTACCTTTTTATATTTTATTTAACAGTTGCTTATTTTCGTTCCTGCCATCCTCCTGTTAATGGAAGTCTCACCAATTCACGGAATACGCAAACGTCCCGTCAAGAATACGATCCCTAAAGAGAAATGCCAGAAAATCGTGGTTAAACCCAATAAAGACAGTCACTTTATCAAAGGGCCGATATGCGTCCGACTCGATGAAAGCCAGAAGACAGATAGACTGAAGAATGTTGGCGGCTACAATCCTCGATACGTGGCTATTAACAGACGGGAGGCGAGCAAATTTACTAACCTGATTAAAGATGTAAAACCTGTGACTGCCAAAGGTCCAAACTACTCGCAGAAGAAAGCGTATTTATACAGTACCCGGTCAGATTTGTTGAGCATCCTTCGCCAGCAAGACAAAGCCGTGTTGACTGGAGCTGAGGAGGGTGGGCGCGGGCGCGGACGGATGAGCCGGGCGTCAATCGCGGGTACCACCACCAGTCAACAATGCTTTGAAGCAGGCTCTTTTCTTGAAGGAGGGGGCTTCAGGCGTTTATGCACCGAATGCGCAGCCATCACGCACCTGCCGGCTGATGTTTTCCCGCCATTTATCAATGAAGTTATTTGCGGCGACTCCAACTTCTGTTTCCCTGCAATAGGAGGATGCCAGCAGAAGGTTTTGAAGTTTACATTTCTTCGCTCCACGGGGGAATTCGAGCAAGACGACGACCTTAGCGAGCTTCTTGGGGTGGATGTGTTTGTTGAAGAATTCGAAGAATTCGAAGAAGATATCAGGGTTTGCTGTGAATGTCGGTTATTCTCGTTTCTCGGAAATAAGTAAATGGTAAACTTTATCTGCCTGCACACGATTACGATTCCTGGATACAACTTTCGAATTCTTATCAAACATTTATCAGCAATTTTATTACTTTATACATCGGGAAAGTAGATTTTATGAATCAATTTTGCATAGAAATAACAACAATAGCACACTGCACGTAGCACAAATAAGCTTCAAAGAAAATCGTAATTCAGTCCTCTTTTCAAATTTTTTGGAGAGGGGAATTGTCAAGCGTTATTGCTTTTATTTGCCCGTCACCTTAAACTTTACAATAGGTTAACATATTCAATTCGCGGGTTAATTCCTGTGTGATATTACTTCGCGGAGTTTAAAGGTTTGACGAAACATGCATGAACGCGAACTCCTCGTATATATCTGTAAACTTTTAAGAGTCGTTGCATAGACTGTATATAGTCCATAAGCCCCCGACACACTAGGCGATTTTATACGCTCGTCGCGGCGGATCGGCAAAAATCGCCAAGTGTGCCCGCTTCTGCGAGGGCGAATTTCGCCAGCGATTTTGATCGCCACGACGTCCTGCGATCAAAATCGCCGATATCTGGCATGTCAGATATTGGCAAGTGTACCCGTTCCCGCAATTGAAATCGTCAATCAAACCAACCAAACAGAATTCGCAATTTCCGAGAATGTCCTGGGACCGAATAGTCAGAAAAATCGCCGGAAAAATCGCTGGCGAATTTCGCGATCAAATTCGCTGCGACGAGCGTATAAAATCGCCTAGTGTGTCGGGGGCTTTAGGTGCCAATTTTGATTCAAATGTAACCAAAACCTCGAAAATAAAATTGTTATAAAGCAGTACTTAACAACAGTCTCTATACTAGTTAGTAGCGTTTTTATTTAAAATATTGGTGTAATTTGTTCGAGAATGGATTAATTCCGAGCCGTGCGTGAGCTGTGGATGAGGACAAGTCAATGGTTCCTTGATGCTTTTAACTACATTAACCTTGTTTACTTTTATCTCAAAATTTGATTGGCTGCTGACGACACGCGCTCCGCTGGTCCAGTTATTTTCATCCGCAGCTGGTTTTCAGAAATAATTGCTCTTAATTAAAAAAAATTGTTGCTCATCAACCATTGTGAATTAGAAAAGATAAATCAGACAGCAGTGGAATTAAAGACCTTGTATGTAAGGTACTGGCTCACTCTTCCAGAGCTTATCCCGGTTTCTGATAGCATGAAGTTAAGCCGACTAGGAATATTGCTATCCCCGCTGGGTGGGATGCTAGTCCATCGCAAGTTACTCCGTAGCATTCTGTGGTGGGTACCCATTTATACTCTTGGGTCAGAGAGAGAGACTATGGGAGTAAAGTGTCTTTACCAATGGGCACACACAAAGTGACCCGGCCAGGGCTCGAACCCGGACCTCTCGATCCGGAGTCCAACGCGCTAACCATTAGGCCACCGCAGTCTCCACACAGACCTTGTAGTTCTACAAAAAGGCGCCATTATATATATCACCTTATGCAGTAGAAAAGAAAGCCTAAAACAAAGTCAGGCTCCAAAGGGATATTGGAATCCATGTCCCTTTGCGATGCCGGTGCAAACGCTCTACCATGGAGCTATGAAGGGACTGGGAGCTGGTCCGGTTGCACCGGCATCGCAAGGATCGTTGGTTTGAATCCCTTTAGAGCCTCACTGCCTAATTTTTTCAGGTCTTCTTTTCTACTGCTTATGTTGATACTATAACTTGAGAAAAATTCATTCATTTTCTTTTTTCATTCAATTTCACCGCAGTTTGCATATGTATTCACCATCGACAACACTTAGATTACCTCATTATAATTTGTAATGTAGACGCTCTTTAGTTTATATTAGGGCCTCCACAGACTAGAGAGATAGTTGTCGACAACTATTTAGTTGTCGATCATAAAAAGTTGTCGATAACAAAAAAGCCAGTGTGTGAAGCTAGTTGTCGATAACTAAGGGCCTAAGTTATCGATAACTAACTTCACAGACTGGCTTTTTGTTATCGACAACGTTTTATGATCGACAACTAAATAGTTGTCGATAACTATCTCTCTAGTCTGTGGAGGCCCTTAGGGCAATAAAAACGTCGCTGCATGAGCTGTAAATATGATCAATACCAAAAATAAGTGTTATTATCCAATTCCACCCAGTAGAGTACAAATAGTGCGCGAAACGAGTAGGAGACCGGTTAAACAGGTTTTCTGTAGTCTTCGTATCCCCGTGCAACGTAAATTTCGGAAAAGAAAAACGTTGGATAATACATCTCTTAGTATCACTGTATATTTTTAGGAGTCTTGCCGTATTTTGACTCGCCCTACGGGTTCGCAAAATACGGCAAGACTCGTTAAAATATCATGCGGTTGTGTCTAATAAGATATCCGTAGCTCTCACGTCTGAGTCTCTGCAGCATATCCTTCCAGTTCAGTTGTAGCTCCCTATCACATCAATATAAGGCTTATAATATAGACTGAATTCTGATTGGTTAACACAAACATGATTTATCAGAGTATAAAAAGAACCTGACCTGAGCGAGTCTGAATATCTCTACTACATCAAGATCTTCAAGATCTTGAGAACATTTCACTTTATTCCGTGTATGGTTATTAAGTGGTTCTTTGACATCTGTAATGTTCAAGGGTCTCAGTTGTTTATGTCCAATCAGCTTACAAGTGGTTTGAAGCATGAAAGGATTTCTGGCACGTTACATTAGTTGATTTACAAAAATACATCCAAATCAAAGGAAAATTTAAAAAAAGGGATAAAAGGGGACGTTTCGACGACTCCATACCGAAATTTTCAAACGTTAATGACGCAATATTTGACAGTTGATTACATACTAATAATGCGAGAATCTGAATAATTAAAATATAGTGTTGGAGTTCGTTATAGACACATAGTTTTGCGCAAATGGACTCAGCTTGAGTGTAAAAATCTCACCACGATTTAGATACATTCAGTTTGTCTATCGGTTGTAAAACTATCTTCAACCTGAATAATAATTGTAAAAACAGCATTCAATTCCAAATAGATCTTGAAAAATTCGCGTTCTCCACACCACGCAGAATTTGGTCATTTCATGTTGGTGTTTTTGCTTCAAAATTGTACCAAGTGGTATGATGCACGTGCAAAGACATTGTACTTCTCATTAAACCTATTGTCTACCGACTTTGTTGTTTTCCGTCCAGTGGTTGCGTAAACTCCCTTATAAGAGTTAAAATCGTAAGTAAATAATAATTAAGTATATCTTCTGTTACGGAGAGCAGTCTAGGGTATCGATCAGCTATGGTAGCAAGGTACATTCTATTTGGAATTATGTGAAAGAATCTTCAGCTTAACGAAGGCTCAAATTGAGAAATTTTGGAAGACAGAAATTGATATTGAAAGTCAAAGATGCAGATGCAGCCAAATTCAAAGCACCATCCTTTGTACCCTTAGCTTCCCGAGATTGATCGAGTGATATCGTACTGATTATATAATATAATCTGTCTGTGATGTCCAAAATAGAAAACAGAAATATTACATCACAGATTCGCTGCATGCATTGCTTTTATTTCCCTTAAGTAATGCCAAAAATGTTTCTCCGACAGAAGTACACAAACTATAATACTAATAATATATGAAAAGTGTACATTTTCCCTTTTGCATCTACAATTGAATGGCATTTCTATCAAGGACTAATTGGTGTTAGTTATATTGAAATAGTTATTCGACTTCCAGGCGCACTTTTGATATTCTCCAAAAAATCTCCCCTAGCGATAGACACTTTAAGGCACGCGACGGTTTTAATTTTGTACGTCATTAGTTATTAAGGCCTATTGAACCTCAACTTCGATATTTATTGTATAACCCTAATATTGCTTAGCTCAGCATGATTATACAGAAACAAGCACAGAAAGCCAAAAGTCATTGGAGGAGACAGCTCTCTGTTTGAGAACGAAAATATTTTCATTACATCATTATATTATAAACAGCAAATCGGAGATTGTAATATTCATATTAATATTCATATATATAGACGTTACTTTCCTTATAAATTGCAGATTCAAAAAGGTATTCTTCATTTCTAGCCGTCTTGCACTACTAGCTAACGCGCATATTTTCCTGTTAGCTGCCGTAACTCCTCGCAGTGCGTGAGAAATATTCTTGTGGCTGCCACTTCATAGCAGTTGAAAATGGAATTTATACAGGTAAGGAAATTTTGTTTTATTTTCAAGGGATTACGGCCGTTTCACTCCCAGAGTCAAAACTCGTATCCGTTAATTTGGTTCTTACTTTTAGGCTGGGGTCAAACGTCCAACTTTTCATGTGTCGAACTAAATTCAGCGGAATTAAATTCATGAGTTAAGTACAGGATAGACGAACACGTGCTTTCCGTCTGAAGCAGACGAAACGAACGACGACGACTGAACTGAAATTTGACGTTTGACTTCACAGACAATATTAAACAATTAGGATCGACCTTTACTGTAATTTAGTTCGACTCATGAAATGTTCGACGTTTCTAGTGGCCCGAGCCGTTTAGTCTGTTTAAAGGTGTCATGGTATATTGTGTAGCTAGAATCATACGGCTCTCTCCAGTTATACATCTAATATTGACTTCGTATCTTTTTGCTTGTTTCAGAGTATTTTTCTATCCATGTTTTTTGCTGCATTTATCGTTCAATTCCCGGCGGCAAACGGTCGGACTCTGAACAGTAGACAAAGGAGACAGGTACAAAGCAATGCCACAGATGGGGTCCCTCTTGGAAAGGTTCCAGCCCCTACAGCCCCTACCCTCAACAAAGGAGTGTCCTTTAACGCGACCAAAGTGGCTGAAACCCCCATCATCAACAATACAACAGCAAATCAGGGCAATGTCCAATACCAGTCAACCCTGCTTGGACGCCTTTGTAACTCGGTCCATACATCTGCGATAAAATACAAAATTGCCAATATCGAGTGCCGACGATGGCAAAGCAATGAACTGAAACAGAAAATGAACTGCTTTGGAACATTTAATTATCAGTATCTAGCAACGTCCTTCCAAGAAGCTTTGCAGTTTAAGGATCTTGATACAGGAAGGAAAATGAACATCAGCGACTCTTTCATTGTGCGCAGTACTAGTTCATCTCACGTGAATCTTCAGAAAGGAACTTGAACATCAACCCAGGTGAAACTATGATCAGTCAATGCCACCCTAAGAAATCACCCACGACATCCGGGCATTTGAGGATCTGCCCCACCTGCTCGGCAATAACACGACAGCCGTCGACGCCACGAAGATTTCCGGAGTATTTCAACGAATTACTGTGGCGATCCCCAAATGGTGCCGAATTATCTTCCCGGCATTGATGGGTTCTGTGAGCAGAAGACTTTTACGCTTGATTTGCTGCAGTTTAATGGCGAGTGGGAATATAATGCCATACTGAGCGCAGCGGCTGGACACCCTGTTTATTCAGAGGTATGGAGACCATACACTCAAGTGCTTCGACGGCACTGCGCATGCGAGCTGCTGCCTTCAAGCCCGATGATAACGTATCTGTGACCAGGTACATCATGACATGTGACACTTTGACGATGTCAAAATAATTGACAGAGAGGTAGTATACTTTTTCTTGACTCGAAGCGTGGTATACTCTCGAAGAGACACCATAGCCATCGCAAGGAATGACTTCTTAGAGATTCCCGATATTTACATAACACGTCCCTTTGTTAACTTGCATGGATGGGGTGTTACATGCTGACGTTCGATCTCACCCCTGAGTTCAAATTGTATATAAAGCGTATTGGAACATATATACACGTGTAAAATTCGTTCATAAACATAACATTACATTGTTGTTTCTTTTGAAACACGTCTCTTATTTGCATAATTTTGGACCTATGTATTTTGCCGTGACAGGTTTTTGCTCCATCAGAAACCATGAAGTTCAAAGCCCCTCGATCGAAACGTCATTTTAGCAATTTTATAAGTTTTTCTTTCAAAGCCAGCATCGATACCTTTTTTGCACTTTTACAAAGACATATGTACTACTTGATGATTTCCTTTATTCTCCTCAGCTATCTGCTTGGCAATATATTGATATTGTAGGGAGAAATTATATGGCTGATATTTCTTGAAAATGGAAGAACACAGCCTAAATATATATTATGATGCACTCTTCATTACAATCGAATAGCTATACATGAAAGAGTAGACCAGACCAGGCTCCTTCCAAATATTATAAAGACCTTTAACTTTTTTCCCGCGCAAAGCTGATTTACCCTTTACATTTTTTACCCTCAACAGTTTTAAGCTATGCTAGGAATGGTATATCTCAGTATTTTGGTAATTGTGGCTTCATTTCTTGTATTTTCTCGCTTCCGGCAGCCATGACATTTGCGAAAAACAAAGTACTTTGTATTTTCTCGGCAAAACGAAGGCTGAAAACAAAGTATAGCTGAAATCAGTTTTCGTCAGAAGGGTCTATAACTATAGACCTCTAGTTTCGTTTATAGTAACATCAAGCTGGCTGGGTTGGAAAAACTCAACTAAACTTTTCAAGTCCGGCACAAGCGCATAAAATTGGACTATGTTCCTGTCGTGTTACTATTAATGGAATTGACTTAATGGTATAAAATTAAGAGTATTTGTAGTAAGTGATGTATTGCACAGTTATGAATTTCAACAGGCAATATTGTTCAGCAAGAGTCTCAATATTTTCTTGCGTTAAGTCACGGTCAGAGTTAGTAGCTATGTATCAGTAATTACTAAATAAGAGAAAAGAAAACATTTAATAAAGATGAAAGGTAAACGGAAAGAGTAAGCCTGCGTCGCAGACGGACTTGACCGCCGGTAATGTCCGTCTGCGAATTAGTGCACAAATCCTTGTTTCTAGACCCCCAACGACGTAACGAAATACCGGAAGAGCCTTTCGAAATCCCCTTTATTCTGATTGGCTATGGTAAAAGGCGTGACAGGCCTGTTCGAAGTTCGTGACATTGCCGTTCTCTATTGATTGAATTCGGTTCTTCTGACCCTACTTTGCCCTTCAAGAGTGTTTCTAACGGGCAAGATATGTTGTATTATGAGGAGGATTTTGAAGTAGAATAGGCTATAGAGCCATCGACTGTGTTCACTCTAGCAAATTTTAAGAGGTCCACGTTTGGTCTCCTGTCGGGCAAACAGATATTTACAACGCGTTAGTTTAGACAAACAAACACTCGGGCAAACCGAACAAGGTAGTTCCCATTTAAAACTGCTGAATAGTTTCTGGGTACTTCCAAGTCCGTGGATAGCATGCAATCGCCAGTATACCCATATTGTTTGAAATATATAAACTTGGTCCTCCATCAGCGATCGTAAAGGTGAAATCACAACAATAACACTCGATCATATATCAGCGACTGCGACAATCGGGAGACACTGAAAGATCAATGACTTCCAAACCTGTGGGTAAAATTGATAAACACGTTTTTCCCCTGAAGAAAGATTTTGATCGCTTCTCGTTGTTCTGGGAGTAGCTCCGTTAATTCAAACTGAGCTTTCTCTAACCGCTTCGAAAGCTCGCCACTCCATTTATATCTTCAGTGATTTTTTTTAATACTGTACTATTTTTAGGCTCGCTTTCCGCTAGCTTCGCGTCCTAGCTCGCGTGAAATTCCCTTAGCCAATCACAACCCAAATCATAGCTAATTGAACAATAGCTTTATGTAAAGGCCAATCACAGACAAGTACTCAGATCCTGGTACGTCGTTGGGGGTCTAGAACAAGGATTTGTGCACTAATTCGCAGACGGACATTACCGGAGGTCAAGTCCGTCTGCGACGCAGGCTACGGAAGAGTGAAGTGTCCATTGATTAAAATACCGGAAATTGGTTAAAAATAATACTCTAACACTCGACAGAAGGTTCCACGCACTGCATCAAAACAAACTAAAAGAATGATTTTCATTATAGTGTCACTGAGTGATATGACTAGCCAATACCATTTAGCAAGCGTTTATACGATTGCCTTATTTGGCAATTCAGGCAGTATTATTTTCATTTACAATATTATTTTACTGTAGAAGCAGAGACCGATACAAACGTAGATTTAAGTTTTTAAGTACTATATTTCGACTGGCCAAACAGTCTTCTTCAGGTACAATGAGGAAATTTTACATTGATTTACGTGTTATATAGTAGCTACTAACAGTTTTGCGTAATAAGGAAATACGTCGAGAGATAACAAGATTGGACAGTAAAACAATAGAATAAAATAATGTAGGGAAACTAAATATCTAATATCTTTCTCGCGGATGTTAAGGCCATGGGGTTCAAGTGTTCTAGCTTTTGTGATTAAAAAAGCTTCCCTGGCCTTACGTATTGAGTCTCTGTTAGAAATATTTTTCAATGGGATTAATTGCATGTCGTTAAGGCAGTGTGATTAGGAGAGGAGAGAAAGTGTTCAGCGACTGAGTAGTTTAGATTTGGTATTAGGGTTATCTATGGTACGGGCGGTGTTCATTAATATCTGTCTTTTAAGCGTCGTTTAATATCTCTATGTATTGTAAATTGCAGCGGTTACATTGAATCATGTAAATTAGATTTTTGGTGTTACAGGTAAGGTTAGATTTGATAGAGTGAGTTTGTCAGTAGAGAAGAAAGTATAGTTAGTAAGTCCATGAGAAATGTAAGGAAAGTAGCGCAATTCTTTCCACAACGGAAAGAACCGGAAGGGAGTTGTAGATGGGTATTAGTCGAGTTAGAAGGGAGTTTAGCTGTATACTAGTAAGTCACGTAGGTTAGAGGAACGTATAAGGCTACAAGAGGCATGTGTTGAAAAGTTTTTTTACAGGCGGTCAGAAGAGAGGAGCAAATTATAATGTTTTTTATGATGTTAGAGATGTGTGGAAGTGATGGATTGAAAGTCGTTATAAAAGGTATACGTTTAGGTTTGTTGGTGTCTTTGGTTGTAAAGTAAGTCCGCGGGGAATGTCGGTAGCGCGTTGTATTTGTCTAGTAAGGAAGTTTCGGTTATATCCGCGTTTGAGGAGGTATGTTCTTAATTGAGCAGCGCGAGTCTGGAATGTTTCGTCGGTAGAACAAATACGTCGTAACCGTAGGGCTAGACTGAAAGGAATGGCTTTTTTAGTATGCAAGGGATGACAAGATGAAAAGAGTAGATGTTGGTGTTTGTCTGTAGGTTTAGTGTAAAGGTCAGTACAAATGTTACGTTGTTTAAAGATACATTAACATCAAGGAAAGGTACGTTAGTAGAAGAGTATGAGCTGGTGAATTTAATGGTAGGGTGACTGTTGTTAAGATAATCGATGAAAATGTTTAGGTTATCCAGACCTTCTGTCCAGATCATAAAATATCATCGATATATCTTAGCCAGGTGTGGGATGAAATGGGGCTTTTCAAAGCGTTGGCTTCGAAATAACCCAGAAAAAGGTTAGCAAAGAGGCGGGGCCATTCTAGTACCATGGCTGTGCCGTGAATCTGAAGATAGTGGTTATCATTAAAAGAAAAGTTATTCATGGTAAGGATCAGCGAATGAGGTCACAGAGTGTGGTAGTAGGAATGATTTATCAGGGCGAGTACGTAAAAAATGATCGCAAGCGTTAATGCCTTCATTATGTGGAATGTTAGTGTATAAAGATGAAACATCAAGTGTAACTAATAATGAGTTAACGGTAAATTACTGATATAAGGAGTTTGTTAAGGAAGTCAGTAGTGTCTTTAACAAAAGATGGTAGTTGATGAACTAAAGGTTGAAGGGGTAGTCAACAAAATGGGATATGCGTTCAGTAGGATGGCTGTTAGAGGAAACAATGGGACGTCCTGGATTACCGGGTTTGTGTATTTTAGGTAAAATGTAAAAACGTCCTGGTTTAACGTCAGTCTGTATAAGGTATTGTTGGTTTTGTCATTGATATAGTTGTAACTGTGCATTCTGTTAACATAAATAGTGATACGTGTTTGTATGTCAGCAGTTATGTCTTCGTCCAAGCGTCGGTAAAATTTGGCGTCATTAAGTTGTCTATTGCATCGTCGATGTACCAAGTTTGTCCATAAAACAGTACCGGAACCTTTGTCAGCGGATTTTATAATTATGGTCCTGTCGTTGTTTAAGTTGGTTTATGGCCTGTCGTTCATTAGCAGTAAGGTTATCACGAATTTTGTTAGGTGTACATGTAGTTATGTCAAGTTTAACAGCGTCTAAAAAAGTGCTAAGAGCTCGTTCTCTGTCGATGGGAGGGTTCCAAGTACTTTTGTTACGGAAAGGAGTGTCGTTTTCTGTAGCGTTGGGTTAGTGAAATTATTTTTTTTAATATTATTTTGTATGACGTCAAGGCGGCCATATTGGCGTTCCAGTCATGAAAACGTTACACTGAACCTCGCTATCGCGAACTCGTCTCGAACACCCAGCTATCTCGACACTCAACCCCATTCCCTAGCCCTTGTTTTTTTAGTCATTTACTATATATACACTGCCTTCAACCGAACGCCGATTTCTGTTCCCCAAAAACCATGGATCAGGGGCACCCAACGGATCGTTTCGGTGGAAATATCTGTTCGGGAGACCCATAATCGCCTCAGGATATTCGGTTAGGAAAATGTCATCTCGAACTTTCTTTAATATGGGAAAATTAATGCCCTTTGTTTTCGGAGAGATAAAAATGTCGTTTTGGGTACAAAAATAGGTCAGCGGGATTTTCGGTAAGGCATGCAAATTCAGCTGATAAATTCAGGTATAAGATTTCAATCCCTAAAATTTCTGAAGTTTGAAAGTTCAGCTAACGTATCCGAAACAGATACATTTTTCTTAGCGTTTAAAAATAAGCCATTAAACTGCACAAAAAAAGCACAGTTATAACGTAAAAAGGACGTTCCGACACCTACAGGAAAATTTTGTCGTTAGGTGCCCTGATGGATCGCAATTGTGTTTCCGCCAACGAATCTTGATAGTGGCCAGTGATTCTCTAAGGCTTTCTCTTTTGAATTTATACGGCATTACTTCTCATGACATCTATCTTTCTATCACAGTCGACATATTTGATCAGTAAAATATTTTGCCAGGGTACCTCATCTTTATAGACTGAACAACCTTTAATTTAATTAAGTGTCAGCCAAATGTAGTTTATTTGGCGACATTGCTAGCTACAAAGCGATCTGTATCAGCTAAACCTTGATTATTTACAATATAAATAGGAGTTATTTAGACAAACATATTTTTCCGCTTCTAATGGGTGGGGTGTTCCCCACAGCCCAGATAACAAAAACATTTGGCGAAAGAACTATTCAGTAAATACTAAATCTGCAGGGGGCAGTTTGTTCGGCAGACATAGACGGTCACCTAGCGGCAAAAGCGGACAATCGGCGAAAGTCATCACTTGAGAAGCTTGTTGATCGTAAATTAACTATCAAAAGCAACGCAATATACTGATAATCGGTAATTCACAAATTAGCTTAGTCGGCCTGAAAGGCAAATATTAAAAACTTTGTCGTTTCAACCAAGAGCGCGGGATATAGATATTGTGTTTCATCGGGTTGATCTCTAAGTCAGCCGCCATGTCCGTTGTCAATAAATAAATCCATTTACAGGCATATAAACACTGAAGCTATTTATTTCCCCATTACATCACAATGCAATGCTTGTGACTCAATTTGAACACATCCGTATTTTCCGCTTTGAATTGAAATAAAGGTGTTGGTAAAACGGCAAGTCTGTGTAAACGCTGGTGAGCTGTTCAAAGTGAAAGCAGTCCAAAAAGACACCTTTAATCAGCAGAAGGGTAAGTTGAAATACGTCGTCGAAAACTTCGCGTCATATTATTACTTCAATTATCTACGAAATAATTATCGAGAAACAAACTGAACTAATGTTTCATTATAACCGGGCATTTCTTGTTTCATTCGCCCGTTGAAATGATAATTTAATGTTACTAAAAGTATGTTACCGAAGTTGAACCTAAACGAAAATTTGCCTTTCGAATTTCGATTTATTGGGGGATGCAGTTGTTAAATTGCTACAAGAAGCTTATACCTGTAGGTATTTTTTTTGAATTCAAATTTCTACTTGCTCCTGCTTACCATCCGGTTATTACAATATAGCGACAATATTTTAGCCGTATATAATATCGCATCCAAGATTTTAATCGTAATTTGGTACTCAAGTTCGAATGCCTTTAAGTAATGTATACAGATATCAGAAATTTTGAGCTGAAAACTGTGCAGAAGCAACCAATTCGGAGGTTCACATAAATGATATAAGACATATAAACAGCACATGTACGTTACAGCATTTTAGCGTGATAAAGAAACGTTTATACTGAACACCTTAGTTTTGGATATGGACGTATTGCCTCTTTAAAAATGGAATTTCTTTCGGATTGAGTGGATTGTACGAATTAGCCTGAAAATGAAATATTTCTGCGTCACGAAAGCGACAGGGCCTGGGCCATGTTGGGTGACGGTGTATCATGGGTAAATACTGTGGATGTATATAAGCTTTGTATAGCACTGGGAAGTCATTCTAGGCCGGACACCACCTTTCAGTTTAGCTCTGGTAATTTTGATCGGAAGATGGCTGTTTCCGAGGCCGACGTCCTACAAATCGTTGAGGTGGTCGGATTGCCAAGAATAAAGAAGATCCTTCTTTCCTCTATGAAACACAGTTTTTAAAAAAAATTTTTTTTTAAATCACCTATCAGAAATTAAAGGAGCCAATGGCCGAATCGGGCCGATTTCGCAATCTCAGTCAGATCAAGGAGGGATGAAATTCGGGAACGGACCCGCATAGATTTTAGAAGAAGGCAAACGAAGAATCAATGCAGAATTCAATTTGAAAGCTTTCAGCCGACGCTGTAGACGGGAAGCCAAGGCGTCTTGTTTGCCAAAAAGTTGGGGACAAGGCCAAAAAACAATTCAGCTCGAGAATTAAACGGTGATAAAACCTTTTTGCGGAAAGGCAGAAACAAAACACATTTTTAGCTGGGGCGGAATTACAGTCCGATTTTTCGGGTGGATGACGATCCAAGAGTATAACAAAGGAACGGACCTGGCGGATGATTCAGATGACCCGCCCAAAATTATTAGGGCCGAGGCTAGGGCAAGGGACTTAGGCCAACACAAAACTCGCTGAAGAACCCAAATCAAAGTTTACAGGTTTCCAGGGCAGGAGGTTTCTAGAAGTTTGCCAGTGGCTACCTCATCAACTGCAAGATACGTCCAATGCCGGCATGAGGGCCGATTCCGACTATAGATTGCTCAGTTTAGGAGCCAAAACAAAAAAACCGGGTTGCTGCTTCGCTTGAAACAAGCCAGGCCACTGGAGGGCGCAAATGTCCGCTGATGCCTTTCCAAGCCTTGCGTTGGGCAATGACTAGGCGACAAAACCCAAGGAACATGATTCAGGTGTAGGGGTCCTTTCCAATGATTTTTCTAATACTTTGGACTGATTTTTATGATGACCAATTGCTCTGAGTCAGAACTTATTAGTTCCATTATTACCAACTCCAGGCTTCGGCGTCATTGTGAATTTGCTTCGAGTTCAATCCAATAGCCCTGAAGTTTCGTGGTAATTTAGCCAAGTGTTATGGGATGAATGGGCGAAAATGGGTGCCCCGGGTGTAATTTTATAGCTTAAATTACTGTGTACATAGTCCCGGTGCTCGGCCGAAACCTGCAAAATAAAACCTAATGGTATGCTTTATTGGTCTGTTGTTAGTGGAAGCCGAAATGAGCTTTTATTGGTAGTCCACCTTAATTGAACGAAAAAAAAACCCTGACAAAGCTGGAAAAAATTTGCCTAACGAATCGGCGAGATAGAAAAGCTTTGCAAATTAAACAACTAATGGAATTCCTAATGAAACTGAACATAAGTGATACAGTTTGCAGATATTTCTTGGGCTATTAAGATAATGTGCTAGTGATGTAAGAATAAAATTTAATGTTGATTCAGCAACGTTTAAAACTTATGTCGTAATTTATCTGCAGTGAAAGGTCAGAATATACCTTATGCCTTGAAGCAGTTGAAAGGCATCCAGCTCCTTCAGTTGAAAATAAACCCGGTTTTACTATATACTCCAGTTTGGGAACCGCTATCACTTAAAAAAAGGAACCAATAATCGGTTGACCGATCATGTGTGATTGGACGTCATAAATCTCATAAATTAGTTTATAAGAATATTGCGCGGAGTAAACCCTTTAGCCGGAAATATTCTCAAATTCTGTTAACTTCGTGGACCAAATTGCTACATGTTCAATAAAGTAGTCAATACTCTTTCATTAACAAAACACTACAGTAGCCGGATAGTGGTTTCTGTGAAATTGATCAGCAAGTGTTATTTTAATTGTGTGTATTAAAAACGGTTGCTATGTAACCAAAACCAGAAAAAATGATCCCTGCACTTTTTCGGTTGACCGGCTACGAAATAAATAATAAAAGAAGACTAAATCCGCTTAAACAGGTATAAAAATAACATTTGTTACTTATTTATTTTGGACTGGAAATCGGGAGGATCCTTTGGTTGTATTTCAGTTATAATTATTTTGAAACTTAAACGAATTTTTGCTTTGGAATTTCTTCATTAAAACAAAATATAGTTTGCTTTTGAAAGAGCCCTGGAATTTTGATCGCTTTATATGCAGGAATAATTAATAATATTTTTAACTCTCTATAAGCCACTTCTGTAAGCAAATTTAATTTCGACGAGGTTGGACTTGGATGTGGAGAATTATGCCATTTCTTGATTTTTAACCCAGTATGAGCTTTGCCTACCAACCAAACACTCGTTGAGGAAAAGTTAAACAAATTTTGTTCCTCCTCCTTTGGCAAACTGAATGTTGAGCTTCTTAGAAACCTTACTCTCACAGGATCGTATTGCAAGGCTCCCGGAAACATTGATAGGGATAAAGGGGACCTCTCCGTTGGAAGTCAAAAAACTCACTGCAAAAATGTTATATTTAATTCAAACCTTCCCAAAACTCATTCTTTCTTGGTTGTAAGCTATCTTTCGATGAAAACCCTGATTTCAGCCATTACGACATTTTCGAAAAACCCGTAGTTATCACTAGTAGTTATAACGGCTACCCACACGTTTTTCCCCCACCAAAAACGGCCTGACAATGCGTTCAAAAACGCGCATTCTTTCCACTTTTCAAAACTTATTGATCAATTTCATCGTACAATCGCAGTAATTGTTACTGAGTGGTCAAATCTAAACTTGAGGGTCTCTAAAAAAAACCTTGTCGTCTACGACAAGGCAAGGTACTAAGATTTAAGTGATTATATTTAACATTTGTTTGGCCTACATTGTTCGGTTTTAGCCACTTGAAGCAGAAAAAGCGAAGACAAAAGTAAGTTACCTGCGCCAGGAAAGATTGAAGCATTCATGGAGCTGAAAACTGAAGGTAAATCAGTTCGGACCTTACAGATGCATGACAAATAAAATGCATGCCTAATTTTAGATCAACAAAAAGTGCCTGGGATACAGTCATCACTTTTGCAAAGTCGAGCCTCAGAGGCAAAAGTAATTTCAAAAACATTGCTTGAAAAAAGTCGTTCTTGTCTCTGCTAGTGTAAAGAAACCGTCCGTGGTGTTCATGTACATCAACCAACATCGTTTGTCCTGTTCTCCCCTCATGGGGAAAATAAGTCCTCTGATCCTTTCCATTCAATTAAGCAAGTTCTGTCTGCTGAAGGCAAAAGGTTCTATCCTTCCATGAGTTGCTCCATGCTGTTTCCTTCTCAAGAGGTTCTTAGCTGTATCTCCTGGAGTAATATAGAGCGCGAAAAATTTACATTTACTAGTGACATACCCTGAAACTGCCCCCTGAACAAACTGGATCCGTGTTGTGTTTCTGATTCAAGGGAAGTGACCCCCCCCCCTGTGTCCTTAAAGGGGTCCCTCTCAAAACAGTGTGCTTTGCCGCGCCAATACTCTTACGGCGGGGCCCATTTTTGGGTGCCGCGAAAACTAGCGGCTTGAAGTTAAAAACACTACTTTTTTGCAGGAATTTCTGGCCTTGTTCTGGCCCACAAAAAAGCAGTTGGACGACCCAAGTTAGTATAATTTGGAAAAGTATGGCATTAAATTTGCCCCACGGAGAGATCGAGTTCCCCGATGGAAAAAAAAAATAACACGCGACCGCACAAAAGCCACACTGGTTGAGAGGGGACACTTTAACTTACCAAAAAAGGGGGACAAATGTAAACTTGATGAGATTCTCATTCATGTACCGCGTTTAAATGTTGCAATTTTACTCTCCTTAGGTTGTTGGGACTTTCCCTGCTAGGCAGAGTCCTCTTTTCCCGTTAATTGGAGTCGGGGAAAAACTGAAAGGGGAGGACTTTCTGCTCTGACTCGAAAACGATTCCTAATGCTCTCTCCTCCGAAGAGGCTCATAATATGGGAGAATCAGCTGAACGAAAGTGAGTGCACGGCGCGAGAAACCCGGAGGAGAGCGACGGGACGGCGGGAGGCCCTGCAGCAGCGGGATACCACAACACAAGGAATAGATATGTCACCGATCCGGAGGAGGAAAAACTTTTTATCAGTGTTCCTCACCGGGGTTACGAGGTGGATAGATAAGATGATATACAAACGGGCGCCGATATATGTCAGTAAAAAATGGCGGCTGCATCAGAATCGGTTTCGGAAGTTTATACGCCGTATGTACAAGTAGAGAAACTAAAACTTTTAAATGCATGGAAATCTGGAATAATGTTTTTGTTGTGTTCTGATGGGTTGAACTACAGAATCAAACATTCTTCGAGACCCGCAATTGTGGCGATTCAAGAAATTCAGGAAGCAAAGGATTCCCCGGCGACTTGAAAAAAACTCTCAACAAACCTATTAAATTCTGTTCCCAAAAGAAAAGAGAAAACAAGTAAGGTTAGTTTTCCCGGGCTATGAAAAATGTGTTTTATTAATCTCTACGGTTGTTAAAAAACGTCGAGTGCAAAACTTTGTGGATTCCAACCCAAACAGCTGTAAGGTCAGTAAGTTAAAAAAACTAAAACGATAAATTAAAACTAAAATGCAAAACAGCAGGAAATTAAGACCAAAAAAAAACGAAATACAAGAAAGAAAAACATTTACCGTCAAGAGGGGACATCTCTTGGAGCGAAAAAAAGGTCAAGCTCTTCCCGACATTGTATATTCCAAAAAGGGAATAAAACACACTTGCTACAGGGGGGACCACCCCCCAAGGGTTTCAGGGAGGGGTACTTCGCGAATCGATTCGGAGGGGGGACCCAAACATTTTTGGTCTTTTTTTAGTAAATATGAAAACCTCGTCTTAAAATAAACGAATCGCTAAAACTGTAGCAACAATAACCTAGCGCTTGATTTTTGCCAAGTTTCAAAGCTTTCAAATTGAAGCGAGGGCTGAGAAATCGTCCAATGTACAAGAAAAACGGACAAAGATGTACAAGAAAAACGACACAAATTTCTAGGAAGGAGGACTCGCCGCTTCGTTGATCCGTCAGTTACTGCCGCCTGCAACAACACCACGTTCAGCGGGATTTCTCCTAAAAACCCCACTTGAGGCCTCTGCGGGAGAGAGAGTGTCTATTGAGCATGCTTAGCAACAAGTTCCCGCCCTCAAAAAATAAAACCGAAAAGGGGACTCCAGCTAGCAGGGAAGTTTAGACCATTTGTTAAAGTAAAAATAAAAATAAAAAATACTTGATAAACTGCCATTTATTTGAATTTAGGCACTACTGTGCTATTGGGGGCACTGTAAATTCAACACACAACAAATTGTTATACACAAATTCCCTATTACTAGTAGGAGACAAAACTTTCTCGAGCTCGTTTTGGGTCCAGCCATCCTTTTTAACCAATGTATAATTACGTTGGCTTACGGATTAATAACGATTTTACGCATAAAAATCCTAGAATCATTGTATCATAAACGTAACATAACATAAAAAATAAAAATTATTGTATGTAGGATATGGACCGTCGCAACTTAAGGTTATTCCCCCCCCCCTCCCCCCCCCGAAAATAGAAGTTACACTGGGAACGTTTCGGAAACTTTCCCTAGGTTGAAGCATTGTGATGTAATGTTTCAAATATAGAATAAAAAGAATAGGTCACCAGCCCGCGAAAGAGATATAATCGACTAAAAATACCTCATAATTCCTTACAAAATCACCAAAAACACGTATTTTTTCACGTTTTCAGTGATTATTAATTTTTCTGTACTGAGAATTGGTCTATACTCCTTGTATAGAAAGAAAATGATTACTAGACTTAAATATACGAAAAAAAAATGATAGGTCACCACGCTCGTTTACGAGAAAACGATCATTGACCTCTCTGGCGAGCATAGCCATAATGAAAAAGCCGCCATGTTTTGAATGTGCGCGCGCTAATTACGCGCGAAATTATGCGCAGAAAGGATGCGCAGTGCAAAACTAAGGAATGACCTTAAGCGAAATAGTACTTTGGTTGAAGTCAATCACAATTGGAAGCATAAAATCTCATTTACCTTTTTATATTTTATTTAAACAGTTGCTTATTTTCGTTCCTGCCATCCTCCTGTTAATGGAAGTCTCACCAATTCACGGAATACGCAAACGTCCCGTCAAGAATACGATCCCTAAAGAGAAATGCCAGAAAATCGTGGTTAAACCCATAAAGACAGTCACTTTATCAAAGGGCCGATATGCGTCCGACTCGATGAAAGCCAGAAGACAGATAGACTGAAGAATGTTGGCGTCTACAATCCTCGATACGTGGCTATTAACAGACGGGAGGACGAGCAAATTTACTAACCTGATTAAAGATGTAAAACCTGTGACTGCCAAAGGTCCAAACTACTCGCAGAAGAAAGCGTATTTATACAGTACCCGGTCAGATTTGTTGAGCATCCTTCGCCAGCAAGACAGGGGCCGTGTTGACTGGAGCTGAGGAGGGTGGGCGCGGGCGCGGACGGATGAGCCGGGCGTCAATCGCGGGTACCACCACCAGTCAACAATGCTTTGAAGCAGGCTCTTTTACTTGAAGGAGGGGGCTTCAGGCGTTTATGCACCGAATGCGCAGCCATCACGCACCTGCCGGCTGATGTTTTCCCGCCATTTATCAATGAAGTTATTTGCGGCGACTCCGAACTTCTGTTTCCCTGCAATAGGAGGATGCCAGCAGAAGGTTTTGAAGTTTACATTTCTTCGCTCCACGGGGGAATTCGAGCAAGACGACGACCTTAGCGAGCTTCTTGGGGTGGATGTGTTTGTTGAAGAATTCGAAGAATTCGAAGAAGATATCAGGTTTGCTGTGAATGTCGGTTATTCTCGTTTCTCGGAAATAAGTAAATGGTAAACTTTATCTGCTGCACACGATTACGATTCCTGGATACAACTTTCGAATTCTTATCAAACATTTATCAGCAATTTTATTACTTTATACATCGGGAAAGTAGATTTTATGAATCAATTTTGCATAGAAATAACAACAATAGCACACTGCACGTAGCACAAATAAGCTTCAAAGAAAATCGTAATCAGTCCTCTTTTCAAATTTTTTTGGAGAGGGAATTGTCAAGCGTTTATTGCTTTTATTTGCCCGTCACCTTAAACTTTACAATAGGTTAACATATCAATTCGCGGGTTAATTCCTGTGTGATATTACTTCGCGGAGTTTAAAGGTTTGACGAAACATGCATGAACGCGAACTCCTCGTATATATCTGTAAACTTTTAAGAGTCGTTGCATAGACTGTAATAGTCCATAAGCCCCCGACACACTAGGCGATTTATTACGCTCGTCGCGGCGGATCGGCAAAAATGGCCAAGTGTGCCCGCTTCTGCGAGGGCGAATTTCGCCAGCGATTTGATCGCCACGACGTCCTGCGATCAAAATCGCCGATATCTGGCATGTCAGATATTGGCAAGTGTACCCGTTCCCGCAATTGAAATCGTCAATCAAACCAACCAAACAGAATTCGCAATTTCCGAGAATGTCCTGGGACCGAATAGTCAGAAAAATCGCCGGAAAAAATCGCTGGCGAATTTCGCGATCAAATTCGCTGCGACGAGCGTATAAAATCGCCTAGTGTGTCGGGGCTTTAGGTGCCAATTTTGATTCAAATGTAACCAAAACCTCGAAAATAAAATTGTATAAAGCAGTACTTAACAACAGTCTCTATACTAGTTAGTAGCGTTTTATTTAAAATATTGGTGTAATTTGTTCGCGAATGGATTAATTCCGAGCCGTGCGTGAGCTGTGGATGGAGGACAAGTCAATGGTTCCTTGATGCTTTTAACTACATTAACCTTGTTTACTTTTATCTCAAAATTTGATTGGCTGCTGACGACACGCGCTCCGCTGGTCGTCAGTTATTTTCATCCGCAGCTGGTTTTCAGACAATAATTGGCTCTTAATTAAAAACAAAAATTTTGTTTGCTCATCAAACCATTGATGAATTAGAAAAGATAAATCAGACAGCCAGTGGAATTAAAGACCTTGTATGTAAGGTACTGTCTCCACTCTTCCAGAGCTTATCCCGGTTTCTGATAGGCATGAAGTTAAGACGACTAGGAATATTGCTATCCCCGCTGGGTGGATGCTAGTCCATCGCAAGTTACTTCCGTAGCATTCTGTGGTGGGTACCCATTTATACTCTTGGGTCAGACGAGAGAGACTATGGGAGTAAAGTGTCTTTACCAATGGGCACACACAAAGTGACCCCGGCCAGGGCTCCGAACCCCGACCTCTGCGGATCCGGAGTCAACACGCGGCTAACCATTAGGCCACCGCAGTCCCTCCACACAGAACCTTGATAGTTCTACAAAAGTGTGCGCCATTATATATATCACCTTATGCAGTAGAAAAGAAAGCCTAAACCAAAGTCAGGCTCCAAAGGGATATTGGAATCCATGTCCCCTTTGCGATGCCGGTGCATAACGCTGCTACCATGGAGCTATGAAGGGACTGGGAGCTGCTGGGTACGGTTGCAGCCGGCATCGCAAGGATCGTTGGTTTGAATCCCTTTCTGAGCCTCCACTGGGCCTAATTCTTTTTCCAGGTCTTCTTTTCTACTGCTTATGTTGATACTGATAACTTGGAGAAAAATTCATTTCATTTTCTTTTTTTCACACACAATCATTTCCACCGCAGTTTGCATATGTATTCACCATCGACAACACTTAGATTACCTCATTATAATTTGTAATGTAGACGCTCTTTAGTTTATATTTAGGGCCTCCACAAGGGACTAGAGAGTATAGGTTGTCGACAACTATTTAGTTGTCGATCATAAAAAGTTGTTCGATAACAAAAAAGCCAGTGTGTGAAGCTAGTTGTCGATAAACTAAGGGCCTAAGTTATCAGATAACTAACTTCACAGACTGGCTTTTTTGTTATCGGACAAACGTTTTTTATGATCGACAACTAAATAGTTGTCGATAAACTATCTCTCTAGTCTGTGGAGGCCCTACTAGCCGGCAATAAAAACGGTCGGCACTGCATGAGGCCTGTAAATATGATCAATACCAAACAATAAGTGTTATTATCCAATTCCACCCAGTAGAGTACAAATAGTAGTGCGCGAAACGAGTATGCGAGACCGGTTAAACAGGTTTTCTGTAGTAGTCTTCGTATCCCCGTTTGTGCAACGTAAATTTCGCGAAAAGAAAAACGTTGGAATAATACCATCCTCTTAGTATCACTGTATATTTTTAGGAGTCTTGCCGTATTTTGACTCGCCCTACGGGTTCGCAAAGATACGGCCAAGAACTCGTTAAAAGATCATGCGGTTGTGGTCTAATAAGATATCTCGTAGACTCTCACGTCTGAGTCTCTGCAAGCATATCCTTCCAGTTCAGTTGTAGCTCCCTATCACATCAATATAAGGCTTATAATATAGAACTGAATTCTGATTGGTTAACACAAACATGATTTATCAGAGTATAACAAAGAACCTGCCCTGAGTTTCGAGTCTGAATATCATTCTTACTTTGACATCAAGATCTTCCAAGATCTTGAAGAACATTTTCACTTTATTCCGTGTATGGTTATTAAGTGGTTCTTTGACATCTGTGATGTCATAGTGGTCTCATGTTGTTTCTGTCCAATCAGCCCTTACAGTGGTTTGAAGCATGAAAGGATTTCTGGAACACGTTACATTAGTTGAATTTACAAAAATACATCCAAATCAAAGGAAAATTAAAAAAAGGGATAAAAGGGGACGTTTCGACGACTGCCTTTATTCTTATACCGAAATTTTCAAACGTTAATGACGGGCATATTTGACAGTTGATTACATACTAATAATGCGAGAAAAATCCTGAATAATTAAAATATAGTGTTGGAGTTCGTTATAAGACACATTAGTTTTGCGCAAAATGGACTCAGCTTGAGTGTTAAAAATCTCACCACGATTTTAGATACATTCAGTTTGTCCTATCGGTTGCTAAAACTATCTTCAACCTGAATAATAATTGTAAAAAACAGCATTCAATTCCAGCAAACTAGATCTTGAAAAATTCGCGTTCTCCACACCACGCAGAATTTGGTCATTTCATGTTTGTGTTTTTTTTGCTTCAAAATTGTACCAAGTGGTATGCATGCACGTGTCAAAGACATTGTACTTCTCATTAAACCTATTGTCTACCCGACTTTGTTGTTTTCCACAGGTCCAGTGGTTGCGTAAACTCCGCTTATAAGAGTTTAAAATCGTAAGTAAATAATAATTAAGTATATCTTCTGTACGGAGAGCTAGTCTAGGGTATTCGATCCAGCTATGGTATGGCCAAGGTACATTCTATTGCGAATTATGTTGAAAGAATCTTCAGCTTAACGACTAGGCTCAAATTGAGAAATTTTTGGAAGACAGAAATTGATATTGAAAGTCAAAGATGCAGATGCGGCCAGCCAAATTCAAAGCACCATCCTTTGTACCCTTAGCTTCCCGAGATTGATCGAGTGATATCGTACTGATTATATAATATAATCTGTCTGTGATGTCCAAAATAGAAAACAGAAATATTACATCACAGATTCGCTGCATGCATTGCTTTTATTTCCCTTAAGTAATGCCAAAAATGTTTCTCCGACAGAAGTACACAAACTATAATACTAATAATATATGAAAAGTGTACATTTTCCCTTTTGCATCTACAATTGAAGGGCATTTCTATCAAGGACTAATTGGTGTTAGTTATATTGAAATAGTTATTCGACTTCCCAGGCGCACTTTTGATATTCTCCAAAAAATCTCCCCTAGCGATAACACTTTAAGGCACGCGACGGTTTGAATTTTGTACGTCATTAGTTATTAAGGCCTATTGAACCTCAACTTCGATATTTATTGTATAACCCTAATATTGCTTAGCTCAGCATGATTATACAGAAACAAGCACAGAAGCCAAAAGTCATTGGAGGAGACAGCTCTCTGTTTGAGAACGAAAATATTTTCATTACATCATTATATTATAAAAAGCAAATCGGAGATTGTAATATTCATATTAATATTCATATATATAGACGTTACTTTCCTTATAATTGGCCGATTCAAAAAGGTATTCTTCATTTCTAGCCGTCTTGCACTACTAGCTAACGCGCATATTTTCCTGTTAGCTGCCGTAACTCCTCGCAGTGCGTGAGAAATATTCTTGTGGCTGCCACTTCATAGCAGTTGAAAATGGAATTTATACAGGTAAGGAAAATATGTTTATATTTTCAAGGGATTACGGCCGTTTCACTCCCAGAGTCAAAACTCGTATCCGTTAATTTGGTTCTTACTTTTAGGCTGGGGTCAAACGTCCAACTTTTCATGTGTCGAACTAAATTCAGCGGAATTAAAATTCATGAGTTAAGTACAGGATAGACGAACACGTGCTTTCCGTCTGAAGCAGACGAAACGAACGACGACGACTGAACTGAAATTTGACGTTTGACTTCACAGACAATATTAAACAATTAGGATCGACCTTTACTGTAATTTAGTTCGACTCATGAAATGTTCGACGTTTCTAGTGGCCCGAGCCGTTTAGTCTGTTTAAAGGTGTCATGGTATATTGTGTAGCTAGAATCATACGGCTCTCTCCAGTTATTACATCTAATATTGACTTCGTATCTTTTTGCTTGTTTCAGAGTATTTTTCTATCCATGTTTTTTGCTGGCATTTATCGTTCAATTCCCGGCGGCAAACGGTCGGACTCTGAACAGTAGACAAAGGAGACAGGTACAAAGCAATGCCACAGATGGGGTCCCTCTTGGAAAGGTTCCAGCCCCTACAGCCCCTACCCTCAACAAAGGAGTGTCCTTTAACGCGACCAAAGTGGCTGAAAACCCCCATCATCAACAATACAACAGCAAATCAGGGCAATGTCCAATACCAGTCAACCCTGCTTGGACGCCTTTGTAACTCGGTCCATACATCTGCGATAAAATACAAAATTGCCAATATCGAGTGCCGACGATGGCAAAGCAATGAACTGAAACAGAAAATGAACTGCTTTGGAACATTTAATTATCAGTATCTAGCAACGTCCTTCCAAGAAGCTTTGCAGTTTAAGGATCTTGATACAGGAAGGAAAATGAACATCAGCGACTCTTTCATTGTGCGCCAGTACTAGTTCATCTCACGTGAATCTTCAGAAAAGGAACTTGAACATCAACCCAGGTTGAAACTATGATCAGTCAATGCACCCTAAGAAATCACCCACGACATCCGGGCATTGAGGATCTGCCCCACCTGCTCGGCAATAACACGACAGCCGTCGACGCCACGAAGATTTCCGGAGTATTTTCAACGAATTACTGTGCGATCCCCAAATGGTGCCGAATTATCTTCCCGGCATTGATGGGTTCTGTGAGCAGAAGACTTTTACGCTTGATTTGCTGCAGTTTAATGGCGAGTGGGAATATAATGGCATACTGAGCGCAGCGGCTGGACACCCTGTTTTATTCAGATGTATGGAGACCATACACTCAAGTGCTTCGACGGCACTGCGCATGCGAGCTGCTGCCTTCAAGCCCGATGAATAACGTATCTGTGACCAGGTACATCATGACATGTGACACTTTGACGATGTCAAAATAATTGACAGAGGTAGTATACTTTTTCTTGACTCGAAGCGTGGTATACTCTCGAAGAGACACCATAGCCATCGCAAGGAATGACTTCTAGAGATTCCCGATATTTACATAACACGTCCCTTTGTTAACTTGCATGGATGGGGTGTTACATGCTGACGTTCGATCTCACCCCTGAGTTCAAATTGTATATAAAGCGTATTGGAACATATATACACGTGTAAAATTCGTTCATAAACATAACATTACATTGTTGTTTCTTTTGAAACACGTCTCTTATTTGCATAATTTTTGGACCTATGTATTTTGCCGTGACAGGTTTTGCTCCATCAGAAACCAATGAAGTTCAAAGCCCCTCGAATCGAAACGTCATTTTAGCAATTTTATAAGTTTTTCTTTCAAGCCAGCATCGATACCTTTTTTGCACTTTTACAAAGACATATGTACTACTTGATGATTTCCTTTATTCTCCTCAGCTATCTGCTTGGCAATATATTGATATTGTAGGGAGAAATTATATGCTGATATTTCTTGAAAATGGAAGAACACAGCCTAAATATATATTATGATGCACTCTTCATTACAATCGAATAGCTATACATGAAAGAGTAGACCAGACCAGGCTCCTTCCAATATTATAAAGACCTTTAACTTTTCCCGCGCAAAGCTGATTTACCCTTTACATTTTTTTACCCTCAACAGTTTTAAGCTATGCTAGGAATGGTATATCTCAGTATTTTGGTAATTGTGCTTCATTTCTTGTATTTTCTCGCTTCCGGCAGCCATGACATTTGCCGAAAAACAAAGTACTTTTGTATTTTTCTCGGCCAAAACGAAGGCTGAAAACAAAGTATAGGCTGAAATCAGTTTCGTCAGAGGTCTATAACTATAGACCTCTAGTTTCGTTTAATAGTAACATCAAGCTGGCTGGGTTGGAAAAACTCAACTAAACTTTTCAAGTCCGGCACAAGCGCATAAAATTGGACTATGTTCCTGTCGTGTTACTATTAATGGAATTGACTTAATGGTATAAATTAAGAGTATTTGTAGTAAGTGATGTATTGCACAGTTATGATTTCAACAGGCAATATTGTTCAGCAAGAGTCTCAATATTTTTCTTGCGTTAAGTCACGTCAGAGTTAGTAGCTATGTATCAGTAATTACTAAATAAGAGAAAAGAAAACATTTAATAAAGATGAAAGGTAACGGAAGAGTAGCCTGCGTCGCAGACGGACTTGACCGCCGGTAATGTCCGTCTGCGAATTAGTGCACAAATCCTTGTTCTAGACCCCCAACGACGTAACGAAATACCGGAAGAGCCTTTCGAAATCCCCTTTATTCTGATTGGCTATGGTAAAAGGCGTGACAGGCCTGTTCGAAGTTCGTGACATTTGCCGTTCTCTATTGATTGAATTCGGTCTTCTGACCTACTTTGCCCTTCAAGAGTGTTTCTAACGGGCAAGATATGTTGTATTATGAGGAGGATTTTGAAGTAGAATAGCTATAGAGCCATCGACTGTGTTCACTCTAGCAAATTTTAAGAGGTCACGTTTGGTCTCCTGTCGGGCAAACAGATATTTACAACGCGTTAAGTTTAGACAACAAACACTCGGCAAACCGAACAAGGTAGTTCCCATTTAAAACCTGCTGAATAGTTTCTGGGTCTTCCAAGTCCGTGATAGCATGCAATCGCCAGTATACCCATATTGTTGAAATATATAAACTTGGTCCTCCATCAGCGATCGTAAAGGTGAAATCACAACAATAACACTCGATCATATATCAGCGACTGCGACAATCGGGAGACACTGAAAGATCAATGACTTTCCAAAACCTGTGGGTAAATTGATAAACACGTTTTTCCCCTGGAAGAAAGATTTGATCGCTTCTCGTTGTTCTGGGAGTAGCTCCGTTAATTCAAACTGAGCTTTCTCTAACCGCTTCGAAAGCTGCACTCCATTATATCTTCAGTGATTTTTTTAATACTGTACTATTTTTAGGCTCGCTTTCCGCTAGCTTCCGGTCCTAGCTCGCGTGAAATTCCCTTAGCCAATCACAACCAAATCATAGCTAATTGAACAATAGCTTTATGTAAAGGCCAATCACAGACAAGTACTCAGATCCTGGTACGTCGTTGGGGGTCTAGAACAAGGATTTGTGCCACTAATTCGCAGACGGACATTACCGGAGGTCAAGTCCGTCTGCGACGCAGGCTACGGAAGAGTGAAGTGTCCATTGATTAAAATACCGGAAATTGGTTAAAAATAATACTCTAACACTCGACAGAAGGTTCCACGCACTGCATCAAAACAAACTAAGAAGAATGATTTCATTATAGTGTCACTGAGTGATATGACTAGCCAATACCATTTAGCAAGCGTTTATACGATTGCCTTATTTGGCAATTCAGGCAGTATTTATTTCATACAATATTATTTTACTGTAGAAGCAGAGACCGATACAACGTAGATTTTTAAGTTTTTTAAGTACTATATTTCGACTGGCCAAACCAGTCTTCTTCAGGTACAATGAGGAAATTTTACATTGATATACGTGTTATATAGTAGCTACTAACAGTTTTTGCGTAATAACGGAAATACGTCAGAGAGATAACAAAGATTGACAGTAAAACAATAGAATAAAATAATGTAGGGAAACTAAATATCTAATATCTTTCTTCGCGGATGTTAAGGCCATGGGGTTCAAGTGTTCTAGCTTTTGTGATTAAAAAAAGCTTCCCTGGCCTTACGTATTGAGTCTCTGTTAGAAAATATTTTTTCAATGGGGATAATTGCATGTCGTTAGCAGTGTGATTAGGAGAGGAGAGAAAGTGTTCAGACGACTGTAGTAGGTTTAGATTTGGTATTAGGGTTATCTATGGTACGGCGGTGTTCATTAAATCTGTCTTTTAAGCGTCGTTTAGTCTCTCCTATGTATTGTAAATTGCAGCGGTTACATTGAATCATGTAAATTAGATTTTTGGTGTTACAGGTAAGGTTAGATTTGATAGAGTGAGTTTGTCCAGTAGAGAAGAAAGTATAGTTAGTAAGTCCATGAGAAATGTAAGGACAAGTAGCGCAATTCTTTCCACAACGGAAAGAACCGGAAGGGAGTTGTAGATGGGTATTAGTCGAGTTAGAAGGGAGTTTAGCTGTAACTAGTAAGTCACGTAGGTTAGAGGAACGTCTAAAGGCTACAAGAGGCATGTGTTGAAAAGTTTTTTTACAGCGGTCAGAAGAGAGGAGCAAATTATAATGTTTTTTATGATGTTAGAGATGTGTGGAAGTGATGGATTGAAAGTCGTTATAAAAGGTATACGTTTAGGTTTGTTGGTGTCTTTGGTTTGTAAAGTAAGTCCGCGGGGAATGTCGGTAGCGCGTTGTATTTGTCTAGTAAGGAAGTTTCGGTTATATCCTCGTTTGAGGAGGTATGTTCTTAATTGAGCAGCGCGAGTCTGGAATGTTTCGTCGGTAGAACAAATACGTCGTAACCGTAGGGCTAGACTGAAAGGAATGGCTTTTTTTAGTATGCAAGGGATGACAAGATGAAAAGAGTAGATGTGGTGTTTGTCTGTAGGTTTAGTGTAAAGGTCAGTACAAATGTTACCGTTGTTTAAAGATACATTAACATCAAGGAAAGGTACGTTAGTAGAAGAGTATGAGCTGGTGAATTTAATGGTAGGGTGAATGTTGTTAAGATAATCGATGAAAATGTTTAGGTTATCCAGACCTTCTGTCCAGATCATAAAAATATCATCGATATATCTTAGCCAGGTGTGGGGATGAAATGGGGCTTTTTCCAAAGCGTTGGCTTCGAAATAACCCAGAAAAAGGTTAGCAAAAGAGGGGGCCATTCTAGTACCCATGGCTGTGCCGTGAATCTGAAGATAGTGGTTATCATTAAAAGAAAAGTTATTCATGGTAAGGATCATGCGAATGAGGTCACAGAGTGTGGTAGTAGGAATGATTTTATCAGGGCGAGTACGTAAAAAATGATCGCAAGCGTTAATGCCTTCATTATGTGGAATGTTAGTGTATAAAGATGAAACATCAAGTGTAACTAATAATGAGTTAACGGGTAAATTACTGATATTAAGGAGTTTGTTAAGGAAGTCATTAGTGTCTTTAACAAAAGATGGTAGTTGATGAACTAAAGGTTGAAGGTGGTAGTCAACAAAATGGGATATGCGTTCAGTAGGATGGCTGTTAGAGGAAAACAATGGACGTCCTGGATTACCGGGTTTGTGTATTTTAGGTAAAATGTAAAAACGTCCTGGTTTAACGTCAGTCTGTATAAGGTATTGTTTGGTTTTGTCATTGATATAGTTGTAACTGTGCATTCTGTTAACATAAATAGTGATACGTGTTTGTATGTCAGCAGTTATGTCTTCGTCCAAGCGTCGGTAAAATTTGGCGTCATTAAGTTGTCTATTGCATTCGTCGATGTACCAAGTCTTGTCCATAACAACAGTACCGGAACCTTTGTCAGCGGATTTTATAATTATGTCCTGTCGTTGTTTAAGTTGGTTTATGGCCTGTCGTTCATTAGCAGTAAGGTTATCACGAATTTTGTTAGGTGTACATGTAGTTATGTCAAGTTTAACAGCGTCTAAAAAAGTGCTAAGAGCTCGTTCTCTGTCGATGGGAGGGTTCCAAGTACTTTTGTTACGGAAAGGAGTGTCGTTTTCTGTAGCGTTGGGTTTAGTGAAATTATTTTTTTTAATATTATTTTGTATGACGTCAAGGCGGCCATATTGGCGTTCCAGTCATGAAAACGTTACACTGAACCTCGCTATCGCGAACTCGTTCTCGAACACCCAGCTATCTCGAACTCAACCCCATTCCCCTAGCCCTTGTTTTTTTAGTCATTTACTATATATACACTGCCTTCAACCGAACGCCGATTTCTGTTCCCCAAAACATGGATCAGGGGGCACCCAACGGATCGTTTCGGTGGAATATCTGTTCGGGAGACCCATAATCGCCTCAGATATTCGGTTAGGAAAATGTCATCTCGAACTTTCTTAATATGGGAAAATTAATGCCCTTTGTTTTCGGAGAGATAAAAATGTTCGTTTTGGGTACAAAAATAGGTCAGCCGGGATTTTCGGTAAGGCATGCAAATTCAGCTGATAAATTCAGGTAATAAGATTTCAATCCCTAAAATTTTCTGAAGTTTTGAAAGTTCAGCTAACGTATCCGAACAGATACATTTTTCTTAGCGTTTAAAAATAAGCCATTAAACTGCACAAAAAGCACAGTTATAACGTAAAAAGGACGTTCCGACACCTACAGGAAAATTTTGTCGTTAGGTGCCCCTGATGGATCGCAATTGTGTTTCCCGCCAACGAATCTTGATAGTGGCCAGTGATTCTCTAAGGCTTTCTCTTTTGAATTTATACGGCATTACTTCTCATGACATCTATCTTTCTATCACAGTCGACATATTTGATCAGTAAAATATTTTGCCAGGGTACCTCATCTTTTATAGACTGAACAACCTTTAATTTAATTAAGTGTCAGCAAATGTAGTTTATTTGGCGACATTGCTAGCTACAAAGCGATCTGTATCAGCTAAACCCTTGATTATTTACAATATAAATAGGAGTTATTTAGACAAACATATTTTTCCGCTTCTAATGGGTGGGGTGTTCCCCACAGCCCAGATAACAAAACATTTGGCGAAAGAACTATTCAGTAAATACTAAAATCTGCAGGGGGCAGTTTGTTCGGCAGACATAGACGGTCACCTAGCGGCAAAAGCGGACATCCGGCGAAAGTCATCACTTGAGAAGCTTGCTTGATCGTAAATTAACTATCAAAAGCAACGCAATATCCTGATAATCGGTAATTCACAAATTAGCTTAGTCCGGCCTGAAAGGCAAATATTAAAACTTTGTCGTTTCAACCAAGAGCGCGGGATATAGATATTGTGTTTCATCGGGTTGATCTCTAAGTCAGCCGCCATGTCCGTTGTCAATAAATAATCCATTTACAGGCATATAAACACTGAAGCTATTTATTTCCCCATTACATCACAATGCAATGCTTTGTGACTCAATTTGAACACATCCGTATTTTCCGCTTTGAATTGAAATAAAGGTGTTGGTTAAACGGCAAGTCTGTGTAAACGCTGGTGAGCTGTTCAAAGTGAAAGCAGTCCAAAAAGACACCTTTAATCAGCAGAAGGGTAAGTTGAAATACGTCGTCGAAACTTCGCGTCATATTATTACTTCAATTATCTACGAAATAATTATCGAGAAACAAACTGAACTAATGTTTCATTATAACCGGCCATTTCTTGTTTCATTCGCCCGTTGAAATGATAAATTTAATGTTACTAAAAGTATGTTACCGAAGTTGAACCTAAACGAAAATTTGCCTTTCGAAATTTCGATTTATTGGGGGATGCAGTTGTTAAATTGCTACAAGAAGCTTATAACTGTAGGTATTTTTTTTGAATTCAAATTTCTACTTGCTCCTGCTTACCATCCGGTTATTACAATATAGCGACAATATTTTAGCCGTATAATATCGCATCCAAGATTTTAATCGTAATTTGGTACTCAAGTTCGAATGCCTTTAAGTAATGTATACAGATATCAGAAATTTTGAGCTGAAACTGTGCAGAAGCAACCAATTCGGAGGTTCACATAAATGATATAAGACATATAAAGCACATGTACGTACAGCATTTTAGCGTGATAAGAACGTTTATACTGAACCTAGTTTTGGATATGACGTATTTCCTCTTTAAAAATGGAATTTCTGGCGATTGAGTGGCTACGAATTAGCCTGAAATGTAATATTTCTGCGTCACGAAAGCGACAGGGCCTGGGCCCTGTTGGGTGACGGTGTATCATGGGTAATACTGTGGATGTATATAAGCTTTGTATAGCACGTGGGAAGTCATTCTAGGCCGACACCACCTTTCAGTTTAGCTCTGTTAATTTTGATCGAAGATGGCTGTTTCCGAGTCCGACGTCCTACAAATCGTTGAGTCGTCGATTGCCAAGAATAAAGAAGATCTTCTTTCCTCTATGAAACAAGTTTTAAACGAATCACTATCAGAAATTAAGAGCCAATGCCGAATCGGCCGATTCGCATCTCAGTCAGATCAAGAGGATGAAATTCGACGACCCGCATAGATTTAAGAAGAAGGCAAACGAAGATCAATGCAAATTCAATTTGAAGCTCAGCGACGCTGTAGACGAAGCCAAGACGTCTTGTTTGCCCCAAAAGTTTTGACAAGGCCAAACAATCGCTCGAGAATTAACGGTGATAAACTTTTGGCGGAAAGGCAGAAACACATTCTGCTGGCGGATAAGTCCGATTTCGGGTGGATGACGATCCAAGAGTATAAAAAGAACGACCTGGCGGATGATTCAGATGACGAAAAGAAAATTATTAGGGCCGAGGCTAGGGCAAGGACTCAGGCCAAACAAAACTCGCTGAAGAACAAATCCAAGTTTACAGGTTTCCAGGCAGGAGTTTTCTAGAAGTTTGCCAGTCGCTACCTCATCAACTGCAGATTCCAATGCCGGCATGAGGCCGATTCCGACTATAGATGCTCAGTTTAGGAGCCAAACAAAACCGGGTTGCTGCTTCGCTTGCAACAAGCCAGGCCACTGGAGGGCGCAATGTCCGCTGATGCCTTCCAAGCCTCGCGTTGGGCAATGACTAGCCGACAACCAAGGACATGATCAAGGTGTAGTCATTTCCAATGATTTTTCTAATACTTTGACTGATTTTTATGATGACAATTGCTCTGAGTCAGACTTATTAGTCCATTATTACACTCAAGGCTTCGGCTCATTGTGAATTTGCTTCGAGTCAATCCAATAGCCCTTGAGTTCGTGGTAATTTAGCCAAGTGTTATGATGAATGGGCGAAAATGGGTGCCCCGGGTTTCATTTTATAGCTTTAATTACTGTGTACATAGTCCCGGTGCTCGGCCGAAACCTGCAAAATAAACCTAATGGTATGTATTTATTGTCTGTTGCGTAGTGAAGCCGAAATGAGCTTTTATTGGTAGTTCCGGAATTGAACGAAAAAAAAACCCGACAAAGCTGAAAATTTGCCTAACGAATCGGCGAGATAGAAAAGCTTTGCAATTAACTAATGAATCCTAATGAAACTGAACATAAGTGATACATGTTGCAGAATTTTTCTGGCTATAAGATAATGTGCTAGTGATGTAAGAATAAAATTTAATGTTGATCAGCAAAGTTTAAACTCTGTCGTAATTTATCTGCAGTGAAGTTTCAGATATACCTTATGCCTTGAAGCAGTTGAAGCATCCAGCTCTTCAGTTGAAAATAACCCGGTTTTACTATATACTCAGTTTGACGCTATCACTTAAAAAAGAACCAATATCGTTGACCGATCATGTGTGATTGACGTCATAAATCTCAAATTAGTTTTATAAGAATATTGCGCGAGTAAACCCTTTAGCCGAATATCTCAATTCTGTTAACTTCGTGGACAAATTGCTACATGTTTAAAGTATTCAATACTCTTTCATAAACACTACAGTAGCACGATAGTGTTTCTGTGAAATGATCAGCAGTGTTATTTTATTGTGTGTATAACGGTTGCTATGTAACACACCAGGAAAAATGATCCCTGCACTTTTCGGTTGACCGGCTACGAAATAAATAATAAAGAAGACTAAATCCGCTTAAACAGGTATAAAAATAACATTTGTTACTATTTATTTTGGACTGAAAGTCGGAGATCGTTTGTTGTATTTAGTTATAATTATTTTGAACTTAACTGAATTTTTGCTTTGATTTCTTCATTAACAATTATAGTTTGCTTTTGAAAGAGCCCTGAATTTTGATCGCTTTATATGCAGAATAATTAATAATATTTTACTCTCTATAAGCACTTCTGTAAGCAAAATAATTTCGACGAGGTTGACTTGGATGTGGAGAATTATGCCATTTCGTGATTTTAACAGTATGAGCTTGCCTACAACCCAACACTGTTGGAAAGTTAAACAATTTTGTTCCTCCCCTTTGCAATGATGTTGAGCTTCTAGAAACCTTACTCTCACAGGATCGTATTGCGAGGCTCCCGGCAACATTGATAGGGATACAGGGGGCCTCTCCGTTGAAGTCAAAACTCACTGCAAAATGTTATATTTATTCAACCTTCCCAACTACTTCTTTCTTGGTTGTAGCTATCTTTCGAGAACCTGATTCGCCATTACGACATTTTCGAAAAACCCGTAGTTATCACTAGTAGTTATAACGGCTACCACACGTTTTTTCCCCACCAAACGGCTGACATGCGTTCAAACGCGCATTCTTTCACTTTCACACTTATTGATCAATCTCGTACAATCGCAGTAATTGTACTGAGTGGTCAAATCTAAACTTGAGGTCTCTAAAACCTTGTCGTCTACGACAAGGCAAGGTACAAGATTAAGTGATTATATTTAACATTTGTTTGCCTACATTGTTCGGTTTTAGCCCTTGAAGCAGAAAGCGAAGCAAAGTAGTACCTTGGCCAGAAGATTGAAGCATTCATGGAGCTGAAACTGAAGGTAATCAGTTCGACCTTACAGATGCATGACAAATAAAATGCATGCCTAATTTTAGATCAACAAAAGTCCTGGGATACGTCATCACTTTTGCAATGTCGAGCCTCAGAGGCAAAAGTATTCAACATTGCTTGGAAAGTCGTTCTTGTCTCTGCTAGTGTAAAGAAACTGTCTTGTTTCATGTACATCACCAACATCGTTTGTCCTGTCTCCCCTCATGGAAAATAAGTCCTCTGATCCTCTCCCATCAATTAAGCAAGTCTGTCTGCTGAGCAAAAGTTTCTCCTTCCATGAGTTGAATCCATGCTGTTTCCTTCTCAATAGTTCTTAGCTGTATCTCCTGGAGTAATATAGAGCGCGAAAATTTCCATACTAGTGACATACCCTGAACTGCCCCCTGAACTGATCCGTGTTGTGTTTCTGATTCAAGGAAGTGACGGTGTCCTTAAAGGGTCCCTCTCAACCAGTGTGCTTTGCGCGCCAATACTCTTACGGCGGCCATTTTTGGGTGCCGCGAAAATAGCGGCTTGAAGTTAAAAACTACTTTTTGCAGGATTCTGGCCTTGTTCTGGCCACAAAAAGCAGTTTGACGACCCAAGTTAGTATAATTTGGAAAGTATGGCATACATTAGCCCCACGAGAGATCGAGTTCCCCGGATGAAAAAATAACACGCGACCGCAAAGCACACTGGTTGAGAGGGACCCTTTAACTACCAAAAGACAAATGTAAACTTGATGAGATTCTCATTCATGTACCCGGTTTAATGTTGCAATTTCTCTCCTAGTTTGGACTTTCCCTGCTAGCAGAGTCTCTTTTCCCGTTAATTTGAGTCGGGAACTGAAAGGAGACTCTGCTCTGACTCGAAACGATTCCTATTGCTCTCTCCTCCGCAGAGGCTCATATATGGGAGAATCAGCTGAACGAAGTGAGTGCAGGCGCGAGAAACCCGGAGAGAGCGACGGCGGGAGCCTCTGCCAGATACCACACCCAATATGGCCGCCATCCGGAGGAGGCAACTTTTTATCAGTGTTCCTCACCGGGGGTACGGTGGTGTATGTATAACTGCCGTATGTCAGTAAAATGGCGGCTGCATCAGAATCTGTTCGGAAGTTTATACGCGATGTACAAGTAGAGAACTAAAACTTTAAATGCATGGAAATCTGA
Organism: Desmophyllum pertusum; assembly: GCA_029204205.1. Lineage (NCBI taxonomy): Eukaryota > Metazoa > Cnidaria > Anthozoa > Scleractinia > Caryophylliidae > Desmophyllum > Desmophyllum pertusum. The sequence goes on from MU826362.1 coordinate 1,062,757, forward strand.
ATATGTTTTGTTGTGTTCTGATGGGTTGATCTACAGAATTCAACATTCTCGAGACCCGCCATGTGGCGATCAAGAAATTCAGGAAGCAAAGGATTCCCCGGCGACTGAAACTCTCAACAACCTATTAATTCTGTCCCAAAAGAAAAGAGAACAAGTAAGCTTAGTTTTCCGGCTATGAAATGTGTTTTATTAATCTCTACGTGTTTAAAACGTCGAGTGCAAAACTTGCGATTCAAACCAAAAGCTGTAAGCTCATTAAGTTAAACTAAACGCTAAAATTAAACTAAATGCAACCAGCAGGAATTTAAGACCAAAAACACGAAATACAAGAAGAACATTTACCGTCAAGAGACATCTCTTGGAGCGAAAAGTCAAGCTCTTCCGCCATTGTTTCCAAAGAATAACACACTTGCAAGACCACCCCCCACGGGTTTCAGGAGGGACTTCGCGATCGATTCGGAGACCAACATTTTGGCTTTTTTTTAGTAAATATGAAACCTCGTCTTAAAAATAACGATCGCTAACTGTAGCAACATACCTAGCGCTGATTTTTGCCAAGTTTCAAGCTTTCAAATTTAGCGAGGGCTGAGAAATCGTCCAATGTACAAGAAAACGACAAAGATGTACAAGAAAACGACACAAATCTGGCAGAGGCTCGCCGCTTCGTTGATCCGTCAGTTACTTGCGCCTGCACACACCACGTTCAGCGGATTTCTCCTAAAACCCCATTGAGCCTCTGCGGAGGAGAGAGTTCCTATTGAGCATGCTTAGCAACAGTTCCCGCCTCAAAATAACCGAAAAGGGGACTCTGCTAGCAGGGAAGTTTAGACATTGTTAAAGTAAAAATAAAAATAAAAATACTTTATTTAACTGCCATTTATTTGAATTTAGCACTACTGTGCTATTGGGGACACTGTAAATCAACAAACAAATTGTATACACAACTTCCCTATACTAGTAGAGACAAACTTTCTCGAGCTCGTTTGGGCAGCCATCTTTTAACCAATGTATAATACGTGCTTACGGAACGATTTTACGCATAAATCCTAGAATCATGTATCATAACGTAACATCTACATAAAAAATAAAAATTATTGTATGTAGATATGACGTCGCAACTTAAGGTTATTCCATCGAAATAGAAGTTACACTGGGAAGTTTCTGAAACTTTCCCTAGTTGAACATTGTGATGTAATGTTTCAAAATATAGAATAAAAAGAATAGGTCACCAGCCCCGCGAAAGAGATATAATCGACTAAAAATACCTCATAATTCCTTACAAAATCAACCAAAAACACGTATTTTTTCACGTTTTCAGTGATTATTAATTTTTCTGTACTGAGAATTGGTCTATACTCCTTGTATAGAAAGAAAATGATTACTAGACTTAAATATACGAAAAAAAAATGATAGGTCACCACGCTCGTTTACGAGAAAACGATCATTTACCTCTCTGGCGAGCATAGCCATAATGAAAAAGCCGCCATGTTTTGAATGTGCGCGCGCTAATTACGCGCGAAATTATGCGCAGAAAGGATGCGCAGTGCAAAACTAAGGAATGACCTTAAGCGAAATAGTACTTTGGTTGAAGTCAATCACAATTGGAAGCATAAAATCTCATTTACCTTTTTATATTTTATTTAACAGTTGCTTATTTTCGTTCCTGCCATCCTCCTGTTAATGGAAGTCTCACCAATTCACGGAATACGCAAACGTCCCGTCAAGAATACGATCCCTAAAGAGAAATGCCAGAAAATCGTGGTTAAACCCAATAAAGACAGTCACTTTATCAAAGGGCCGATATGCGTCCGACTCGATGAAAGCCAGAAGACAGATAGACTGAAGAATGTTGGCGGCTACAATCCTCGATACGTGGCTATTAACAGACGGGAGACGAGCAAATTTACTAACCTGATTAAAGATGTAAAACCTGTGACTGCCAAAGGTCCAAACTACTCGCAGAAGAAAGCGTATTTATACAGTACCCGGTCAGATTTGTTGAGCATCCTTCGCCAGCAAGACAGGGCCGTGTTGACTGGAGCTGAGGAGGGCGGGCGCGGGCGCGGACGGATGAGCCGGGCGTCAATCGCGGGTACCACCACCAGTCAACAATGCTTTGAAGCAGGCTCTTTACTTCAAGGAGGGGGCTTCAGGCGTTTATGCACCGAATGCGCAGCCATCACGCACCTGCCGGCTGATGTTTTCCCGCCATTTATCAATGAAGTTATTTGCGGCGACTCCGACTTCTGTTTCCCTGCAATAGGAGGATGCCAGCAGAAGGTTTTGAAGTTTACATTTCTTCGCTCCACGGGGGAATTCGAGCAAGACGACGACCTTAGCGAGCTTCTTGGGGTGGATGTGTTTGTTGAAGAATTGGAAGAATTCGAAGAAGATATCAGGGTTTGCTGTGAATGTCGGTTATTCTCGTTTCTCGGAAAGAAGTAAATGGTAAACTTTACCTGCACACGATTACGATTCCTGGATACAAATTTCGAATTCTGATCATACATTTATCAGCAATTTTATTACTTTATACATCGGGAAAGTAGATTTTATGAATCAATTTTGCATAGAAATAACAACAATAACACACTGCACGTAGCACAAATAAGCTTCAAAGAAAATCGTAATTCAGTCCTCTTTTCAATTTTTTTGGAGAGGAGAATTGTCAAGCGTTATTGCTTTTATTTGCCCGTCACCTTAAACTTTACAATAGGTTAACATATTCAATTCTCGTGTTAATTCCTGTGTGATATTACTTCGCGGAGTTTAAAGGTTTGACGAAACATGCATGAACGCGAACTCCTCGTATATATCCGTAAACTTTTAAGAGTCGTTGCATAGACTGTATATAGTCCATAAGCCCCCGACACACTAGGCGATTTTATACGCTCGTCGCGACGGATCGGCAAAAATCGCCAAGTGTGCCCGCTTCTGCGAGGGCTAATTTCGCCAGCGATTTTGATCGCCGCGACGTCCTGCGATCAAAATCGCCGATATCTGGCATGTCAGATATTGGCAAGTGTACCCGTTCCCGCAATTGAAATCGTCAATCGCCAACTATTCAACCAAACAGAATTCGCGATTTCCGAGAATGTCAGAAAAATCGCCGGAAAAATCGCTGGCGAATTTCGCGATCAAATTCGCTGCGACGAGCGTATAAAATCGCCTAGTGTGTCGGGGGCTTTAGGTGCCAATTTTGATTCAAATGTAACCAAAACCTCGAAAATAAAATTGTTATAAAGCAGTACAACAGTCTCTATACTAGTTAGTAGCGTTTTTATTTAAAATATTGGTGTAATTTGTTCGAGAATGGATTAATTCCGAGCCGTGCGTGAGCTGTGGATGAGGACAAGTCAATGGTTCCTTGATGCTTTTAACTACATTAACCTTGTTTACTTTTATCTCAAAATTTGATTGGCTGCTGACGACACGCGCTCCGCTGGTCCAGTTTTTTTTTTCATCCGCAGCTGGTTTTCAAGTACGGAATCATTTTGCATTGAGACGAACGAACACCGAACTGTTGAAAGAATTGCTGTTAATTAAAAAAACAAAATATTGCTCATCAGCCATTGTGAATTGGAAAAGATAAATCAGACATCAGTGGAATTAAAGACCTTGTATGTAAGGTACTGGCCCACTCTTCTAAAGCTTATCCTGGTTTCCATAGCATGAAGCCGACTAGGAATATTGCTATCCCCGCTGGGTGGGATGCTAGTCCATCGCAGGTTACCCCGTAGCATTCTGTGGCGGGTACCCATTTATACTCTTGGGTTAGAGAGAGCGACTATGGGAGTAAAGTGTCTTTCCAAATGGGCACACACAAAGTGACCCAGGCCAGGGCTCGAACCCGGACCGCTCGATCCGGAGTCCAACGCGCGAACCATTAGGCCACCGCAGTCTCCACACAGACCTTGTAGTTCTCCAAAAAGGCGCCATTATATACATCACCTTATGCAGTAGAAAAGAAAGCCTAAAAAAAAAGTCAGGCTCCAAAGGGATATTGGAATCCATGTCATTTTGCGATGCCGGTACAAACGCTCTACCATGGAGCTATGAAAGGACTGGGAGCTGGTCCGGTTGCACCGACATCGTAAGGGACACGGGTTCGAATCCCTTTGGAGCCTCACTGCCTAATTTTTTCAGGTCTTCTTTTCTACTGCTTATGTTGATACTATTCTCTCTGGGGAACCCGCATATAATGCCTCTATATTCCTGATTAGATATATTCGACGTGCAGTATGTGGTCCGTTGGGATGTGTTACGTAACCTTATACCCCGTGTTCAGTATTTCAGTCCACACCTCACGCCATAACTCGCTCAGTCTTTTCGACAGGACGACCGTCACTTTGCTTCCCCACCCACCTCCCGCAGCGATGAGCCATCCTCTCCTCTGGGAGCTACCTGCTCCCAATCGCCTCGGGCTGATTCTCCCCATATCTAATCATAGCCCAGGCATTGTTTGTAGGGGATCCCAGTGAGAATATATTACTATAAATTCATTCATTTTCTTTTTTCATTATTTCCACCGCAGTTTGCATATGTATTCACCATCGACAACACCCAGATTACCTCATTACAATTTGTAATTATGTAGAAGCTCTTTAGTTTATATTAGGGCCTCCACAGACTAGAGAGATAGTTGTCGACAACTATTTAGTTGTCGATCATAAAAAGTTTTCGATAACAACAAATCCAGTCTGTGAAGCTAGTTATCGATAACTAAGGGCCTAAGTTATCGATAACTAGCTTCACAGACTGGCTTTTTTGTTATCGACAACTTTTTATGAACGAAAACTAAATAGTTGTCGATAACTATCTCTCTAGTCTGTGGAGGCCCTTAGGGCAATAAAAACGTCGCTGCATGAGCTGTAAATATGATCAATACCAAAAATAAGTGTTATTATCCAATTCCACCCAGTAGAGTACAAATAGCGCGCGAAACGAGTAGGAGACCGGTTAAACAGGTTTTCTGTAGTCTTCGTATCACCGTGCAACGTAAATTTCGGAAAAGAAAAACGTTGGATAATACTGAAATCTCTTAGTATCACTGTATATTTTTAGGAGTCTTGCCGTATTTTGTCTCGCCCTACGGGTTCGCAAAATACGGCAAGACTCATATCATGCGGTTGTGTCTAATAAGATATCCGTAGCTCTCACGTCTGAGTCTCTGCAGCATATCCTTCCAGTTCAGTTGTAGCTCCCTATCACATCAATATAAGGCTTATAATATAGACTGAATTCTGATTGGTTAACACAAACATGATTTATCAGAGTATAAAAAGAACCTGACCTGAGCGAGTCTGAATATCTCTACTACATCAAGATCTTCAAGATCTTGAGAACATTTCACTTTATTCCGTGTATGGTTATTAAGTGGTTCTTTGACATCTGTAATGTTCAAGGGTCTCAGTTGTTTATGTCCAATCAGCTTACAAGTGGTTTGAAGCATGAAAGGATTTCTGGCACGTTACATTAGTTGATTTACAAAAATACATCCAAATCAAAGGAAAATTAAAAAAAAGGGATAAAAGGGGACGTTTCGACGACTCCATACCGTAATTTTCAAACATTAATGGCGCAATATTTGACAGTTGATTATGTACTAATAATGCGAGAATCTGAATAATTAAAATATAGTGTTGGAGTTCGTTATATAGACACATAGTTTTGCGCAAATGGACTCAGCTTGAGTGTAAGAATCTCACCTCGATTTAGATACATTCAGTTTGTCTATCGGTTGTAAAACTATCTTCAACCTGAATAATAATTGTAAAAAACAGCATTCAATTCCAAATAGATACTTGAAAAATTCGCGTTCTCCACACCACGCAGAATTTGGTCATTTCACGTTGGTGTTTTTGCTTCAAAATTGTACCAAGTGGTATGATGCACGTGCAAAGACATTGTACTTCTCATTAAACCTATTGTCTACCGACTTTGTTGTTTTCCGTCCAGTGGTTGCGTAAACTCCCTTATAAGAGTTAAAATCGTAAGTAAATAATAATTAAGTATATCTTCTGTTGCGGAGAGCAGTCTAGGGGATCGATCAGCTATGGTAGCAAGGTACATTCTATTTGGAATTATGTGAAAGAATCTTCAGCTTAACGAAGGCTCAAATTGAGAAATTTTGGAAGACAGAAATTGATATTGAAAGTCAAAGATGCAGATGTGCAAAATTCAAAGCACCATCCAAAGTACCCTTAGCTTCCCGAGATTGATCGAGTGATATCGTACTGATTATATAATATAATCTGTCTGTGATGTCCAAAATAGAAAACAGAAATATTACATCACAGATTCGCTGCATGCATTGCTTTTATTTCCCTTAAGTAATGCCAAAAATGTTTCTCCGACAGAAGTACACAAACTATAATACTAATAATATATGAAAAGTGTACATTTTCCCTTTTGCATCTACAATTGAATGGCATTTCTATCAAGGACTAATTGGTGTTAGTTATATTGAAATAGTTATTCGACTTCCAGGCGCACTTTTGATGTTCTCCAAAAAATCTCCCCTAGCGATAAACACTTTAAGGCACGCGACGGTTTTAATTTTGTACGTCATTAGTTATTAAGGCCTATTGAACCTCACCTTCGATATTTATTGTATAACCCTAATATTGCTTAGCTCAGCATGATTATACAGAAACAAGCACAGGAAGCCAAAAGTCATTGGAGGAGACAGCTCTCTGTTTGAGAACGCAAATATTTTCATTACATAATTATATTATAAACAGCAAATCGGAGATTGTAATATTCATATTAATATTCATATATATAGACGTTACTTTCCTTATCAATGGCAGATTCAAAAAGGTGTTCTTCATTTCTAGCCGTCTTGCACTACTAGCTAACGCGCATATTTTCCTGTTAGCTGCCGTAACTCCTCGCAGTGCGTGAGAAATATTCTTGTGGCTGCCACTTCATAGCAGTTGAAAATGGAATTTATACAGGTAAGTAAATTATGTTTTATTTTTCAAGGGATTACGGCCGTTTCACTCCCAGAGTCAAAACTCGTATCCGTTAATTTGGTTCTTACTTTTAGGCTGGGGTCAAACGTCCAACTTTTCATGTGTCGAACTAAATTCAGCGGAATTAAATTCATGAGTTAAGTACAGGATAGACGAACACGTGCTTTCCGTCTGAAGCAGACGGAACGAACGACGACGACTGAACTGAAATTTGACGTTTGACTTCACAGACAAAATTAAACAATTAGGATCGACCTTTACTGTAATTTAGTTCGACTCATGAAATGTTCGACGTTTCTAGTGGCCCGAGCCGTTTAGTCTGTGTAAAGGTGTCATGGTATATTGTGTAGCTAGAATCATAGCTCTCTCCAGTTATACATCCAATATTGACTTCGTATCTTTTTGCTTGTTTCAGAGTATTTTTCTATCCATGTTTTTTGCTGCATTTATCGTTCAATTCCCGGCGGCAAACGGTCGGACTCTGAACAGTAGACAAAGGAGACAGGTACAAAGCAATGCCACAGATGGGGTCCCTCTTGGAAAGGTTCCAGCCCCTACAGCCCCTACCCTCAACAAAGGAGTGTCCTTTAACGCGACCAAAGTGGCTGAAACCCCCATCATCAACAATACAACAGCAAATCAGGGCAATGTCCAATACCAGTCAACCCTGCTTGGACGCCTTTGTAACTCGGTCCATACATCTGCGATAAAATACAAAATTGCCAATATCGAGTGCCGACGATGGCAAAGCAATGAACTGAAACAGAAAATGAACTGCTTTGGAACATTTAATTATCAGTATCTAGCAACGTCCTTCCAAGAAGCTTTGCAGTTTAAGGATCTTGATACAGGAAGGAAAATGAACATCAGCGACTCTTTCATTGTGCGCAGTACTAGTTCATCTCATGTGAATCTTCAGAAAAGGAACTTGAACATCAATCCGGGTGAAACTATGATCAGTCAGTGTCACCCTAAGAAATCACCCACGTCATCCGGGCATTTGAGGATCTGCCCCATCTGCTCGGCAATAACACGACAGCCGTCGACGCCACGAAGATTTCCGGAGTATTTCAACGAATTACTGTGCGATCCCCAAATGGTGCCGAATTATCTTCCCGGCATTGATGGGTTCTGTGAGCAGAAGACTTTTACGCTTGATTTGCTGCAGTTTAATGGCGAGTGGGAATATAATGCCATACTGAGCGCAGCGGCTGGACACCCTGTTTATTCAGAGGTATGGAGACCATACACTCAAGTGCTTCGACGGCACTGCGCATGCGAGCTGCTGCCTTCAAGCCCGATGATAACGTATCTGTGACCAGGTACATCATGACATGTGACACTTTGACGATGTCAAAATAATTGACAGAGGTAGTCAGATACTTTTCTTGAAGCGTGGTATACTCTCGAAGAGACACCATAGCCATCGCAAGAAATGACTTCTTAGAGATTCCCGATATTTACTTAACACGTCCCTTTACATGCTGACGTTCGATCTCACCCCTGAGTTCAAATTGTATATAAATAAAGCGTATTGGAACATATATACACGTGTAAAATTCGTTCATAAACATAACATTACATTGTTGTTTCTTTGAAACACGTCTCTTATTTGCATAATTTTGGACCTATGTATTTTGTCGTGACAGGTTTTTGCTCCATCAGAAACCAATGAAGTCCAAAGCCCTTCGATCGAAACATCTTTTTAGCAATTTTATAAGTTTTTTTTTCAAAGCCAACATCGATACATTTTTTGCACTTTTACAAAGACATATGTACTACTTGATGATTTCCTTTATTCTCCTCAGCTGTCTGCTTGGCAATATATTGATATTGTAGGGAGAAATTATATGCTGATATTTCTTGAAAATGGAAGAACACAGCCTAAAAATATATTATGATGCACTCTTCATTACAATCGAATAGCTATACATGACAGAGTAGGCCAGACCAGGCTCCTTCCAATATTATAGATCGAGACCTTTAACTTTTTCCCGCGCGAAGCTGATTTACCCTTTACATTTATTTACCCTCAACAGTTTTAAGCTATGCTAGGAATGGTATAGCTGAGTATTTTGGTAATTGTGCTTCATTTCTTGTATTTTCTCGCTTCCGGCAGCCATGACATTTGCGAAAAACAAAGTACTTTGTATTTTTCTCGGCAAAACGAAGGCTGAAAACAAAGTATAGCTGAAATCAGTTTCGTCAGAGGTCTATAACTATAGACCTCTAGTTTCGTTTAATAGTAACATCAAGCTGGCTGGGTTGGAAAAACTCAACTAAACTTTTCAAGTCCGGCACAAGCGCATAAAATTGGACTATGTTCCTGTCGTGTTACTATTAATGGAATTGACTTAATGGTATAAATTAAGAGTATTTGTAGTAAGTGATGTATTGCATAGTTATGATTTCAACAGGCAATATTGTTCAGCAAGAGTCTCAATATTTTCTTGCGTTAAGTCACGTCAGAGTTAGTAGCTATGTATCAGTAATTACTAAATAAGAGAAAAAAACATTTATTAAAGATGAAAGGTAACGGAAGAGTGAAGTGTCCATTGATTAAAATACCGGAAATTGGTTAAAAATAATACTCTAACACTCGACAGAAGGTTCCACGCACTGCATCAAAACAAACTAAGAAGAATGATTTCATTATAGTGTCACTGAGTGATGTGACTGGCCAATACCATTTAGCAAGCGTTTATACGATTGCCTTATTTGGCAATTCAGGCAGTATTTATTTCATACAATATTATTTTGTATGACGTCAAGGCGGCCATATTGGCGTTCCAGTCCTGAAAACGTTACACTGAACCTCGCTATCGCGAACTCGTTCTCGAACACCCCGCTATCTCAAACTCAACCCCATTCCCATTCCCCTTGCCCTTGTTTTTTTTTAGTCATTTACTATATATACACTGCCTTCAACCGAACGCCGATTTCTGTTCCCCAAAACATGGATCAGGGGCACCCACGGATCGTTTCGGTGGAATATCTGTTCGGGAGACCCATAATCGCCTCAGATATTCGGTTAGGAAAATGTCATCTCGAACTTTCTTAATATGGGAAAATTAATGCCCTTTGTTTTCGGAGAGATAAAAATGTCGTTTTGGGTACAATAATAGGTCAGCCGGGATTTTCGGAAAGGCAAATTCAGCTGATAAATTCAGGTAATAAGATTTCAATCCCTAAAATGTTCTGAAGTTTGAAAGTTCAGCTAACGTATCCGAACAGATACATTTTTCTTAGCGTTTAAAAATAAGCCATTAAACTGCACAAAAAGCACAGTTATAACGTAAAAAACGACGTTCCGACACCTACAGGAAAATTTTGTCGTTGGGTGCCCCTGATGGATCGCAATTGTGTTTCCCGCCAACGAATCTTGATAGTGGTCAGTGATTCTCTAAGGCTTTCTCTTTTGAATTTATACGGCATTACTTCTCATGACATCTATCTTTCTATCACAGTCGACATATTTGATCAGTAAAATATTTTGCCAGGGTACCTCATCTTTTATAGACTGAACAACCTTTAATTTAATTAAGTGTCAGCAAATGTAGTTTATTTGGCGACATTGCTAGCTACAAAGCGATCTGTATCAGCTAAACCCTTGATTATTTACAATATTTAATAAATTTTAGCTATAATAATTATAAAAGCAATATATAATTATAATAAGAACCTTCCCAGAATCCTTTGCAACTGGAATTTTTTCAATGAGAAATAACTTTGTCAATTTGAGGCCCAGAAGGGTGAAGCACTACAAGGTAATAACACTTACCATAAAATAACTCTCATATCAAACTTAGTGCGATGACGTCATTAGTCACGTGACCACGCCCGAAAATGCGTTTTTGTTTACTGTGAGAACAGGTCGCTATCAATTGAAAAGCAATCAAAGTAGTTAGCAAGACATTGAAATGGGGCATTTTGAAATGGCCATTAGACTTCTGGCATTTTAAATTTAAGGGGGCTATACATGAGAGCAAAAATATGTGGAAATTTTGTTCTGCGATATCTCATAAAGCGTAAGGTGTATAGCAACCAAAATCTACATGTGGATAGATGTTTATGTGAAGAACACGTTTTTGAACACGTTTCTTAGGTGACGTCATCAGTCACGTGACCAGATCGCTTTGAATATTTCAAATTGCTTTAAAAGTACATTATGCTCAATAAAACAGCAATTTATTGCAATTTATGTAATGAAATTTTAGTAAGGTTTGTTAAATAGGCGATTATTATTTTTTTATTAAAACATAACAAGGGAAAAATATTGCTTTTATGTTCCTTTTGTTTCCTGTTCAGCGAATTTTCAAGTTAAAATTAAAAGCAAACTTGTATCCGAGGTTTTGGCATGTCCTCTTTCCAAAAACCGTGACAGTTTTCTTCTAAAACGCTCGCAATATATCGTAAACGCATTACTATGTGGTATAATTGTCATGAGGTGTCCTACCTCCCGTTGACAGTTGCTTGAACACGCGTGGAGACTGGTGTGGAACGAGACACTATTGTTATCATACATGACGTATTCTGCTTATGAGTAGTAAAAAAGTTTCTCCGACAGCCGACAAATTTATGTGTTGCACAAGTCAAGTTATCAGAGCCACCAGTAAGTGTTTCATTCGCTGGAAAACCTTGGCCTACTCTGAACGTTTGGCGATATGTACCATTTATGGCTTGAACTCATTGTCGTTTACGTGAAAACGTCGGTCTATCGCGCATTACCGTTTACATGTAAGCAATTTTTCGTTATCGAGCCATTTTTTGAGGGGAGGAGGCGGATGTACACAGGCTATAAACTCGAGGGAATCTGCATAAGGAGCATTAAGGTAAGCTTAAGTTCAGAAACAGGTGTAAATAATAAAATGGAGATCGAGAAAATATCGCTTCGCTCTATCTCGAATTTACATGTGCACGTAGCTTCGTTTTCAGGTCATAATAAGTCGCTCAATTCAATGCATGCATGAGCTCGAATCAGAAGCTTATCACCTAGGTGATAAGCTTCTGCTCGAATACAATCGTCTTTAATAAAACAAGTCAAGTGCGTTTGTTTTAATTTATTTCTCCGATATATTTACCTTAACTTATATAAGCTTATGGCTACGATGTTTGATTTCGTTTTGATAGATACTGTGGGAAATGATTAAATTTAGTTTTACTCAGGAAACTAACTGCATGCAATAGCATTCCACGACAGTCGTATTTTTGTCTGCTCTCAGTGATGCTGCCTTGAAAATTATATTAGTTTGCTCAATCGTACAGAGTTGCTGGGAGCTGTGTCGCCCAAGCTGGGTTCAATATTATTTTTGTCGCTTGACCGTTCTAAATCGTTTTGTCACTGGATTCAAAATTATTTTAATTTGTCAGTTCGGAGTTGTTTAAGTTTATTTTTGCAGGACCATTTGTTTAATGTCATGCTAGTTGTAGCTTTTTTTTTGCCTCACATTGTGATCAAAATTATTTTTGACTCTGTATTTTTGTTGCTGGATATTTTTGAGCGGGGTTTTGTTGCTGGTTTGCCCTGGCTTGACAACTATTTTAGCTGCTTTTATTTTAGTTGTTAGTTCCTCCAGCTAAGATTCCGTTTTTGCATGTGCCTAGTTTATGAGCCATAGTTAGCATAAATATAATTTTTACTTTTTGTAACCCTTCACACAACTTGCCTTTAAATAATAAAATACAGACACGATGGAGCAGTATACATTTAGATTGTACATGGAGAATAAAAGAATTTGCACTACAGTAGAAGCTCTCATAAGCGCTGCTTTCAGTAAAATGAAGGTTGGAAGTCGAAATCTAGCTGTCCATTTAATCAGGTTATTTGGATGAACTGGGAGGCTATGAATACTAAGGCCCAGTTCAGACGCCGTACCTCACATGAGCCAAATCGAATTCGATGAATTAAGTTCATGTGAGGTACGGCGTCTGAATCAATTCGGAACGGCTGAATCAATTCTTATCGGTTCAGCCGTTCTTTCCACCTGGCTCAGCCGAGAAAAACGGCTGTGGACCGGCTTTGATTCAGACGCCGAACTTCACATGAGCCGAAACAAATGCATAAATTATTATAATGTATTTTTCAATATAACAGCAATTTTCCAAGGTATCAGCCACCCTTCAAAGTGCCATTTTTCGAAATTTGAGGTTTTTACATTCTCAAATAGATCTATTTGAGAGCTTTCTTTTAAAAAAAAAAAATCAGAAGAAAATATTATTTCTGTCGAAAGATATCGGGGACAAAATATTTTTTCTTGCTAAATATCTTAATTGATCGCTGACAAGTTCTGACAAGTTCGGTCATATTATCCAATTATAAATGTAGCGTGATACCGAGTGCGTGCTGTGATCCTGCGAAGTCGGCACAACACGTGCGATTGTTTTCGCGTGTTTATAGCTTCGACTTTTAGCGTTACTGCTTCTGTGCAAATGCCTCCTGAAAAAAAGAAAAGGTAGTGTCTGTTTTCGTCATCGAAACCAAGAGCGAAGAAATCGAAGAACGGATTTGACATCATGTTTTCCTTAGCATCAACAACTGAAACTTCACTTTCTGCGGGGGCTGTTGTCGCCTTTCGTTTGCTTTTCGTTCGTGTTGATGATTTTGCCCTGGTTTTTGGCCAGCATTTCAAGAAATATACACAATATATTTTAATTGCTACATGAAAGCGGATCATTGTTTGTAAATAAAACGATTATTACACGTTCGCTAACCTCAACAAATTTTGTCTTGTGTCCACGAGCGGTATTTGAACCAAAGTATTTACCGCCCCATGCCGCGAAAGTTTGTTCCTGTTACATGTTACCTGTCAGAGTCCTATTGTTAGAGAAAGTTGATCCCTCTATGGCATCGATCAGAATAGACGTTTAGGTGTCATAATCTCATTCCAGGTAAGATGCCGCAAAAAATGTATTTTCCTTTTTATCTCGGAAGGAAAATTTTGCGAGGGACGCGTACGTTTTGAACTCCAAGTCGGCAGCCATTCAACCAATTTGGCTGAAATTTGGCCAGAATGATGACATACATCTCTTCTACAAAACTGTGTCTGCGAATTGTAATACTCCTTTTAATTTTAAAGCTAGAGCTTTTTTTTCACAGGGAGTGCTAACTAATTGTCACCCCCAACTTCATTTGCCAATAAAAGAAAAACAAACGCACTTGTCAAAAATCTGAGACACAGTTTTTTTAGCCGAACGTGTTGAGAAGCGAATGCGGTGTTAATCGTTTTCTTCTGTTTATTTCCGGAGGGAGTGGAGCATGATTTATAAAGACATGTACTTTTACATAAAGCTTCCCATTTTCGAAACACAAAAAAGTTTATCGTTTTTTTTAGTAAAAAGCCATAATCTGGAATTATTAAGCTTTCAAAAAATATATGGTTTATAGGTTTTTTTATAAAAACAACTAACGCTACAGCGATCCGCGCGCGGAAGGTCCTGAAGGGTGGCTGATACCTTAATTTAAGTTCGGCCGAATTAAGCTCGGCGTCTGAATCAATTCAGTTGATCTAAATTAATTTGGGTCGGCCTAAATTTGAATTTGATTTGGCTCATGTGAAGTACGGCATCTGAACTGGGCCTAAGGAATTTCCCATGCACATTAATTGTAGTATTAATAATTTTTTTTCTGGTTCAATTTTTTCATAGATTGAGGTCATGAAGTGTCTTATATAATAGACTTGATTATAGACAGTGTGGATTTTACAGGTGAGAATGAAGAGCATAAATCGTAGGGAGCTTGCAATTTTTTTATACATGTATATATAATGTTTTGATTGGCGTGTTACAGTATCATAATGTTAATACATGAAGTATTGGTTAAAATTTGGGCATATGTTAAACCAAGGACACACTAGGAAGCTTAAAGTAACAAGTAATTCCAATCAGTTTTAACAGACCATTGATACATTTTTTCCATATACATAGTTTTTTATCCATCCCTATTATATAGCTTACATATGGGAGTACTCCCCCCCCCCCCCTCCCCCCCCCCCCCCCCCCCCGGCTCAGCCATATAACATCTTATCTATTTTTATTTGCTCTTTTCAAATTATTATATATTTTAAAATTTGCTTCATTTTGGTTTCACATACAACAGTACTACATGTATCAAATTCACTTTGAAGTTTTCAGAGCTATATTCATAATTTAGGGGAGTGTCATGTAAGGTTATTTTAATAAGCTGTGGGCTTATATCTGTTTTTTGCCCAAAAGGCGTTTTTGGTGGGCTTCGTTTTGGGGGATGGGGGTGTTTTCAAAACTTTTTTAGGTGTACATGTACATGTATAAAAGAATGAAAGCATAGTAAATAGATATCTACAGCTGTAGTTGAAAGTTTAAAACCCCTTGAAACATTTATCCTAGATCTAGAGCATATGTTGTCTTCTGGGGTGGCTACATGTACAATGTACATGTATATTGGGGTTCTTTTCAGTTACCGTTGTACCGGTGTACTGGTCTACCACTACAAACTTTGCCGCACAACATTCACTAAAATGCGTTATTGTTTGTCAGATTGTGTCTGTTTTCATTCAGCAGTCTCACCAGGCATTTTGACTGGTCGTATTAACGGGGTAATTTTATAAAGAAAATAACGACTGGGGACTCGAAAAGGTGGTCGTTGGTCGTAATAATGGGGTGGTCGGATTAATGGGGTTTTCAGATAAGAAAATGAGTGGGCTTTTGTTCGGGCCACAAAAAAGTGGTCGTAATAACGGGGTGGTCGTATGGCAGGGTTCCACTGTATATAAAAGAATAAAGCATAGTAAATAGTTATCTATTTAAAAGTTGAAAATCCCTTTCATTAATTATCCTTGATCTAGAGCATAATAATTAATTCTATGTTCTCTTCTGAGGTGGGTTAATACTGGGTACCAGTATACTGGTCTATGGTTAATTACATTCTCTGCTTTGTTTTCTCTTCAGTTTTGTACTTCAACACCATTGTAATACACTTGTGATGTCAGGAGAATAATAAATTGATATTTGGTTTGAATATAATATATAATATATAAAAATTGTTTGTTTTACTAATTCAGAGGGTGACACTTGATTGATGGTGTTGCAGTTAATCATGACACTAAAAAAAATTGTGGCCAGAAAAAAGGACCAAATAAATATTTGAAGAAAGATTTTTGAAAATGTGGTGGTTGTCTGCTGTATTTAGATTTCATTGATCCTAAACAGTGTGATTTTAATTGAATGTTTAAAATGTTAAATGTTAGCACAAGCTGTTAAAGTGTATTTTGCCCCTTATAAATATACATGTACATGCATGTGTAATTGAGCATGGTATGAAAAGTCAAGCCTTTGTTGGAAAATACATACTTTTGGTCTGATTCACACCAGTGTGACTCTTATGTCAATTCGTGACCTGTTAAAATTCAGGATAATTTATTTTTCAAATCATGTACATTTTTATTTAAATTTATTTTTGTTTGATATTTATTTCCTTTTGTCTTCATTTTGTTTTAGAGAATGGTACTTAATGACAGTGCTAACTAATGACATTAAATTCAAAAATAAATTAGTCACAACATGATAATTTAACAGTGTTGAGTTACTGTTCCTTCTAATACTGCTACCATATTTTCAGAGTTTAACCTTTTGAGTGACTTAATCACTGGTGTTCTTTAGTATATTTTTTGTTCCAGGAATTTTTGACATCATCATAATTCATATTCACTGATACTGATAGGCGCATGTAAGTTGCCGAGTCGCTTCATGTGAACCATTGATTCATTGATATAAACTGTACATGTACATGTAAGCTCTCATTTATATGAGGCTTTTGAATCCACTATTCTGAGCTATTTACATATTTCTCTGACTATGAATTTTTTTAAACAAATTGCATTACTGGGGTTTTTGATATACACAATTTAAACTCAGGGTTGTTGTCTGAGGGTGCATAATTGTTGGTTTGTGCTATACAAAGAACACTGTCAATTGGTTTTGTATCTACGATAATACATATATCTTATTATTAACCAAGCGCGAGAGCCGTACTGGGAGAATCTTGACAGTACAGATCGAGTGCAACGAGGTCCATACAGAAAAGACTGAGGGCCGATATCCGAATATCGCGGAAAATATACCCGCAAACAATTTTACTAACAAATTTGCATGATTTTCGCAATTTCTAAACCCCACTAAAACTAAAATTAAGGGCAGTAGGTGGTATCATATTTACCATTTTTCCATTATGACAATTAAATTATATATTGCTTTTATTCCGGTTCCACTTGTAATAATAATAATAATAATAATTCGTATTTACAATGCGCAAATTCCATGTAAATATGATCAAAAGCGCATTACAATATAAAAAAATAAAAATTCAATCTGAGTAAAAATTAAAAACTAAAATGCTGCAATATTAAAAGCTAAAGTCTTCTTATATAAAATTGTAATACGACATATATACGATTAAATGAGCATTATACAAAGTCCATGTTCTGCTATTTTAAGACTAAAAGCTAGAGTCAATAAGACTGTTGCCAATTATGTGAGCAAAGTCCAGTTTTCTAATTCTGCGACGGAAGTTTGTTAAGGGCGGATTTTTCTGATCTTATCAGACGTGTGGAGTTTCGACCAAAGATGCAACAAAATTCAACTGAGAATCTCAAGTGCCCTACCTGAGACTGACTGAGTGATATATTATCGTCCGACTTGCAGTTAAGAGTTTATATTTGACAGCTAGACGGATGACGTGTTTAAAATAGAAAACTGGAATATCACGACAAACATCTGCTTTTCGTGGCAGAAGTGGAAACTATGCATCAGTGTTCCATAAAGACAATCATGCCAACCGCAACCGTTTGTTTGGTTGATTTGGCTAAGTGTCCCAATAGAACACTTTTCCAACCGTTATCGGTTGAATAAGTTGATAACTGTTAGGGCATGTTTTGTTGGGATGAACCGTTTCAGTTGGTTGGGTGTTTTCGTGTTAACGTCAGTTCTATTGGGAAAAACTATTTTCGCTTGGATTGTTGAATATTGATTGACCATTCAACCGAAAATGGTTGGAAAAGTGTGCTACTATATTTGGGAACCTCAACCAGATCAACGAGTTCGATGATGGTTGAAAATGTTGATCAGCCCAAACCAACCGAAAATGGTTTTTCCCAATAGAAAAAGGGAAAAACCCAACAAACCTAAAATAGTTTGAACTTGCAATAGCAGGCATACATGTACATCCTGTTGTTTCATTCTGCCGAAAACAGCCGGAAATACGTCTGCGTCGTCAGGCTAACTAGAAAACGGCCTATATTTTACAAATTGCAAGCTGAAAGAAACCTAACCCATATTTACACTAATTACTTAGTTTACCACAAAATACAATCATTGCATTTTTCAGTTAGAACTTTTACAGCGTCATTGTGTTGAAAAAGTTGTTCCAATCAACTTCTTCACCGACTATTGATATTCGAGAACAATCTCAGTCAGTTTAAGAGACTGGCGGAATGTGGGACGTCAGGGGTTTTTATTGGACCGTTTCTATCTCTCATTGCATATCAAATCGAGTATTGCATGTCGTAGTCTTACTCTGCTCAGCATTATACTGACAACAAACACGCGAAATCGGCACGACTGAGACAGACGTCGAACTCACTAAAGGTAAGGTAAGGGAAATTGACTTTTTCTCCTTAAATACAATGACTTTAAGTCGCGAAAAGGATGCAAATCTACTTACAGTGCAATTTCGTTGTTACAAGCATGATGCTTACTCCTAAAAGCTGTGCCTCATATATCCACGATTTGTCATAAAACGTTAAGTGGATACGTACATCATTATCTGTATCGTGAGCAAAGGTTTCGTGATATCTAATTTGTTCCCCTTTCCAGAAACGTGCACGATGAAACAATTAACGACGTTAATGACTTTGAACGAATGTTGAGCTTAACTCAAAATTAGCAAAAGGGTTGCCTTGTTAAATGTCTTGCGTACTGAAATTCACTCAGGTTGAACGGAATGTCTGAGTGAATTTTAGAACAGTTATATTTTATGGGACCGGAAATGTTTTCCAGTGAAGCGCGGGATTTTGTAATCGATCGCAGATTGTAATTTGTAAGGTAAAGTGTACAGTTTAGTTCTTTAGAAATGCCAAGGTTTGTCATATCAGATATGGTCGCGATGCTAACACGCCCACCTCTATTTCTGTTCTAGTGAAGTGCAAGTGAAACCCAACGATGGCTAACTTTTTCTGAAGCCTGCTGCATGCAACTACAACAAATTGTCATGGGCTTCATACAGGTAAAGAAACAACAATATCTGCCATCTTTTGTAACAGCTGCATTGCTAAGAGGCGCGATCCTATAGATGCATTCAGGTCACGTAATTCGGTGCTAGTGCCCCGCTTTAACACGCGCGAAGGATTCTGTAGCATATATAGAGGCTCCGTACTAATATGCTGCCTGGTAGGGACAAAGGGCTGATAAAACTCCGCTCACTACAAAGATCTTGAACAAAAAAAATTAGTTATTTGGCAAGTTTTAATGATTTCAGTTGTCGTATGTTATTTTAGACTCTGAACAAGCCTTCTACCTTATCTCTTTATAATGATTGCCAAGAAGCGAAATCTGAGCGAGAAACAAATCTTCCAAGGGGACCGGAGAGCAGGGGCTTCTAACCAGTCCATGCGTCTCAAAATGTGCATTTAGAACTGTCCAGCGATATTTACTGTTAACAAAACTGACTTAAAATTCTTTGTGTTATTCAAATTTGCAAAATAACTATTTGTTTTAACAGCTAGTTAATCTGTAGTTGGTACATCAATACCAACATATGACGCAAAGCGAAATATCGCTGTACGGATCACCTGTATTTCTTTGACCTTTCAACATTTGAGCCTTTTAACATGATTTCACAGTGGATATATTGGTGTTCCCAAACAATAAAATAATGAGGATCAAAAAAGGCGAAAAAATTAATGTCATTTTTGAATGTTTTAGATTGTTCTCCTCTTTACGTCTATTGATGTGTGTATCGTTCAATTCCCGGTGACGAACGGACACGGCATCGTGGGCCCTGTTGGTAAAGTCCCAACCCCTACAACGCTCCGAGGAGCCAACAGCAAACAGCCCCCTAGGAAAAGCAGCCTAAACAGTGGAGGATCGTTTAAACCGACCAACTTGGCACCAGCAACAACTTTTGTCACTAAGAGCAGCCAAGCAACCTCAACTAACACCAACACTATTGCGCCTTCTAAGACTCAAGTGCCAATAAGCAAGACAATTGTGAAAAACGATACCTCGACAGGAAGCGCAACAAAGTCGAGCCAAGTTGGTGTTAGGACAAGACAGAGGAGTAGAGCCCGGGTGACCGTGAGGAGAAGCAGAAGAAGATACCCTGATGATAAAAAGGTAATCATCAACAATAATGGAACTGCAAGGAACGGAAGCAATTTCCAAGCTAACAATGCAACTACAAATGTAACAGCAGGTCATCGAATCAAGGCTCATCCTTGCAACTCTGTACAAGCTCAAGCCATGAATTACAAAGTTGATGATATGGAGTGCCGACGATGGCGCAACAGTGAACTGCAACAGCAAATGGACTGTATGGGGAAGTTTAACCACGAGTATCTGGCGACATCCGTGGACGAAGCTATGAAGTTTAGAGATCTGGATACAGGACAAAATGTGAACCTCAGGAAATCTTTCATTTTGAATCCGCGTCAATCTGACGATCACCGGAAAAGGAGCATTCATATCGATCCAGGAGAAACATTGATCGTCCAGTGCCACGGCGGGAAAACGCCCACAGAATCCGGGCATTTGAGGATCTGTCCCGTTTGTATGGCCATAACACGACAGCCGTCGACGCCACGAAGATTTCCGGAGTATATTAATGAGTTACTGTGTGATCCTCAACTGGTCTCGAGTTATCTTCCCGGTATTGATGCGTTCTGTGTACAGAAGACTTTTACTCTTGATTTGCTACAGTTTGACGGGGACTGGGAACTAAATCCCACATTGAGCGCAGAGGCTGGGAACGATGTTTACACAGAGAAATGGGAATCATACACTCAATTGATACGACGGCACTGCGCATGCGAGCTGTTGCCTTCAAGCCTCATTGCAACGTATTTGTGAATTATCTTATAATGCCTTTTATTTTCGCAGGGTTTAGAATTCGCGAAAATCGTACAAAATTGCCTGCATGGTGACATTTTCGCGGGTGAAATTTTGAGAAAAGTACAAAACTACCAGTCCAAAAAAATAGTTTATAATTTACCGGCTGTCATCACGGACCGTCACCACCCTAAATTTGTGTTATGGAAAGCACAGAAAGGAAATGCAAAGGTGTTAATCACTTCGATTGATTTTCGCGAACCTTTAATTAAACAAATAAATAAATAATGCGAAAATGCGAAAATAACGAAAATAAAACTCACACGAAAGTAAAAAGGCATTAAGTTACTAGTTTCTTTCTAAGTAGTTTCTATATTTGTCTCTGTGAGACACGTAAAAAGGAAAAGGAATTTGAGTAGTTTGGTCTTCCATTAGACATTAGTAGCTTTCAATCCACGGTAAGAAAAAAGATGGCGGCTGTACATTTTACCACAATACCTTGCGAACCTAATACAGCCAATAGGCACATCTGAAATCCATATTTTTGCGAAATTCGTCGCTGCACTAACAACATTGTATATGCAAGGTTTGAAGTTTTTATAACTTTTCTGTGCGTTTTTATGAGCGTTTTTACGGTTTTCTTGCGCTAAGAATTGTGGGTAAATGTACCAGTCGCCATCTTTTTTCTTACGGTGGATTGTGCCTTGTGCCATTTTTCACATACTGCAATTTATGAGACAACTTTATATCATATCCATATCAAATTGTTATTTTGTTTGAATAATAAGAGGAACTCCGGACATACGGGTCCTGAGTCGGGTGTTTTTCATGCATTTTTATTGTAAGTACTAGCATAGGACTATATACTAGCTACAATAACATAAAATGTAAGGAGTTTTTATATTTTACATTTAATACATAGCATAATATGACCCTTAACAGTATTAGCGGAATTGTGATGGAATAACGATTTCCAAAATCAATTACCTTCTTTCGAAAAAGAAAGATAACTTTTTCATAATTACTATCGTATCATATCATACATGTATAAATTTTAATAACTCGCATAAATTTGTATAATTATTTATGGTGTACAATTAAGGATAAATTCCGCGCGTGCCTATACAAGGGATCAGTGGAGCCAGTCACAATGCCCAGCTGCATAAATTTACATCAAGCAGAGAGATTACAGCCTGCATTACAAAAACAACAATAATATATTTAAATATCTAATTAACTCTTAGTTGAAGGGGGGAAAGTCTCAACATCTTTTAACGATTTATAACAGGTTAGAATATCATCAACATAAATATACTCGCACATAACCAAAAGCGCCTTTATAAGATATATTTTCTTATTTTTGTAATACGAAAAATTGTATTTGTATTTGTATTTCAATTTTGTTTGTTTGTTTTTCTAAAGTGACAATATATAAGTATCGTCTATACCTTTTTTCCAATGTAATGCAATTAATGTAAGCGTAGAATGTAAAAGAGTTAATGCAGGTACGGTCGGCATAATATATTTAAGTGTATATAACATGTTTGTGTTTAAATAAATAAATATATATTTATAGACAACCATTGTACAGCACTTGCTTTTTTGTTATGTTTGGTGTAAATGATTGACAGGTAGTACTGGTTACCAGTAGCACGCGCCAAAACCGACAGATAGTTCAGACAAATCGTGCTGGTTGTCAATCATTAACATCTCCTGTCCAAAGTCAGAGACCACCACAAGGAAATGTGGCATTCGGTTTAATTCTGCAAATATAAAGGCCATTCTTCCTTATAGCTGAATGTCGATAGCCTGTCAAAATAAAAGTTTTATACGGGGAGGCTCCGCCCAGAGGTCCAACCCCTTACCCTTTTATATACCATTTTTGACAGAAAAGGTACCCCTTTCATATACCTTCCATGGAAAATGGTACCTCTTTCACATACCTACAGTAGAAACACTACATCTCTTTTCTATACCCTTGGAATGAACTTAATGAACAATATATATCCCCAGAAGGAAGTGGAAGGAAGCTGTCTTACGATGGCTAAGAACTTCAAACCTGCAGTCCACCTCATACCTAAATGACAGTTTTCCCTATCCTTTTCTATACTCCAACTCGTGAAATCCCTACCCTTTTATATACCTCCACTCTGAAAAGGTACACCTTTCGGGCGGAGCCTCCCCGTATAGTCCATTATAGGGAGTACCCCCCCGGGGATACTGCGAAATCCTGCGAATCAAAAAGCGTGAACACTTTGATTTAACTTTGACATGCAACCGCAAGAAGAATAGTCAGGAAACTCAAATTTGCTCAAATTTGCTTCAGAAAAGCATTGCGAAAATAGCAATCAAATAATATAATAATTCATGCTTTTCTGATTCGCACAGTAAGGTTTATCTTCCTTATAGCCTGTCAGAATCAAAATCAAATATCTGTTTATCCTCAGGGATCATTCAAGAACGCATGGTGTCAGTTAGACAGGCTTTCTTTGTGAAAACTAATCACCGTTGCTATTTTGTGTGTGAAACCTTGTTTTAATAATTAGTAAGAGACCACCTCGAGGTTTGACATGATTCAACTAATGTAAAGGTTATCTTCCTTGTAACTGAGTAATGATAGCCTGTCACAATCAGATCAAAATCAAATCTGTATTTATTCTCAGGGATCATTCAAGAACACATGATGTTAGTTAGACAAGCTTTCTTGTGAAAACTAATCATCGATGCTTTTTTGTGTATTTGTATAAAAACGTGTTTAAGGTTGTTTAATAATTAGTCAGAGACCACCTCGAGGTTTGACATGATTGATTCAACTAATATAAAGGTTATCTTCCTCGTAACTGAGTGTTGATAGCCTGTCAAATTCAGGACAGAATCGAAATATTGATTTATCTACTGCAGTCGAACCTTCACTAACGGCCACCTCTCTACAACGGCCAGGATTTTCATCCCGACCGTGCGCCGATCCATACACTTTACTCTTATTGAACCTACAAGAATTTATTTAAAAACCTCGAGGTGGTGAATACTAACAACACACAGTTAATTCTTCCCAGAGTGGCCCTTGTAGAGAGGCTCACTCTAATATTAAGGGCATCTCCAAGTTAAGAAACAAAAGTTAAGTTTTGTTTTTATACCAACTGACAACATGCAAGAGTTGGTCATTAAAAGAACTCGAGGTGGCCCCTACCAACGCGAGCAAGACGTACGAGACCTCCAGTCCCCCGGGGAAGGGGGGGGGGGGGGTACCCCCTATAATGGACTATACGGGGAGGCTCCGCCCGAAAGGGGTACCTTTTCAGACTGGAGGTATATAAAAGGGTAGGGAATTCACGAGTTGGAGTATAGAAAGGGTAGGGAAAACTGTCATCATGAGGTATGAGGTGGACTGCAGGTTTGAAGTTCTTAGCCATCGTAAGACAGCTTCCTTCCACTTCCTTCTGGGGATATATATTGTTCATTCAGTTCATTCCAAGGGTATAGAAAAGGGATGCAGTGTTTCCACTGTAGGTATGTGAAAGGGGTACCTTTTCTGTCAAAAATGGTATATAAAAGGGTAAGGGGTTGGACCTCTGGGCGGAGCCTCCCCGTATAAAACTTTTTGAGTACCCCCCCCCCCCCCCCCCCCCCCCCGGGCTCCAGTCTCAAGACAAAATATGTTTTTTTTTCTACTATAGGCACTATATAATTACATTATTGCTCAGATTATGAATTTCCCCAATTAATATCCCCTCTCGAAATATATTTGCGAGGTTGTTGATGGACATCAGTGTTCGTCAAATTTATCGTTTGGTGTGAACGTTCAATTTTGACTATTTTCTCAGGTCATAACATTATTTTTTTAATTGGCTACGTTGCTTTGGAATCCCGTCGTTATTTGAAAAAATTCCCACCCAAGTTCAACTGTGTTGTTTACGGATTGAATATGAAAGGAAAGCTTGGTGTGCGCGCATTTGATATTGGTAACCATTGGTAACCAATGGTGTTACGCCTACAACGCGGTGGCGTGCTATCTCGTGTGTACAACGTGTTCACTTTATACCGAAGCGACGAAGCGAGAGGCATCTTCAGACCCACAGGTCTATACGGGATTTATCTCAAGTAAGTAACGAGAGTGTCCGCTCAGAGAGCTCAGTCGACTGTAATTGTGATTTGGTTTTTTTTTTTACAAACAGCTTAAGCTAGCTAATATGATATTCTAAGCGAAAGCGGTGGCTTTGCAAACCATAGTCGCTAACCATTAAAGATTGAGTAAACAGGTTTTATTCTGCACAAGAAATGAAACAAAAAAATGAAACATATCTTATATTACCATACTGTTTTTGAACGTACAAAGCTGATTAAAAAAATTAATTCGCATTCAAGTATTCTAACTAATAAATTGATCTTAAAGTCATGATATTCGATCTGACTGATGAATTGTTTGTAAAACCAAGTTACAAGACAATTTCTGAGCTGTACATTATATATTGATTTTTTTTTCATCAAAGATATATAGATATCATTGCAGTTGGGGTAATTTTGGTTTCTTTCCTCGGTAATAAACTAAATTAAATTTGTATTCATCCATTTCATGCTAAATAACATTTCTTAAAATACGCATTCAAGTCCCGAATAAATTTCAATCTATGTTTTCATTCTGCATGCATAAGTAAAAGTTAGAATAAGTAAAATAAGTTATCAGAAACGACGGAAGTTTGTTTATCAAACTAATGAAATAAGTGTCATCAATGTTTGTTTTACGGAGGTAAACTTATTAAAACAAATAACTGGCGTTTAATATGAGCACATTTGCCAATTAGTGCTTTAAAGTAAGTGGTGAGTTTTTATTTCCTTTGCAGAAAGAGGTACCAAGAGTTTCAGAAATTAAGGTAAGGAGGTCACAGTCCTGACTTAGTGAAACAACTCAAAGATTTTCAGATCATATCCTTCTTTCTGGTTCAGTAGAATTGTATATTCAAAAGGTTTGTGAATAGGAGAGGCACTTAGAAACGCATTTGCGGAAATTTAAATCAATTTTCTCAGCAGTATATATAACAAAATATGTTAAAGCAATTTTGAAGTCGCATTTTAATCCCTGTTACCGAAAAAATCTCGACCACAATCATCGTGTTTACTATTGGTCAAAATACACGATTTGGATGTGTGACTTTTTCCCTCTTAACGGTCGAGTGTTGCGACAAGAAGGAAATTCTCAGAACAATTATGACTCGGATTGTGTGTAGCTTACTCAGTGAAAAAAAAAAAAAACCACTCCCAAAATAACCATTGTATTCTCGGTGGGACCAATACTTGCGATTTTTAAGGCACATCGCGATCGATCAAACATCAATCATAAACAAAAATTTCGCTTTTCACTAGAAAAAAATATACAGTTGAAGCTCTCTGAGCGGACACTCTCGTAAGCGGACAGCTCTACTTACAGTACGGCCACCTTGACAAAACCCCGTTTGAACTGTAGCTCATACAAACTCTGTATTTACCGCACATTCTCGTAAGCGGCCAGCTCCAGTTGCGGACACTTTTTCTGCTTTCCGAGGGTGTCCGCTTACTGAAGCTTGGATCGACTTTAATTCAGTGGTTTTTAGATCGCTTTACTAAATGGACATCTAAGCTCCGCCAAAAGACTTGAAGTTTAACATTAGCACCCTACGTATATGTACATAATAATCTTTCACAGAAACCTATTTGGCATAAAATGGAAGTTTGTTAACCTGGCGTTTTCCGTCGTTTTCTGTATCGGTTTTCTTTCTATAATCTACTAGTCTAGCTCGTTGAATTTATTTTCATTTATACTTTGAGGGACAAATTACAGTGGTTGCTGTAATATTCAAATTGAAGTGGCCTTATTTTGAATTGTGACCAACTGAGTTTGTAATCAATTTGACAGCCCCAATAAAGAAAACAATAGGTCAATTTTAAAGAAATTTATACATCGTGAATACTAATTAATTATATTAGCAGGGATAATTTATTGACAGATTTAATAACAAATTTGAAAACACTATACTAATTGCACGGACGCATGGAAAAACCTTAAATGTTTTTATTTTTATTCGGAGCCGTGATGGAAGTATTTACTCAGCTAAGTTTGACATCAGTGAAAAAAAAAAACAGTTTGCGTGCGACAACACTTGTGAGGTCTATTTTTTAATCAAACAGTGTTTAATTTGTTTAAATTGCACTGTCCGGTGCCACGTTTGTTTGTTCAAAACTGAAACAATCCCTCAATTTTCGAAAAACAAGACTGAAAACCTGAGCAGTGAAGATCGAAGTAATGTAATTTGATCATGAATCAATCAAGTGGTTTTTCTATTTACCATCATATTTCAAAACTCATTGCATGCAGTTGTGTTTGATCTAGCCTGTTCCAGGCTAACCGCGCGAGAGCCTGGAACAGGCTATGTCATGCAATTTGCTTCAACCAATCGAAAAAGCAAACATACCTTCAGTTCAGCCAATAGGGAGCAAAAACCAAAACCATTTTCCCGCGCTTTGCATGGGTTGGCGCCGGTTGCATGTTTTTGCTTCGAGTTCTGATTGGTTCATTGTGCATGTTGTTTGATTTTTTTTGTGATTTAATTCGCCAGATTATTTTGGTTTCGGTTTTTCGACAGTCGTTAGGTACTTTAGAAACCGAGTAAAAACTTCGTTTCCTGTTTTTCAGGTTTTAGCAAAGCCGCTTTCACTCACAGTTATAACGCTGCTACTGATGATCGCTCGTGCAAGCTCATTGCCCAGCAGAAGCGCTCGTGACGTACAAGTCACGAAAGTTATCGAAGATGAAGAAGAAGTCGAAGAAATTACCGAAGACCTCTCGGAGAATGTCGCATATGGGCCTCCCGTTCATCCTTGCTTCAACACCACAGTGAACCACACCGTGACCACCCCAGAAGGTGAAAAAGTCCTGTGTTTGGTGCCTTCTGAAGACGATCTGATGAAGAAGACTGAAGGAATTGGAGGGTACAACAGACATTACAGTGCAGTTACAGAGGAAGAAGTCGCAGAGTTCTTTGAAAATCCCTTCAAACCAATTGACAGCAATAAATCAGAAGCGATATTGGAGTGGTCAAGCAATTACACCGGAAAACGCCGCCGCTCCATCGAGGAGGGCGGCTACAACTCTGGCAGCGAAGAAGGTCATGATCATGGCCGAGTTAAAAGAGGCGTGAATATTGGCCTACAGACCTGTGAACGAAAAGGCACGAGAAGTTCCCTGGGGTTTAGTCAACTCTGCACCGAATGTTGGTGGATCAAGAAACTACCGGATGGCAAGTTCCCGCGATATATCAACGAACGAATCTGTGGAGAAAATGGCAACAGTGATTCTATCTACGGCGATATGTGCAACGGTTCCGACGGCTTGTGTCTTCAGCGGTCTATTACACAAGATCTTCTGGTCCAAACCAATCAGTATGTAAAGATCCAGTCACCTGACCCACAATACAGCGTGGTGTACAAACAGGTTTGGAACACGTACGGCCAGAAGATCAGAAGCTGTTGCCAGTGCCAGAACTCATAGATCGTACTGTCCAGCGGAGGCCGGCGTAGAAGAGAGCATACCCCTTGTAATTTTTGGCGTAGGTTTGTCACTCTATTCTCGAAACCCTTGCCTTATTCATTTTGCCTTCCCCTATTTCAAACATGACATTTTGATGTTTTAAAATCTGTACCCTATTTCATATCCGAAGCGATTTTGATGGCGATTTTGATGTATCAAAACCAACGACTTTTCTTTCCCTCTTCTAATTTGTTTGAAGATTATGTCCAATAATATATATTTCCTTTAATTTGTCACACTCGAACTCGGTTAACTCAAAATCCCCGCTATCTCAAACCCATTCCCCTTGCCCTTCAGTTTTTCAGTAATTTACTATCGGCTAACTCGAACCCTCGCAATCTCGAACTTTTGTTTCCCTTCAGGAGTTCGAGTTAGCGGGGTTCTACTGTATACCTGAATAACCCCCTGGGTTTATACCCCAATTTCAGACTTATTAGCTGAAAAAAAAACATACCCTTTGCGGTATGGCACATATTCTATAATTATAGCTTATAGAGGGGAGTAACCCCCTTTCCCTCTCCCCCCGGCCGGTTTTCTGGGCAGTATCATGTAGCACCGTTATTTAAAACGTAGTCGTAGTAGCTTTACATGTATTAAGTTAGGATCTGTGCAGATCTGTAGGATCTGTGATCTTAGATCTACTAGGATCTTACAGATTGCCAAATAATGTTACTTGATATTGAGTGATGTAATGATAATTTGTAAGTAAATCAGAGCGTACAGATTGACGATTAACGGTTCTCTCTGATGGCACCAACCACTTCATTTAAGTCAACACGCCCGATTGATTATACGATTGAAAAAAAGTTGTGTTAATCTCATAGTAATAAACACTGCATAACGTTTTGCTGTAATTTACTGTCTGTTTTCATATTGATAATAAATATTGTCAAGGCATGTTTATTATTACAACGAATTTTATGTGCGAAGCTTGTCCTAATATTGCTTTGTTGAACCTCTGTAGCCTAAGAAATAAAGTTTGTTATTTTCCACGTCACGCGATTAGATCCGGGAAGACTTCCATACAAAAGTGACAGGGGTGATTGTCGTACCTTTTAATTTCGTGAAAAATTCGTGGTTTGGTGCCGGTTATATAAATCCAAAGCGACCACCGTTAAAGTTGTTAGGGTATAAAGCCGAAGATATGAGAAAATATGAGAAGAACTAGTTTTGTCTTAGAATTGGTATCATTTAGGGGTGAAAATGAATTTGAGCCACACCCACAGAATGAGATTCTGGTACCTTTTAGGAGTTATTTTCAAAATTTCCGACGATCAACCCTGTCACTTTCATATTGGACTCCTCCTCCGTCCCAATGCTTAGACGATTGAAAAGAGAGAAAAAGTGGAATGGTTCTCAGCCAAAAGATCCACATCGAGGTTTATCAAATTTGTATTCAGAATTCTACCATAATTGACATTCACAGCAGCTGCGTATTTTCTGGGTGTAAGGTTTCCAGACTTGCTTAAAAGCTTGGAGAAACTTTTCAGGTTTGGGAGACGGAACTTCCACGTAGTCCCCAGTCCTTATCAGAAAGTCTATCAACAGAAAACGTTGATTGCACATTCCTTGTCTGTTGTTACAACACATATTGTCCTCGTGCAGACTGGGGATTTCACCGTCGCATGCAACTTCGTTGATATAGCGCGGGAAACGATCGGAACTCAACTGGGAGACTCGTTGGCACTCGGAGCACAACCGAACCATGCCGAGTTCCGTTTGTTCACCGCGACGAATGCAACGAATCTTCTTCGAGCTCACTATGTTATTATCCAGGTCTGTATTGCGTGACACAGCCCGCCTGTTGCGTGACACTGCAGACGTGAGGTGACTCCATATGATAGGGAACGGCTTGGCTTCTTCCCTCGGAGCAGTCGGTCGAAGACGAGGGAGTAGATTTTGAAATTTATCAGCTTCTTCTCTTGTTACAGCAGCGTAGTATTTGTTTAGTCCACCGACGTCTTTCAGTTGCTCTCTAAGCTCTTCTTCTGTGGGCACGATGCACAATATCATACTGGTACCGGTAGGGATAGTACCATTTGTCATAGACCCTTTGCAGGGATGATGACGATGACGTATTTTCTGATCGCTATGGTCGTGTACAACACGCGTGACTTGATGCGTGGATGAAGGGTGCGCGAATTCACTCGCATGTGTGAAAACCACAATAAATGAAGTTGTGTAAAACAGAATTGCCTGAGTACATGGAAGAACAAAAAAGCATATTTTAATGCCAACCTTAAGGTGGCCCGCGGTTATTTATTGGAGCGGAGGCTCCCTTTTTAAAAAACTAATTTTCCGCATGAAAGCGTTAACCGATTTCTGTAATTTTTGGTAATCTAAACAAGGAATCTTCAAATTATAGAAGACTTTTAATTTTAGGGCAATCGGAATAAACGATTAAGAGATACAAGCGTTATTAAAAGACCTTGTTTTTTAAGAAAAAAGCGAATATTTTCATAAAACGAAGATAGATTTTTTTCTAATTACGTCCAATAAGTTCCAAGACTTCAAGGTTTACTGTGAGCAAATTTCCACAAAAACGGCTGCACAGAAATTGCTACACAGTTCACTGCTTAATTTTCACTTCAAAATGATATGCTTGTGTATTTCTTCAGCTGTTGCAAGAACGCTAAAATAATTATTATATCGCACCTATCATTGGAAAGCTTAATGTTATCTAAAACGTTGCTGAATAATCGGAAAAGATCGGAAACTCCAAGGAAAAGCTATAAGCGAATGAAGAACAAGATGTTTATGTGCGTAATTTGTGAATTTAAAGATATTCAAGTTTGTTCGACTTTTGAAAAAACTACCGATTTGTTTTCGCTTATTTCTAAGTATGATAAAATACAGCATATATACAAAAGGCCTAACCTTGTTTCAGGAGTGTAGCGTCGATGAAGCTCGGAGAATTTGGCTCGTCAATTTAGCTGCTTCATGTCTTCCATTTTACAAATGCTGGGAAAACCCCTCGTGTTCCGTAAATTATTCAAACTTGCCGCGTTCTGGAATTTATTTGTCACTTGGGAATTACGGATCATCGAAAATTTCCTTGGAATGTCATTGATCGTTCATTATCATTTAAATTTTCGATG
The DNA here is from genome assembly GCA_029204205.1 of Desmophyllum pertusum. Taxonomy (NCBI): domain Eukaryota; kingdom Metazoa; phylum Cnidaria; class Anthozoa; order Scleractinia; family Caryophylliidae; genus Desmophyllum; species Desmophyllum pertusum. The sequence goes on from MU826362.1 coordinate 1,094,466, forward strand.
ATCCGTAAAATTCCCAAGTGCAAAATAAATCCCACAACGCGGCAAATTTGAATAATTTACGGAAGACGAGGGGTTTTCAAAGCATTGGTAAAATGGAGGACATGAAGTAGCTAACTTGACGACTTAATTCGCCGAGATTCGTCGAGGCTACACGCCCAAAACTAGGCGAGGTCGTTTTTATATATGCTGGATTTTATCATACTTAACAATTACGGAAAACAAATCGGTAGTTTTTTCACAAGTCGAACAAACGTGAATATTTTTGAAATTCACAAATTACGCACTATAAACGTCTTGTTCTTCATTTGCTTATAACTTTTACTGGGAATTTCCGATCTTTTCCGATTATTCAGCAAAGGTTTAGGTGCTATCAAGCTTTCTAACAATAGGTGCGATCTTAGCATTATTGAAGCGTTCTTGCAACAGATGAAGCAAATACACGAGCATATTATTTTGAAGCTAAAATTCAGAAGTGAACTGTGCAGCAATTTCTATGCAGCCGATTTTTCGGAAACTTGCTCACAGTAAACATTGAAGTCTTGGAACTTATTGAACGTAATTAGAAAAAAATCTATCTTCGTTTTATGAAAATATTCGCGATTTCGTAAAAAACAAGGTTTTCTAATAGCGCTTGTATCTCTAAATCTTAAATTTCGTTTGCCCTAAAATTAAAAGCCTTCTAAAATTTAAAGATTTCTTATTTTGAATATCAAAAATTAGAGAAATCGGTTGACGCTTTCCTGCCGAAAAGTAGTTTCTAAAAAGGAAACCTCCGCTCCAATAAATAACCGCGGGCCACCTTAAATCGATTCATATTTATAATATTTATTTTAATTTTAGCGATCTGATCTCTGACTCGTGGCGAGTGACGAGAACGAATACACGGAACTGACGAATAAAAGGAAACTCAGTACCAGTGAGAAATTAGAGAAAAATATCGACTACTTAAATCACTGTAGTTTATATACGAACGAAAAAAAATATCCATGCTTGTGGACTTTCGATATAATTTACGTCCACTGGGATAGCTTGATCCTCGAATTCTCAAACCTCAAAAGAATAAAGTTGGTATTAAACCGATCCATTAAACGGGATACAAGTTCATCGCGTGTACTGTTGTCCCCAATATCTATTCAGCGCCCAGGTTTTCGTAAACAGCGTACGTGAGTTCTTATCCTGGGTGAAATGAAACACTATGAAAAGCAGTTTCTTACTAGCAACAAATAAAATACCGGAAGACAATAGGATAACCCTTGGACCATCGTTCCTCTCCTTCGATTAATGAAACTGATGAAGTTTGGCCAGCGATTGTCAGTTAAAATATTGTTGAGAAAAATATTATTCAGTCAGTTAGTTAGACAAGCTACTCGGAAAAATAATTTGGAGTTCTCACACTGGCCGGACGCTCTACACTGAGCTACAGGAGTTCAAATGTGACAAACATCCCGCATAGTGCTAAGAGAAGGTTGTACATGTTGCCGCAGTTCACTTTGCTTACCTGTTGATGCATTTTTACTCCATAAAATACGAAATCTTTCGCGGAAAAGATGTGATAACATTAATCCACTACCAGCTTATTTTGTTAGTTCACCTGTCGTACACCTCGCATATCACGTTCACCCTTTCACTTCCAAGAGTGTCAAAGTTCAATACTGCAACAAAATTCAAATTTCATTTTGCAAGATATAGAAAAACAAACAGTACTACATAAAAGTTCTGCTCATAAGCTTTTATTTGAATGGTCACATACTAGGGTTTCGCCCACAGACGTAAAGTTATTGCCACCTTGTACAGCTCAGTACTCGCTCATACGCTTTTATTTGAATGGTCACACGCTAGGGTTTTATCCACAATAATTGACTTGACGCTTGCTTCTGGAAGTGAAAATGGGCTAACCTGCATGAATACCACGGACAATGACAACTGATAATGAATCACCTGCTAAATAGAGACATGGAACAGATAACTGGGCAAACAACAAACTGACAGCTAGGCTTTTACATCGGTAAATGGACCTCGACAGAATGATTAAAAAAATGTATTTTTGTTTGATGAACCAAAAGCTCGTGTTCAGTCAACACTGGCTTGCCATGAAAACGTCCGCCTACTGATTTCCTATCGCGGACGATTTCAGTGCGTTACTGATATGATTACCCATACTACAGTACAGTGGAACCTCGATATAACGATGTGCCAAGGGGCTGAACAAATTAGATCGTTATATCGGGAAATCGTAATAACGAATTCCCGATATAACGATTTTTCGGGAAAAGAACCAAAAATATCGTTATATCGGGGTATTGTTAATAATTGATTTTTCATGTACTGTATAAATCCCTATCGTAACAAGCTGTTGACAAACACGTTACAGTCCTTATGCAACGAGAACTAAATTATAAAGGATTTTAAAATTGCCCGGGAGTATTGTCATATCTTTTCAAGTGTTAAGCCTCCTTTTTCATCGCGCGATGATTGATTTTATCGTTATACCGGGGTAAATTTTACGTTATCGTTATATCGAGTATCGTTAAAACGGGAGTTTTCTCCATACATTTACTGTAACCGTTTTCCGGGCTGTCAAATGTTGATCGTTATACCGGGAACATCGTTATACCGGGAACATCGTTATACCGGGAACATCGTTATATCGAGTATCGTTATATCGAGGTTCCACTGTACTACAGTAATATAAACCACGAAGTGATAAAATGAAGGCCAATGTATACCATACGCCGGCATACGTGAATTGCCTTTACGTATAATAAATAAAATGAATTATTCCAACTAGGGCTTGTATGGGAAATTTGTAAGACCAGAATTTGTTGGAATCACAGTTGAAACGGTTACATATTCAAACCGGCGGCAATCGACTGAAACGATTGGGCGACGAGGTCACTTGGCAATGTTCGGTTGCCTTAACGATCGTACTTGTTTGCCTTTCTAAGTATGGTTTATGGTATTGACAGTTAAGTTTAAAGCTGAAACCATTAGTCACCAACAAGGAAATATTGTCTCGAGGTGCCACTAGAAGCAAGAGCAACATCTTAACTTGGAGGTCTGTACGTCCCGTCTCCCGTGAACCTTGTCCCCGGTGTCGGCCCTTCCTTAGTGGCTCCCGCCTCTTTGTGCTTCTTCTATCCCATAATATTACCCAAACTTGCGATATGTTTTCCTATTTCTCCCCGGATTCCCCGCCCGCCACCTTGGGAATCTCACTTCCCGCCCTCTCGATCTTTTCAATTTCCCGCCCCCTTTACTGTCACATTCCCGTCCCCTGCACCCCTGCGTCCCCCTCCACTAGATTGTCGATCAATTCAATTCTCTCTTTTATTAATCTCGGACCATTCAAGGCTACTTGAAACGCCACAATTAGAACTGCACTAGCTATAGTAAGCAATTAACTTTGACTACTTAACTAGTAGAACTTTGTTTAGCCATTACAGCATTAAGTCAGTTTTGTGGATGTACTTCGGAAGCCTTTGTGACATAATTCGTACGTCGCAAGATGACTATCTTTTGTGATAAACCGACCATCAAAGGTTGTTGCAAGCATCCCCTCAATGAAAAAAACAAATTTAACAAATTCTACCAGAGTTAGCAGGAAAAAAAGCATGTTCAATTTTTCAGTTGCAAAATCATCATCCATTCAGCTTCATTTATCTGAAATCCGAATTGAAGGATGACACTATTGGGCAGGTAATTAAGTCAGAAAAGTGAAACGGAGAGACAAATTAAGAAAGGAAAATACATTGAGATGTGAACTGCATTCGTTGTGAACACCATAAAAACGACAAAAGACCATTATGTGTACAATCTGCAATGAAATAGCTATATAAATGTGTTCCTTGATTATATTTTTGATGCGCATTGCTTATTCAATATTTGGAATTAAGGCGAGATCGGGATCTTTCAACAGTATTTTGAGCAATTTCAGTATTGAAAAAGAAACCGGAAACACTGAGGTATACTGAGGTCCTTTTATGTGTAGGAAAAGTATGTTTTAGGGAAAATCCTCAGGCGTTCCCCGACACACACTCCCACACCGGGCGCCATTTAAAAGCACATTATGACGTTTACAAACACATGCTGCGCACCGGTAAATAAACAACTTATTTCCTGACCGTCAAATCACTCAGTGTCACGCGACCTGCCACAAAATTGGTTCGGGAATTCTCCGAATGCTAAAAATAAACAGTGTTAACTTATTTTTCCAGCCGGAACTCGCGGGAAAATCTACAGATTCAAGCAATTTAGGAGCTTAGTATGTCATGTCAAACGTATTTAAATTATTAATGAGTTTGGTGGTACTGTACTATGGATTTTATCTATTATTTTTTGATAGGGAGGCAAACTAGCGGGGGAAGAGTTTATAAATGAGTGACAGATTGAACTGATGTCTAGAACGAAGTGGTTACTGATATATATAATTATCTGCTAGATTGCGTCAATTATCCCTTACACGATAACTCGATCCCTAGCTAAAACTCGACTTACAAAATAAAACTTAGATTCTACTGTGGATCATGATCAATCAGATTTATAGTGAAAAGAAGTAAAATTGTACAGCGTTTATTCATGGCGTCATTATAAGAAGGAACTCGCGACCTACTGCGAGATCAAGCTAAGCTATATTTGTCCAGATACCCAAGTTGGTGATTGCCTTAGCCTATGCATGTTGAGAAACTGAAAAAGTAATTGGGATCTAGTGTTTCGTTAATTTTCAATTGCAAGATTGATTTTGATGTTTTGATGTTTTCCAAGGAAAGTGGGAGTCTGGGTTGCTTTGCTATTTGAACAATAATATAAACATAAAGAGACAGGCTAAAAAGAATAGATGTATTCCTACCGAAGTCTGAAGTCCACCTGATATTTGCATACATATTAAGTACTTGGTTTTCAGTGGTGGCAACCATTAAAATTATAAGTGTTTTAATGTTCCCTTATTTAGTTTCAAACACTGATGAATATCGTTATATCCCAATGCCTAGCCTTAGAGATTTATGTAGGACCTATTTTTAGCGCCAATCGTAAACATTCTCAACTTCTATCTATAGAAGATCAGACAACCCACGCTGGACCACATGGTATTTTCACCTTTGCCAGCAAACAGGAACTAAGATATGACGTCACTATGTACTCACTGTCCAATACCATTACTCAGTTCAACAAAGAAAACAGTAACATAAACTTACCATAACCAAAAAAATAACCAAAACGCCCTTTCATGCGCTGAAAGGGAAATATCACCGGAAATCGCCTCGTCGACAGCTGTTCCGCGTATGTATTCTAAAATCGCTAACTGAAGCAAACTAATATAAAGGCAAAATAAATACTGTTTTCTTTCTGGAAGGTTAAGAGTATTTCTGTCTCCCAATAAACTAGATATGGCCTTATGTGCTCCAAGCACGAAGAGGATTAAGTAAGTAATAAACTAGATAAAGAAAATTAAAAGACAAACAATGTAATCTGGCAGCCATTTCCGTATTCTACCCTCTGTCCGCCTTCGTTTTTTCCCGCCACAAATATAGAACGGTGATGTCAAAGGGTAGCAGCTCTGCAGATTACGTTGAAGGGATTTTCCCGGCGTGTATGCTTTTAGATACATGGTATAAATACCGGTCGATTTTCTGTGCCAAAGCAGTCAACGAGCTAGTCAGTGGATAACAGAAGAACTGAGCTGAAGAAACGAGAAAGGGATTGAAGCAGAATTAAAGGTATGTTAACCTAAATCTTAAAGCCTTCAGTCTCGTTTAAATCAATGCAACAGCTGCTTGTAAAAGGTTTTCATCGACTTTTTGAAAACGTTTCTGCCTGATAAAACTGATTATAGACCGAAAGTTTAAACTCGGGTTTGAACAGTGGCTTGAAGCTTTGAGTTTTTTCAGTCGAATAGTGTGTACTGGACGGACTAAATCACCTTTATATTACTAAATAAGACTTTATACTGTAATTTGTTTTTAAATTTCGGTGCTAAACTGCAAAAGGTTTATGAATGTTCTCAGTTGAATCTTGGCTTATTTAATACCGTTAATACTACAGAGGGCTAATATCTTCATTCCCCTATCGTACCAGCATGCAGTATCCGTGACTTTTGCGGCTTACTATAGAAATGCTGCGTTTACTTCCGTGACTCAAACAGCAAACTGGCAGTGCCCCATTTTAGATATTCTCAGCCATAGTTTAGCGTAATCTCTAGCTAGCCAAAGCGGTGAGGCAGTGGCCATATATTCCCGCTTGCCGGTTTCATTTTACAAAAAAGCGTTTCTTCATAGCGTTGCATAATTTAACTGAACTACAAAAATTATCGAGGAAAAAAGTTGAAGGACTCCGGCATTATCAGACAGAAACACCGTGAAGTTTTCGCAAGTAAATAAACAATAGGTTTTTCCTGTCTCCGCGAAGAAATATCTATAACTTTGTTTATTAGTAGTCAATTCCCTCAATTATTTTGAAATGGGAGATACAGTACTTAGCACAAGTATGATTCAGGGATTATTAGTTATTCAACAGTCTCTGTTGCGAAAAAGCTGCGAGTGTCACAGATGATATGCCGAAGGGCACCTTGGCAAAATTTTCCGCTTTCAATAATCAACATTTATTTTATTTTTTCGCAGTTGCAGCAAGATTTCATCATTTACCTGAAAATGGACACAAAAATACTGGTAAGTACTCTTCATCAGTTATCTCAGACATCAAGAACAATAATAGAACACGGAAAACTCGTTGTCATTTTCCGGAGTCGGAGTACGTATCCCGGAAGCGGAACTGAAAGTCAATTAATTACTGAATCTCAACTAATTTTGGAGTAAATAGCGGATTAAACCCAAAGTATACACTTCATTACTCTATTTTTGACGTGGAAATCCGTTTCAGTTGGAGTTGACCAATAAACACGCCCTAGGTAACCTATTTTAGTTAAGGCGGGGGTACACAAGAAGAAATATTGAAGATTTAATGTAGTTTTAAAATTAGAATTTGAAGTTAAAAATTAGTAGATGGACACCAACAGACAGTTGTTACCCACGCAAGAGCATCCGCGTGGGTATCAACTGTCTGTTTGTGTTCCAAAAATCATTTTCTTTCTTCTATCCCTTCTTTAAACCTCTTAAAATTTCATTGAAATTCACGTGTACCCCGCCTTAATCTATTAAGGTTCCCCTGGTCTTACGATTAACAGGTCCTACTGGCGAAATTAAGTCAAGACAGATCGAAAGCAACTTTTACTCAGAAGAAAATGTTCAGTGGAGGGCAGGCAAAAGTTGAAAAGACGAAGGCTTATCCAAATCATGGCCATAGGAGATATTGTCTTACAATTTTGCTGACCATCGTAAAAATTGTAAATAGTGACTCATTTCCCCTCAAAAATATATTATTTTATTGTAAAATCAAGTCTACAGACAAAGTAGCTGATAGAAACTCTCCCTATATATGATGATAAGAGAGGTGATTTTATTTTTCGTTTTCAGCTCGCTTTAACGACCATGTCTGTCATCATCTGCCTGCGGTTTACAGCAGTCAGCAGTCTTCCCACTGCCGCGGAGGGACCTGGTACTCTGGAAACCTCGTTCGAACCGCTCCGCCAAAAGCGTCACATGGCGTGCAAGCCTTACAGCCGAGCGCAGCTAGTACGAAAGCTAAACAGACTAGGCAACAAACCAGGAGCGAGCTGGTATGGTGGCTACAATCGACGATACATGGCTATCACTGAGAATGAGGCGTGCAAATTCCCCAGCCTTGTTACAACAGTGAGCGGTGCATCACCTCTTAACGTCTCCTCCATTCGACATATACCTCTTCGTGTTCCCACGAAGGTGGGCACTCTGACGTCACGCGCAAACTGCCGTAAAGCAACAGATGCTGGTCTATTGCGCATGTGCAGCGCATGCCCTGCAGTCACATTCCTGGGTCACGACAGGATTCCGTCCTACATCAACGAGGTCACGTGCGGGGAGGCCACGTGTGCGTCCGGAATGAGTGGCATGTGTCAGAATACCGTCATGCACCAGCAGTTTTTGTACAAGACAGGAAGGTGTAATCCACATACGGGATACGAAGAATTAAAGCCTTATACCCAGGCCATCCGAGTGTGCTGTGAGTGCATGCTCTTCCCTAACTAAATATTGGATAAAAGAGAAACTCTGAACTGAAAACAGTAAAAGAATCATGAAATTATTAAACATAAGTTTTTTTCAATATTTATTTAAGTTATGTAATTTACTGAATGACGGTTATAACAGGTTTTGTTTTGTTATTTTAATAAACCAGTGAACTCGGAACATATGTCATGAGAGTGGAGCTTGTGTAATGTAAAATATGTCAATAGACAAATTCTCCTTACTGGTCTACGTACATTCTTTTATGAAATAAACAAGATACTACGCGCGCTCTGATTGGCTCAAAACAATTTACCATAACTCTATGAAAACATAGAAAATTGCTTCGTGCTTTTATTTCATAGAAGAAATAGAAAACGTTTTCCCTGTGTTTCCATAAAGTTACGATAACACTTGTGAAAGTTTGAGAGAACTAGAAATTGCTGTGGAAACACTCTCCTGCGGCTCGAGTTCCCACAGCACTTCTCGTCCTCCCAAAGTTCACTCGTGTTACCATAACTCTATGGAAACACAGGGAAAACGTTTTCTATTTGGTATATAGTACTAGTTGGGAGAATGTAATGATGATTCTCATTATTGGTCTCCATGCATTTCTTATGGTATACTACCATACTCTAAAGTTTATACATGTAATGTAAATAAAAGCAAAAAAGCAAAGCAAGACGGTATTATAGCGACAGCCGACGCAAGAGTTGTGGATAGGGGTCTTTCCTGTAAGAGAACACAAACGAAAACCAGGAAAACGATTCATTCCTTTCAGTATTTATTACGATCCTCCTCAACTTAACTATTGTATGCTCCATGTGACCCAAACAACCGCAGCACACAACTATCAAGCTAATATATGAGTTTAACTGCCCCTACCCACTCTGCCCTACGCATACTTACACGCTCATTTCCATATGCTCATATGGCTTACAGAAAAGAGGCGTTTCTTGTCTACAACGGATGAATCATGTCCCCAAAATCGTTAGTCTACTTTAAATTCGCTCCAATTCTCTAATTTTCTCTCCAACCGAGTCCGCGAACACGCGAAATGCTGCTATAAAGATCATAGATCTGTGAGCGTTCCTATGCATATACGCACGCTTTGTAATACCTAAGCACTACTTTTCTTTAAGCAATATTTCTTATCGTGCGCGTTTTGGATAGACAACCACGTTAGCAATGCTATTAATACAGTTGTAGTTAAGTGCGTGATGATACTGATTGTTTGTCTGAAGCGGGAAAATGGCACGATAGCTCCCGTTGTTTTCCATGTACTCGAGGAAACACGCAACATACTCCGCTAACCGTTTGATAAAACGCAGGTACGGTGGAATTCTCTTAGCATTCCATATCGATCTGTTAGGTCTTGGATGGCTTCAAAAGCAATTTTTCTAGTTGCTTTTCGCTAGAACCTGAACTAAACGTTCAGATAAGTAAGGGAACGAAAAGCTAAAAGGCATTTATTTATCGCTAAGACACTTAGCTCCGGTACTTGAACTCTTTCTTGGTCTTTGCAAAAGGCTTTTCGGCGACATATGACGGTTTGTTATCACGAAGCAATCTAAAATAACAGAGAAACGCTCATACAATGTATAGACAAAACGGTGCTCTAGAAAGCTCTTTTGGTATATACTACTCAAGGTTATAGCATTCACATGTACTATTTTATGGAAGGTAATATTACTTCATTGCAAACAACGAGTACAGGCAACCTGAGAGTAAATAACTTAAAGCTTTTTATATTGAAATGTTAACGGTGTCACTAAATATAAAGATATGTTGAAGAGCATTTTGAAGTAACAGTTGTCTTTATGTCTATTTGTTGGATGTTTGCTTGATATTTTTGATGATAATGAAAAGTCTGAGATCGCCGTGATTTCAAACCCTACCTTGATCGTTTTCATGCATGGAAAACAAATCAAAATAACAAAATTGCCGGACCAAAAAAAAATAACATCAGAAACAACTCGGTCGTTTTGATTCATTTTGGCGTAATTTACAAGTTACGTTTGGTAAAGTTGCGTGTGAGTTATCAAGTGTATCTACAAAATTATGCCAAACAGTTATTAAGTGTTAGAAAAATGACAATCATGCTGATAATCTACGGGAAAATACATGATTAAAAATATTGCTTGTCTTCCGGGACCGCGTGGTTTCAAGGCGTGGCTGGCAAAATTTATGCCACGTGCTGCACCACAGCTTTGTTGTGAGATGAAAACAGAGTTTGTTCACAAAAAGTTAACTTCTTTTTAAAATTGTTTTGTTTTGTGCTGCCAATGGAAGTTCGTTGATAGCGAAGGAGAAATCTGCAATGTTAATTTTTCAATCTAACCTGGCCTCAATTGAAATTGAAATTTTAATAGTTGCATATATTAAAATACACCATTGCACCATGACTTGAAGTTTTCGATTGAGTCATAATATTGATCATGAGAATTATCAAGTTTGATTTTCTTGTAAGGCAAAGTAAAGAGTAAATTCAATTTTCCTTTCACTCACAGGCTATAGATATTTCAAATCCTGCTAACTCATTACCGTACATTTCTTTTGATTACTACAGAGAATTTATTGCATTGCATGGAGCCAGTAATGTTATAGCCTGCGAAGCAAGCGTTCCTGTACGAACGAAGAGCTTTTTCCGCGATCGAAGAGCTTCCCTCCCCCTCCCCCCCTCACTCCGTCTTTTTTGCTCTCGCCCCAATGAACGCTTGCTTCGCAGACTAGTAATGTTATAGTAATTGATAATTGACTTTATTCTCTGGTCTCTTGTTGATAATGATGTTTGGATATTGTTAGGAATAAAAATCAAGTGTTGATCGTTCATTTGCAAGGGAATGAAAGAGTTGACACGACACGAGATATTACTGACAGAATATTTTTTTTGTGTACCGTGTGCGAAATTTGGACCTTCAAATCGTAGAAAACCTTAACTTAATAATTTACAACAGGAAAAATATACAAGAACACGACAGGCGTAATAATATGCCAAGCCTAAGGCTGGGGAAGATTGAGACGGATTACGAACAACGAACTTTCAAGTTGTTGTCTGCCCTTAACCCAAATATGTAAGGCTAAAAGTACAGAATTTTCGCACAGCCAGTCAGCCAGACAGCTTTATACTCGTTTATCCTGTTTTCAATTCTGCGTTACCTTGCTAATATTTGCAATATTAGGAGCTAGATTTTCTTGTGGGGTAACGGAACAAATATTGTTCGTACAACTGTTGAGGGTTCAGTCAAACATTTTTTGAATACCCATGAGTTTTATTTGATGCGAGATAGTACATCAAACGAGTGCATGACGGTTATTCAAGTTATTAGAGAAAAATCGACGAGCCTCGTTCAGCACTCTACATCGACTTTACAGGCAGTTAAGTTTAAAAACGTAAGGGAATTCTTGTAAGCTCTATTCATGAAAAAGGCGTTTAAACAGGGTGATTAACAATCAGTGAAAACTACTTTCAATTTGTTTTGCCGATAACTGAAAGTAAACATTAATTTTCGTCAGTAGAAGGAATCGTTGAAATTAATAATTCCAACCGTTTTCCTGAAACTTCCACCTCTTACATTTATGAACTTCGCATTGTTTCGTTAACGAGAATTTTTCCAACTTACTTCAGCCACGCACGGTTAATTTCGTCCTTCGTCAGTCTATGTGCACGGAAACACTCGAAATTTCTACTCAAGGGCTGAATTGACGATTAAGGGCCTGTCGACGACTATTTAGTTGTCGATCATAAAACGTTGTCGATAACAAAAAAGCCAGTGTGTGAAGCTAGTTGTCGATAACCAAGGCCCTTAGTTATCGATAACTGGCTTCACACACTGGCTTTTTTGTTATCGACAACTTTTTTATGGTCGACAGCTCAGCTGTCGACCATAAAAAAGTCGACAACTATCTCTCTAGTCTGTGGAGGCCCTAAGGCGGTAATACTTTAATGCTGCTCGAAACTTCGCCGAACAATAACATGATTAATCGATATCGGAAAATTTATGTTAAGGAAACAATGTAAGCTTTTAGAAAGATATTATTCAGTGACAAAAGCTACTCGGAAAAAAAATTCCGAGTTCCTCTAACAAGACAGGAGTCGGATAATCTATGACCGTCCGCGCACCGGTCGGACTAGCTCTCACTGAGCAGGACACTTGTGGAAGCTTATGCCATGCATGGTTCAAATGCGACATTCTTCCCGAATACTGCTAGCGTTGCTTTTGTCGATATGTGAGATATGATGTTAAATTTTAAGCTTTGTAGAAAAACAATGACTGAGGAAGGTATTCAGTCAGTGACACAAGCTATACTCGAAAAACTTTACGGATCATTCTCCTGTAACATGCAACTGAAGAGACCGATCTCGTACGTGTGGCGTTTACTGATTAACATAGTGCAGTTATTTCTTATAATTGTGTTAATTTGAATTGACCTTCAACAGAAATGATGATATTTTTTCTTGTAAATATGTTTATAATTAAGCGTTCTCTTGGAGATGGACAATAACAAGACTGAAGTCCAAACCTTGTCATAGCGGATCGAACCAAAAAAGGCTTTGAGTCCAAATGTTATTCCCATACATAGCAGACATTGAATTAACCGTTGCCAATCAGTATATTGAGTCGTAACTCGTAACGTCGTCGTGAGTCGTAACACCTTTTTTTAAGAAAGGACAATATATACTGTTTTCGGTTTGAAAAAACTAAAGATTCGTGCAAACTAAAAATCGGTGCTCTTTCTTACAATTTAGGTCCAGTTCTTGGTAATAGTAAGACATTCAACCCTTTACTGCAATTAATGATCCATATTTGTGATATTTCAAATTTAGAACACACAACCAACTCACGGATTAAAAAAAGAGGAAGCTATTTCAAACATTTCATCATACATAGCCCTATTTTGCCGGCCATTAACAGAGAAATGACCTTACTTAGCTTCTTTTGTTGTGGAAACACTTACGCCACGAAGCTTAGACTTTCCACAAGTCGTCTTCTTTGAGCGAAACCGGGCGACGCGCGTCCAACGAGGAAACCAAAACCAACGAAAGGGGAAAATAATATTGGAAAGGGCTTTTAGAAAGTCTACATGAAGCAATTCTCTTAAATCTTGTATCATATCACAAAAGCCGTAATGAATCCATGGCCGGAAAGCGCACGAGCTGTACGATTTTCATTCGCGAATCTTAGCATAAAACGAACGGAGCGAGTCTCCGAGCAAGTGAATAAAAATTATAGAAGCACTTTCATGTTGTAAGATTTTTTATTAGTAATACAATATTTGAGATCTAGACAAAAATTCAGCGTTGTATCTGACTTAGTCTGACTTAGCTCTTATTCACAACTTTCAGTGCCGGATTGTGAATCGTATGTTTGCTTTCATGAATAACATCCAAAAACGTACATATTTAAGCCGTAGTTAGAGATAATTAATCTGTCAAATTTGTAGCTATGTAGCGTTTTTTTCATAACCGAGTTATTCGGGTAAGAATTCGCATCACTTATATGCGTAAGCCATATTGACGAACCACTGTGGCACACAAACTAAACATGGCGGCCCGGCAGAATATGCAAGACGAAAAACAGGTTTTGCCAACAAGATTATTATTTTTCACTTCAGAACACTCTAGATATCACTGTTACACTTTTTTTATGTCTGGAAATTTTAAAATAGGCGAAAATATTGCTCGTCAAAATATTGCTCGTCAAACTGCCCAGGGCGGGTTATTACTTAACGAGCCACGTCTGTGTGGGATCATCATGAGTCACGATCAATTTCAAAATGCTATATCTCCAAAACAAAGCGCTGTTTCGACGTTAAAATTTCCACGAAGATTAATATTAACAATGTCTAAGAAATGTAAAAAGGACAGCTTTGTAAAGATTTTGTATAGATAGAATTTTAACATATTTAGGGGCAACGATCCGAAAGCATGAGTTCCGTGATATAGTTTTTATTGTCACTTGAAGTCATGTTTTGGAGCAAAAATTCGTTTACGTTTTCGCGAACTTTCAAAACTGACTCACTTCCAGAGCGTTATGGAAGGAAATACAGGAAACACTACAAGTAAGTATTTCCTGTTTCTGAATTACCCAACAAAATAACCTCACGTTTAAAGCGTATATCTATCTCAAGTTTAGGTGCGAATGGAATTCCGCCAATGAGAGCGTGTACAATATCTTAAATTATTTTGATAGAAATGTGTTTTTGTTACTAAGGATCGAAGAAACAATTAGTATACTGGCAAAGAAAACTGCTCACTATACTTCAACGCCAAAAGCTTCATATACGATCGACAAATGAATCATTCGCGTAATTGTAGCCGGTCGCATATCGTGCAATGATCATTAGTAATGATTAATGAGTTTGACATTTGGTATTGGGTTTACACCTTTTCAGATAACACGTTCGCTTATTTAGCTTTCGATATTTTGCTACACTGGTCATTTTTAATCTGAGCAGAGTTGCTTAAACAACACTTGTATCCGCACAATTCGTAATTAAGAGCTTCTCGTGTGAAAATTGCCATCTGTGGATTGTTGCAATGTTCTCTGGTCATTTCCTTCTAAAGGTAAGCTTTATTTATGCTTAAAAAAACATATTTATGTAATATATTGAACATCGAAAGAACATGCCAAATGAAATGAAGCACTAAGCCTTTGTCGTTGTATTAAATACAGTGTAAATATTATAACAAATACATCTTCGATCACCCAAGAAAATACTTGATATATTATCGCATGCTGAAGAAAACGTGCGAAATACGGAAGTAAAGCAAAAACTACGTTTTCTGCAAAATGATTTTCTCGCCACATAATTCTTATCGGATGAAAATAGTGTAGAGTTCTGCTTTAAATTAAATCACCCACATCCGGATTTTCAGATAGATAGAAGCATTCTTAAGAATCAATACAACACACCATATGTCTTGAGTATCTCTGGGCCGGGTGTATTATAACATTCCGAAGAGAACTGCTTCTACCACATTGAGCGCCATGTTTGCCATTTAAGAGATTTTGAAGTGAATTTAACCGCGATGTTGACTAAGCGCTTAAGTTATACAAGATTAAAGCAAATAAAACCAGCGCGATAGCCAAGCCTAAGAAAATAACTGCCCTGCGAACAGTGTTAGGTGGAAAATTAAACAAAAATTCAATACGAATATTGGTTGCTGACAAGTTAACTACAGCTCCAAAACGATTGTCGCATTTCAGTCTTTCTTTGGTTCAATCATTGCAAAAATAGCACTGAGTTGCACGTTCGTCTGCACTGATACTTAATATTTCTTCAGAATTTATATCGACATGAAAATACATTATATACATAAAAAGCAAACTTTCCCATGCACGAATGTATAAGTGGTGGGTTTACGAGTATGATGTTCAGAGCGCAATATATATTCATAAGAGGGTCGGTATGTATTCCTGAAATTGTTTCTTGGCACGATTCTTGAGTTCTGTCGATGTAAATACATTGTAAAATTCCTCAGTGAATTTTACTTGGAGTGGGTTATAAGCTGACCAGCCCTATGGGGCATACAATAGACCTGAATATAAACGGAGATAAACTGACGGAAAACTAAAACTTGTTTCTATTTCATGTCGCTACTTTCGAAACACGTGTCTGGCTACTTTGAGACACGTGTATCGCAATTTAGCTTTTCGAAGGGCTAGGCTATGGTGAGATGTTGCAACGCATAACTAAAGTTTTGCTTCGTCAAAGAAACATGAACATTATTTGGAGAACGAGCAGCCAATGCTGCGATTATTTCGGTTTTAAGTTTACGTGTGGCGCACCCTTCTCTTGCAAAATCGTCCGATCGCAGGTAACACGTGCACAACTCGTGGTCAGGCCTATAATTCTAATATATATGAGTGTGTTGTCCGTCTTGCTCGGAGATATTAGCGACCTTTAGATCGGAGTACGAGTACAAGATTGACTACGAGTATGACTTTCGAATTTCAAATCAGTCACGTTCCCAGAGCCCTTGCTCCATCCCTGTTGCTGACCAGTAGAGAAAGAGGCCGCTCTAGGAACGAGATTGGTGTTAGACGTGTTGATGTAAACCCTGCGCACTGGGTTTGAAAAGTCGTACTCGTACTCAATCTCGTACTCGTACTCTGATCTAAAGGTCTCGATGAGCTATTCAGCTACTCTGTAATCCAAGGGTAAATAAACACGATGAACCTTTCACGTGCATCTAGCCGATACTTGTAGCCTACATTTTTTAAGTCATCTTGGAGAACAGCTGGCGATCCGTCTAAATCGTCCTCAATGTAACCCATCCTTATTCCTATTACCTCTTTGGCGTCCACCAAGCCTCGCTTTCGAAATACTATAAACTTGTATATTTCATCTTGAAAGAATTCCCAAAGCACCAATGATGAAAAGAATACCCACGTGCAAACAGTATGCACGTGCCAGAGGTGGAGAATAATTTCGTGTAAACGAGGCTTGGTGGTCATGCATAAGGCCTATTCCATGGGGAACGCTCATATACAAGTGACGGGGGCGATCGTCGTACGTTTTAGGGATAAAAACCAATCGCGACTTGGTCACACGCGTTTTCCCGCGCTTAGTGTGTTGTTTACGTTTGTTGTGATAGGCCATAGACATTTCTTCGGTTTTGGTTTCACAAGACTCAATCCACCGTAATAAAAAAATGGCGACTGGTACATTTACCCACAATTCTTGGCGCACGAAAACCCTGAAAACGCTCATAAAACGGCGCGCATGAACTTTCTTAAAACTTCAAACCTAGCATACAAAATGTCGTTAGTACAGGGACGAATTTCGAAAAAATATGGCTTTCGGATGTGCCTATTGGCTGTGTTAGGTTCACAAGGTATTGTGGTAAAATGAACAGCCGCCATCTTTTTTCTTACCGTAGATTGAAAAGCGCTCTATTGACAACTTATAACTTAAAAGGTTTAGCGTGATATCTAACTCCAACTAACTTATATCTACAGGTCTTGTTCCTTATACTTCATTTCTTGATGTTCACGAAACAAGATGACCCGTGCGTGCCGGCCACTATAAAACAAGCCTCGGCGCAGTTAAACAAAACTGGCGGCGGGCCTCTGGGCAACTTCAACAAAAACTACATGGCTTTCACCAGGAGGCAGGTGCAAAATAACTTTAAAAACCTAATTACGCAGAAGCAGGGGAAATTATCAGCGGTCGCAAATAGCTCTTTGGCTTCGTTGTTTCCAGTCTCCTCTCTGATTGGCTCCTGCACTTCAAGTCAGAGCAATTTCCCATATTGCAGCGCGTGCCCAGTCGTTACTGATCTCGGCCCAGGCAAGTTCCCTCGCTTTATCAACGAAGTAATCTGCCAGGGACCACCTTCACCACCAAACCCGCCGCAGATTTGCGGTCTGACGACAATTGGAATTTGCATGACAACATCAATCAATCAGCAGTTGTTGGAAGCCAGGTGTGATCCGGCGACCAACACACAGATCTTGGTACCTTATACTCAACCAATCAGAAGCTGTTGTGAATGTTTCTTGTTATGATTGGATACCAGTAGTGTGTGACCATTCAAATGAAAACTATTGAGCAGTACTTTCATGTGGTGCTGGGTTTTTTTTTCCATATTTTGCAAAATGAAATTTGAGATTTTTTTTCAATTTTGCGAGTGAAAGGGTTAAGTTTGCAACATCTCTGGCATTCCCCAAGGCACTGAGAGTTGCGCATTAAGCGATATAGTTTAGAGGAATATCTTATTTGCACAGCGCAGTGGCTTGAGCGGCTAAGATGGTGGGTTAGTGGAATGCAACAATCGATACATGGCTAAATTTGTGCACTGTTTCGATTATTCGTTTTTGTATAAAAAGGTTTTATTGTGCTACCATGGGCAGTAACAACGAATAAATGCCAACACCAGAATGACAATTGTAAATTTAACAATATTGATACTTTTATTGAGGATATGCCGGTAAAAAAATGTATATACGTTCGTATAACGATAACTTAACGTCTTTGAATATTGTATACTTGTAATAAAATACATTAAATGAACGTCTGGTGCAAACTGTGCTCTTCATTTATCAGCTACAAGTCATAACATGGCGTTAATAAACCAGCAACAAGGCTTTCAAATTTAATTTGGTAATTTGATTAGGAACGAGGAAACTATTACGTACTGCACAATTACTCCAGCTTTGAAGCAAATATCGCGTTATTTTAAAACACGGGCTTCTTTCAAGTTAGAAAATGGCGTCACTCGTGTGGTTCAGTATAGTTTCAGGGTTTTTGTTTTTAATTGCGGCCCGTTCATTATTTTTTACTGCATCTGCTACAGTTTTAATGGTCTTATATGTTATAACTTTCTGTCTTCTCTAAAAACTTTATTAAATTAATTGCTTCGAAATCACCTCCTACAACCCAAAACACTTGAAAATGATCACATATCTGCACTTAAAACAACAATGAAAAGGAAAGGCTGTCAGGACGTTTGTCATGCACAACAGACTGAATGAGTGGCTTTCTTTTCAGATCTTTTATAACTAAATGAGTGGACGTATCCTGGCCCATTTTTGTTTAATTAAGAGCCGGTGCCATTAACTTTCAGGCAAAATATATGGCTTAAATTTTAGCTTTAAACTGACAAGCAAGGACTTTTTTTACCGCCAAGAAAAAAATGAATGAAAATTGACACCGAATGAGGGTCTCAGTAGCTCTCAGTGACGAGCGCCCTACCGTTGCAACTCAAAACGTTTTTGATTAATTTTTGACAACATTTTTGCAACTTTCTGATGGCTTTCGTTTCAACTGACCAATCAAAATGCGAGAACTATGAGTGAGAGGCGGAGATGTCAAGCTCTTTGTTCGTGTCCTGACAGTTGACATCTCCGCCTCCCACAATTCTAGCAATTTGATTTGCTAGTTTAAATGGAAGCCATCAGAAAGTTGTCAAAAAGGCGTCAAAAATTAATCAAAAACTTTGTCGAGTGGCAACGGTAGAGCGCTTTTACTGCGAAGTTTCAAAGGTTCATGATATTCGTTTGATCGTCTAAAGCACTCATATTAACACCCTATTAGTGGCACAGGAAGTCATTAGATTACGGCGAACGACTTAATTAACGCTTTCAAATTTTATATAGAACCGTGCGCAAGGTCCTTCCTCAGTTTACAGTTTATTATAATAACAGGACACAGGGAAGATTCAAAAGGACCCTGCAAGTATAAAGGTACAACTAAGACTTCAAAAAACACAATGTTATAACCGTATATTCTCAAATAACTGCCCAAAATGTACACCTTAAAAAATCGACTCTGTTTAACGAGGTTGACACTTAACAGTCTTACAACTGACAAACCTGGGACCCTCGGATCCCAGATCGAATTGGAATTTAGAAATGCTGGTTTTCATGGAGGGAGGAAAAACGCAGAACCCGGAGGAAAATCCACGGAACAAGGATGAGAACCAACAACAAACCTTCTGTCTGTAAGCAATACGGACCTATATTATCAATCTTTCAAGAGTAATGTTCATGTTGTTATGTTTTGGTTAGTTTTCCTTTATTACTTGGTACTTTTCAATTAATTCTGAACGATGCGATCAAAATTATTTTTATTATTTTTGGTGAACTCTATGATTCGTTTCCAGCAATTACCCAAGGCAAACATTATTGAAAATAATGGTCCCTTTTTTAGTAGTCTGAATCAGTTAACTGTCTCCTCTGTCGCTTTAGGCTACTTTTTGAGATGAATAATAAAAAAATATATCGGATCAGGTACGTTTTAGTGATAAGTATTGGTAATCGTATGGATGCGAGTGCAATTAAAGATTTGCACTACAAGAATTTTCAAATATCACGAGTAGTGTAAATCCTTAAAGCCAACAAAATGACCGTTCCTGGGTCGCGCGCGTTCGTAATTTTCTCAGTCAAATAATAAATAGAATAAATCAAGGTGGGAAGTAGCTCGTATCCATCATGACAGACCGAATAGGACTCCATTCAGTCCTATTACCATTATTTATTTTCTTTATTTATTTTTCCTCAGTAATGTAATGTTTTCCTCTTAATATAGATGTATATTCGCATACTCTCGTTGGTCGCTGCTTTCTCTCTATCCTGGGGGATTCAGCTCGTAGCCAATATCGCTGAAATGCCTAAAGACAGAGACTCCTTCAGGGAAATCCTCGTGGATCGTTACAGGCCTCCGGGCCCCCTGGGGTACTTCAATGCTATATACATGGCGTTCACCCCGGAGGAGGCAAAACAGTTCCCAAACCTGGTGTCCATGCGTGAGAAGGTGGATCCAAACATCAAACGTGGGGAGCTGAAAAGTAAAGAGAAGCTCTCTGATCCTGGCACTATAGATGAGAGCAATTACCAGAATAAAACAAGACAGATTAACAGAGGTAGAAAGGACAAGAGGGGTGGTACATCTTATCCTGTGACTACGATCACCGGCGCCTGTCAAACGGCTACCAAAAGCGGGCTCAACAGGCCTTGTGAGGTGTGCCCGGCCATGACAGATCTGGGTCCTGGCGTGGCTCCCCGTTACATCAATGAGGTGTTATGTGGAGGGAGTGTGTTTTGTGGGATAGACGAAGACGTCGTGGGGATCTGCGAGAGCACGTCCTTAAATCAGGACTTTCTGGTGTTTAAAAATCTAGCTGTGCGTGTTTACACGCAGCCGATTCGCTCGTGCTGTGAGTGTTCTCTATTTCCGTTATAGACGACTGAAAAAGAGCTGTATTTGAAGAATATAAAGCTATTTCAATAAATGTTACCAAAGATAAACGTTTAAGCCTACTTATATATTAAATTCTCAAAAATGTATCATTCCAAACTTGAGGTACTAGGCAAAATATTTTACCCATGGAATCTGAGAGATGTAACTATGTTACAAAGCGCGCGTTTTTAATTTCTATCGTACATTTGTCAGTAATTTATTGCGCGGACTGTAAATCCTTTCAAGGTCTGCGGGGAAAAAAATTCAAAGAAATCTTATGTAGCAAAGCTTTCCAAAACCTCAAAGGCATATTAATCGCTGTTGCAGCCCTGGTCTTCCCTTGGAAGCCCTTTTATAGTACACCTTCGTGTTAAGGTGTCAATCATTTGCCACTCTCCCACCACCCCCACCCACCCACCCCACCCTCACGAAGCGAAGCGAGGCCGTAGGACGAGCGTGCAAGGTTGATGATTTTGTCCGCCGAAGAGCTCAGGCCGGATCAAGTTTCTTGTAGAGTTGACGTTTATTTTTATTTCTAAGGATGGTGTTTGGCCACATGACGTCAAACAGTGCTCTCGTGGCCTAATGAAGCATAATGTGCACCTTAACCAAGCCTCTCAGTAGAGTCTAAGTTGTAGCCAAAGTTTGGTCAGGGCCGATTTAGACGGTACAACTTTGTCGCATGTAAACACTTCAGTGTGCTTTGTAAAGAAATGTATGAAAAGTTGGCCCTCCCAGGGTAGCCCAACTAGGATGGTGACCCTGGTACGTACCCGGGTCACCCTCCCTACATGTAAACAGGCCCTAAGTGGCAACATGTGGTTCTCAAGATCTCGAAGTTCATTGTTATGAACACTGAGGATGTCTTCAAGAATAAGCTTCGATGCGATTCGCCCAGTCTCTCTTACACGAAATTCAAACACATGTGGCGTTTCCTTCTAACTTCACGCAAAGATCATTGAGTTCTTCCTTCGTAACAGGCTTGGTTTTTTTCTTACTACGTTGTACCAGGTCGTACTCGAGGATTCCCCGCCATCCCTTCAGTTGCTTTGTGTTCAGGAGGTTTCCGACGTCGACGCATTGTTCGAATCGGCAGTTTTATCCTTTGCAGGAAGAGTGCTGATCCCTTGTTTGTTACTAGAGATTCGTTTCCCTTTTGATTTTTCTTTGTAGACTTTTTTCCTCTCCTGTAGCCCGCCAATCGAATTGTGAAGGTTTTCCCGACATAATCACTGTCGCTGCCATCGTGCGAAGTATCTGGAAGTATAGAGCGACATCACCTGTAGAATCACCCGTTTCTTGACTCAAATTATTCGCCAAAATCCGGTATTTTCCCTAGCGAGCCATTAGATTCGAAAGAAATTGTAGAATCTATCTCCCATTCCGAATAATCCCTCAAGAAATACCCTTTTCCTTTGGTTAGAAAGTCGCTTTCGCCGCGCGGACCGCCATTGCTTTGAGATTTCGCGCTCACCCGCTTAGCGTGTGCATCGCGTGTGAACGTTAAAGGGAAACAGACCGACTTCCGGTTTGCGTAGGTTAAAAATAACTTTAGTGAAATTCACATATTCCCAAGGCCTTGACTGGGCGTGTCCCTCTCTGTCCCTTATTTTCTCTTGATGTATATTATTACAACGGAAATGAGACTATGGAAGATCTTAACAATCTAGAAGGGTGCTTGAGTTTGTTATTATATCAGTATTTATATAAAAACATTTAAGAAATAGATTATATGGCTATGAGCTACTTAGTCTAATTTACTAAGGTGAATGTAAAGAATCCGACTAGCTGATTGGTCGAAAAATTCGGCATCTTACGCTATATTCACAGTACGCAAAGACAGTGGCAGTGTCAAGGAGAAGCAATAGTGGTAGTACTAGTAATATAGTTCAAAACAGATTTATGTGTTGTAACATCGCTTAACTGTGCCACTGTAATATATTATCAGGGTTTGGTTTAATATTTCCGCAACTTTCACACATTACTCTGACTCGTCCCCAGTCGTCTCTCTTGTCTCCTATTAATATTTAACGAGAGAAGCGCGGCCGAGTTGATCGCAAGGGGTGATGGGAAGGAGGAAAGGCGGGAGACGACTGGTAGATCCTGTTTCGAAGATGGCGGACAGAGTAATGGTGGCGTTTTGATGAAATAGGCGCTATTAAAAGAGAACGCTTTCCGCCGGCCTTTGAAGCTAAAATCTGCTCTGCTGTAATATATCTAACAATCGCGAGATTCTGTTTACAATCAAAGTCTTATTTGTACATCACACAACTCTTCTACGCAGTTCTACAACGATTGCCGTTTCCTTCTGGTTTGTACAGAGACCCTAACTAAATCATTTCCAAAATACTTCGAATGGATTCTACGGATTTGTATTTATTTCTAATTTACGCGAGAAAGTCAAACTTCAACTGAAAGGTACGTTAAACGTCTGTTTCCTTCCGCTCTGTGGTGTCCTACAGTTTCCTGTTGGAAGTGTTGTGATTATTTGGGTCAAGGGGTCAAATTGATCATGACAGCTAAAAAAAATCTCATATGTTCAAGGATCCGCACTTCAAGCCTTTATATCTCCCAATGAACTTACTGCCGAAAAGCTATTATAGCCTTTGCCGTGCCAATTTATTCTGGAACGAGCGGCTCAGCTTACATTGCAAAACCCGGCCAGGAATATATAAATTTCGTCCTACCATTCGCGGCACTCAATTCACACAGAGAAGATGACTCGCACACGACGACACATCAACATTGTAATACAAAATTAAGGTTTCAGGGATCCATACCGACCGGTTCGCTGATATTCTATTAAACACACCCAAAGGAAATGCCTTTCTAACGGCCAGACATCACTGAAACTTCGACAGCTACACCATTCTACAACTCTGAGTCCATGGAAATAAAAAAAAATTTCTATTAATTATCCAACTTTTCGACTCAGGATCTGGCAGCCGTCTCTCTCCCTTCTTTTCCACCTTCCCAGCATCCCCAGTCCACAAGACGCTGGAAGGTATAAGGTCTTCAAAGTTTCAAGGTGAATATAGGGTAGAAAAATATCATTTTTTTTTATTTGGGGCGTGGTCAAATCGGACATATTGTATTACGAGAAGAAGAGAAAAATAAAGTAAGAACGGAAACAGGAAAGGAATTTAATAAACAAATGAATAAATAAATAAATAAATACATAAATTAAATTATAAATTAATCAATAGATAATGAAAGAAACTATGCGCACAGGAAAAATACCCCACTGTATGTTCACTTCTTTTAATTTACGCCACATCATTGCGTTACATTAAAAACATTTTATGCTTATATCTTTGGCTTCTTTTGCTTCTGATGACTGGTTCTGTCCAACACCATCTGGTTCGTCATCTGGAGAGGAGATTTAAAGCAATTGAAAATGCTTATTTGTTTGTTATTGCAACATTCACCCAAAACAAGTTTCCCTAATACCAATAGTGCCAATAGACCAATTTCGATATATTAATATTCTAACTTGGCTCCGATGCTTAGGGGAATAAGACAAAAGAAATCGACAAGAAATCACATCGAGGTTGAGGGATGAATAAATCATTTCTTTTGTCTTATTCCCCTAAGACTCGGAGCCAAGTTAGAATATTAATATATCGAAATTGGTCTATTAGAAGTTCATTAACGCGAAAGTGTAATCACATTAGCCAAAAAATAGTATTATTTTTAATTTATTTGAAGAATTATTTGACAATTATTATTTTTCAAACAGAATACACGTTGCTGTATTTACAAAGAGCATTGCGAAATAATAGTAAGTGTACGCGCACGAAGATATGTACATATATGTACAGACATGTACATATATGTACATGTAGCTTTTTGTTGCAGATACGTTAGGCGTTAACAGGTATACAAAAGGAGTCGTTGTGACAAAATAATTTGTCGTCGTTCGAGAAGGAAAAATTCATGAACACCGTAACGGTCCGAAAATATACGCAAACGATTTCAGTTTATGGACCAAAAATCCCGCGTTGTTTAAAACCGAGAATGCAGCAAGGCTAGCTCAGTCCTGGAACAGGAATTTTATAGAAATTTGATTGTTGTAGAAAAAGAAAACGACGTTAACGAATACTCGTTCACATTAAATAACTTAATATGAATTAAAAATAAATTTATTTGGCGTTAATGGATGTTCGTGTTGATGCCTTCAAAAATGCCTTTCAAAAATCGTGATGATGTTTTTTCGCCAACTTGATCACACTTTCGCTTTAAGGGAGTCTCAATAAAGTGTATGTATGTATGAATGAAATCTGAAGTGGCACTAATAAAAACATATTTTGTGTTCGTGAAAGGCAAACGGTGTAAAAGATAATAAAATACAGTCAAAAACGTGTATTAAGCGGACACCCTCGGCGAACACTCTACTGTTTCCGCTTAATATAGGGTGTCCGCTAAAAACAGGTTCCCATAGAATACATCACATTAGGTGTCAATACTATTCTAATGAACGTAAGATGCTTCTGGGATACTTCCAGAAGCTATAGCGATGTGTTTTGAGCATTTGGTGTTAATGAAAGTGACCAATTGATCAAAGTATGATATGATAAATTGTACGTACCGAAAGGTTCATGCGATAAAAAAAAAACATGGGAAAACATCATTAACACGCCATTGTTTCAGTATCTGTAAGTTTTGAAGCTGAAGTTCTGAAGCTTGTCATCAAGAAAGGGGAAGAAGATGTGGGTTCTGGTGCGAGCGTGAAGCGTCAGGAGAGAGCAGGGGCAGTAGCAATACTCGGGCCTAGTAAGCTTCATACTACGGAATCCGGGATAATTAAGCTCTGGCAGTGTCAGTTAGTTTGGCCCAAATGCGACGTTACTAGGAGTTACCTTACCCTAAATGTCAAATATAAATTACTTTAAAATTGCATCTTCATGCTTTATAAATTAAGCAAGTTCCTAATTTTATCCTGCCTTATCGGTCTCAATATAATAATTTGTTTGTATCAGTTGTAATCATATTATCTCTAAATGTCTCAACTCACCGATCAGTTTAGCCGTAGCGCGGAACAGCGTGCAGGAAATCATCTTTCTTCTCATCTGCAGCTAAATTTAACAGCACATTATTGAATAAAGAAGCAAGAGTGAACAGAAGAAGAAACTTGTTTTCTTGATCAAGAATATAGTGCAGTTTTTCAGAGCTAACGGTCTGGGGCCGTATTCGCAAAATCCAACCTAAGATATATCAGTTAAGATATCACGTAAAACAATTTCCGGACCTTTAATTCTAAGATATGTGTTAAGTGCTATTCACGGAATATATTTGATGCTCATCCTAATACTCGCGTAACTTAGGAGTCTCCTAAGTTTACTGTTCCCTGGCAATTATTGATTAGCAAGAGAAAGCCAAACAGAGTTAGTTTTATATATAACGCACTCATAAATAATAATATATGACGATTCGAAAAATTAATATATTCATCAGGGTCCATTCATTTCAAACGTTCATTACGAGCGCATACGTACCTTATTATAGTGTGAGTAATTCGCATACCCTTGTAATGTGAGGACATTTTCTATTGGTTAGATCTTGCGCGGGAAGTGGGAGGGATTAATATAGTAACGTTGAATTGGTCTGAATGATATTTAGTAATTTTATAATATTTAATCAAGTGAGGCACGATATAGAAAATGTTTTACAATTAGTATTTTATCGTCTTAATATCATAACCCTATTCAGACCGGGAGTTTGACCGTTAATAACCTTTTTTTAATATTGAAGTAATAGCCGCCAAACTTTTCGACTTTATACCTAAAATTTATCTGGTAACAATTTGGTTTATCTGGTAACAATTTGGTTTATCGTGTCATTGTTCACAGAACTCGCGTACTATATCCAAGTTTCGTTGTCTAGCTTCAATAATGTTGGAGAAATGGAGGGGGGGGGGGGGGGGGGGGGGGGGGGGGAGCGGAATCCCTCCCCTGTCGGAAAAGACTAAAAGCCCGGTTCTGAATAGGGTTAAACATGTATGTAATATTTATAATTTCACGTTCACGTTCACGTTTGAACAAGCTCCTGGTGAGGCTTCTGGGTGAGTCGCGGTTAAATAAAGGATTTATTGATTGATTGATGACATACGGGCAGTCTATTGCTCCTTGGGGAAATATTTTCTTGATTTAAATTAAAACTCTCAAGTTTATTCGTTGTTGTTGACAAGAAACGAATTTCCCTGTTGCATTTGTTACCTTGCTTATATGGTTGGTTGGCTCAAACCTATCAGTGGACCAAAGAACATTTTGGAAAAACTCTCGAAAGCATAAAATCTTAGGTGGATACAAACTTATAGATTTTAGAAGGATTTCATCGTAAAAAGCAAAAATTTTATGAAAACTGAAAATTAAGCTAAAAAATCAACAAATTTGGTAAAACGATCTGTATCTCGAAAAGTATTTGTGCTATAAAAATGAAACTTATGTGGTGAATAAACAATTCAAACATGTTTATTTTAGTGGCAATTACGAATCCATTATGATATCATATCACGCCGAAATAACGTCATACTTCCGCCATCTTGGATTTTTCAATTGTTCAGAAATGTCAGAAAATCACCAAATTTGATTTGAAAAAATCGAAAACAATATAAGGATGCAAAAATTGCAAAGATTTTGGAAGAAACTCTTCGTAAAAAGCGAAAATCTCATGAAAACAGAAATTTAAACTGAAAATACCAAATTTGGCTAAAAAGGCCTATCAAAACTTGGTCAAAAAACGTGATCAAAAACGTGATCAAAAATATGGCACACCAAAATGTTCCCAGGTAATTTTTAGGAAAAGTCATAAAGTTATAAAGTTTGGCTATGATTGCTTGAATGCTCTTTAAGTACGATAAATTTGAAGTCAGCGCGGGCACTTTCTGCCCCCCCCCCCCCCCCCCCCCCCCCACCCCCCCCCCCCCCCCCCCCCCCCCCCCCCCCCCACAGGCAGAATATGGTTAAGATGCTTTCGTGAATACGGCCCTTCATGTGGTTGAACCTACTAGCGTTTCGCTGAATTAAATAAGCCCCCCGTCTCTATTAAGTCCCCCTTCTCTTTTAATTCTCAACCGTGCTTGGAATCCCCCCCCCCCCCCCCCCCCCCCTCAAACGTGCTTGAAATAAATAAGCCCTACGGGGGACTTAATAGAAGATTTACGGTAATCATTTTTATATATTTTTGGGTGAAATTAGTTCTTGACGTTTCCTTGGCAAGCATTATATTTTGACAGGCTGTTTTTCCAATTGTGGAATTTACTACTTTCAATGAAAATTGTTTACATTCTTGGAATAATTAACATTTAATTTTTTAGATAATTTTATCTTTATTTTTTTTTATTACTTTTGAGTACGTTTTGGTGGTCTTGTGACGTCATAAAGAAGGACATCTGAGATAGCGGATCTAAGAAAGCGGCAATTCGAATATTATGACATAATTTGAGTTACCGAGTGGTGTTGGGTAAACATTTTACTATTAAATAAACAAAGAAATGTTGGTGTACTACCTGGTACATTACATAGGTCATCATCACAACAGTTCGTAGAACATGCAGAAACGTTTTCATTATTGTAGCTGGCCATTAATGCTGTGAACCTTCTACACACCCGCTCCTGGTCACAATCGCCGCCAATCGATTTGGTGCAGTTCCATATGGAAGCTACTCTAACTTCGGTAGTAAAGCTCGCATGGCCGCATCTATCGTCGTGCTCGCTGCAATCTATGTTGCCATGATCTCTACAACGTGAGATGTCGCTGCATAGTTTATAGTAGCACCTGATACTGTTAGCAGGTGGAATGCTAACGAGAATAACACACAGCATCCACACGGACTGTAAAGCAAACAGGAAATAACATAAATAAAATATCTGCAGGTAGAAATCAAAGCATCTGAAGTGATAATGATGAACCAAAAATGAAATGAAAAATGAACGGCTGTTATTAACTTCTTTTATCTGTTATTTGGAAGAGGAAGATAGTAGAACCATTTATAAAAAATCTGCCAATCTTCTTTACAACACCAACTTCAACAGCACACAAAAAATTACAATACTACATGTAGTTATACCTATCGGTAAAACTGCCAACGAGTACAACGGCATATAAGAACGGTTTTCAATCTTTGTTTTTATAAGTTGCACTTTAACTGAAGGATTTATTTGAGAAAAGTATTATTCTGTCAGTGACACAAGCTACTCGAAAAAAAAAATTCCGAGTAGCTTGTGTCACTGACAGAATAATATCTTTCTCATATTTCTACCAAGCTAAGAAAGTGTTTCCGCTTGTTTTAGATTACAACCTAAGTTTACCTTGCATCGGAAAAATTTTTAATTCGTATAAACATCTCATTTACAATTCACCCTCTCTAGCCAAAATATTCCCCAAGGGGTCCATCATTCCATCATTCAGAAGAACCAAAAACATTAAAGATATTCTAGCACGCCCTCGTCGCACTAATTACAATAACACATATGTACAAGGTTGTTAGTAGAATCCGATCACTTCACTAGCGCTAGTGAATCTATCAGAATCTATCCCATTACACAACATCTCCATTGCAAATCTAAGAACGTGATTTACCTAGTCACTTGTAATAAATGTAATCCTCGGAGACCCAGGGGTAGTTAGTCGGGCGCGAAGAAAGTTTATAATGGGCAAAAGTCGGAGCGGCGAAAGTTCGAAGTAGCTGTGAAATAACCCCTGGGTAGCGACTCTTATCGCACGACTTCCAGAAAAATTTGAATACACGGTCTCTGATTGTATTTAAAAGAAAGGAGAAGAAGGATGAAAATGGAGATAAGCTTTATTTTTGAGAAAATTACACAGTCAAATCAACATGCAAACTTACCATGGCCAAGAAAATCTTCAGAGTCATTTTACCGCAGTGAAGTATTTTGTAAGTGTAAAATCTGCAATAAAAAACATGCCTCTTTACCATCAAAACGAATGTAACAATCGTTCTCAGGTCGATCATAGATTTTTAGCAGGTTTAAAATATTTAAATCAATCGTATTACAGTGTAGCACTATATTGTTTTTATTCATGCAAGTCCAGGATTATAAATGACTGTGGGATTTCAAGCTAAAAGGACGTTCCTTTATGAAAAGGTGTATTTAAGATGCTCGCTAAAATGATCCTGTAACTTCTTAGATTTCATAAGTGAGATGAAAATTAAAAGTTCGTAGTTCGTACTTGGGTCGTCACGGAATAGCCGACCCAATTCACGGCTGCACAGGAGACTTATTTAGACCTGTTTTTTTACCCTTTTTTTACCACTCGAAAATAAAATTCATATCTTCGCGCCGCCGTGTAATATCCTCTATATATACTACTTTAAAATATTCATAGTATAACTTTTATTTTATTTCATTCACATAGTTTAATTTTGTAAGGCGCATTTGATCATATTGAATAATAAATATTATTATTATTATTACTCCAACTGCTGTGTTCCAAAATACCTCATGTTATTTTTGCCTAACCTTTTATCCTTTTATAATCCAAATCACAATACCATATAATATGCTAATTTACTAAGAACAGCGGAATCCACCATCCCCGGTCGAAAAAGTCCAAGACTGCTCGGTCTGAAAAGGGTTAAGGACAACGGTATAAATTCAGTTTATAAACACTGGGTCACTGCATGGTGCGTAGACGGTCCTGAAAAGGCTTTCACTTAAAACAAAATATTTAGTGTTTTCACGTGCGGTAAACGCCTGAATACAAAATGTTTTTATTCTTGGGAAATCACGTGCTCTAAATGCAATGACAACACTAAGTGATCCAAGTGGAAAATTACCAAAATTCCGCGCATTCATTCAAGGGACAGCAGGTGCTTGTTAAGAAGCTTTTAAGTCAGCATGTGGTACGCACTTTAAGATAGCAGGTAACCTTTATTTGTCGACTTTGAGTAAAATCCATTCTTTGGCTTACGTAAAAGTCTGATCGCAAGTTGTTTCCGTTGGATAAAACCACATTATCGTGTGGTTAATTTAGGTTACTGGGTGCATTTCTTAACGTCACAATTTTTAGAAGTAAAGACCAGATATAGACTATACTATCTTGTAAACAGGTTTTCACTTTAAGCTTCTCAAACTCATTACTAACTCATCATGTTAAAACAAAGGAAATCATAGCCGTGTCGGAGGTTTGGATACCAGGTCTTAATTAGCATAGATTTTTACGATTTTATATATCCGTATCTCCTTATTTTTTTTTTCGATTGAGAAGATATATCAAACACTCGCGGCAGTGTTTCATCGGCTATCCAAACACCTCGAATTTCGTCAAAAATACTCCGCTGTGCGTCGTATTTTCAACTACATTCTAGGTGTCTGGAAATGTGATGAAACACTGTCTCTCGTGTTTGATATATTACTTGAACTCCGCGCGAGCAAGACCTCAAGAAAATAGTTTTATTTCCCAGCCGCCATTACCCGATACCTTCTTTTTCCCACGCGTCCTTGTGCACCCCGGTTAATTTAGTCTTAAAACAATTTTATATAGTAAACGCGGTTAAATCATCCAAGCAAATAACAGGTGCTTGTTGAAAAGCTTTTTTATTCGGTGTATCGTACGCACTTCCATGGAAGTTATCAGGTTCTAGCTTTCAAAGCAAAATGTTTTTCGATTTTTCTCATAGCGCTTGTTTATATACATCTTTATCCTGCAAGACAATCCTCTTCGAATTCCAGTCATAATGGCTGGAATGTGTTTTTTGCCCTCAAGTATGAATGACTAAATTACACCTTTGCTACGTTTCTTCGGTTAAAACCATTGAAGCGAATAACATGTGCTGCACTTAAGGTGACCCATATTTCACGATTTTGGATTTCAAAGAAAAAGGATTTTAGAACTTCCTTATTCGTTTCATAGGAATCTTTCACTTAATTTCAGTCATTTTTGGCGATCTACTTTGCATAACAAATCGCATTGTGATTCATCTGCATGACATCGTTGGGAAACACCCATGTCTGTCACTATTGTTTTGCAATAGTTCTGTCTTCCATATATTTTTCTCAAAAGAACCGAAACTAAAGTAAACTGAATGACTGTCTACAACTGTTGCTGCTGTTCGATTTTCAACTGCATTTTATCAAGTGAACTGTGTGTGAATTAAGTTCGAGATAGACCTAAAACGGCAAATTAGAGGCCTATACGTACGTGGACGGTTCATTTTGGATGAGAACTTTCATTTATGGTGGATTTTGTCAGCAAGTAACCGTATCACAAGCAAAAAAAGGCCGAGTACAATTGTTGGCAGTACCAAGACGTCATAATAGCTTACTATAATATCAGTTTCTACAAGTATAAGTATTTTTATATTACGTTTGTATCATGGATATCCGTGTTATTTTTCTGAACATGTAGTTATAGTTATAGAGGCAATCGTTAGATGTGCTCTTCAATCAGTAGATGTATCAAAGGGTCCGATGACCGTACCCGAGTGACCGTTAAAAAAACCCAACAATCTAGTACAAAAAGATGTCCAAAACTTACAATTTACTTCATGTACGCTTTTTACCGAAGTGTAACATATCAACAAATTCGACACAAAAATGAAAACAAACCCTGAGACTGTAAATCATCTATAAACAGAGGCGGATCCAGGATTTTTTTGATAGGGGGGGGGGGGGGGGGGGGGGGGGGGGGGGGGGGTCCCAGGGTTTTCCCGAAAATGCGAAGTAGATTGAAAGAAATATTTTGGAAGTAGACGGCAGCAGTCAAGGCGCGAAGAGGGATGTTTGGGGGCCTCCCACAGAGAAAATTTGAGATTTTAGGCTCTGAAAAGTGCATTTTGGTGGATTCTGGAGATGGTTTTGCTATGGATAATAGAGAAAGAAAAAAACCCTAAGGTCTTATAGGGGGGTCCGGAACCCCCGACCCTCCCCCTGTATCCGCCACTGTATAAATGAGAGTATTTGACACCTAAATAAAATTCTAAACGGGTGTTAGATTGTGATGAGAAAAGTGCACTTATTAATCCGTACCTTTAGAGCCGATATTTCTTTGCTTTCTTTTCAACAGCGGAGCCTATTTAACGGATGGAATGCTTCTAAGAATGTGACCCCGTACGCGGACACTATGATTTAATTCCAACTTTGCCACGTGTTAGCAAACTAGCAAGTAATCAGTAGCAGGCAGGGGGGGGGGGGGGGGGGGGGGGGCAGAAGTCTCGTGAAATAAGATTTTCTCACCGGATGTGACGTCAAATTTTGTTGGATGATTCAGATACAAAAAATGTCCCAGGCGTCGTAGAGTCTTCTCCCCGCCCCTGGTAGCAGGTGTTTTATGAAAAGCCTTCAAGTCGGTTACGCCCCTTACGCCTTATCACGTGTCCTTTATGTTTCGAGTTTGGGCAAAATTATTTTATGGTTTATAGAAAATTGGATCATTGGCCGTTTTCACACTAGAGACGGCTTGGTTATCCATCTCAGACGAGTTTCCCGTCCTAGCATGAAAACGGGATGGTTATAATTTTGGACGGGTAACTCGTCTGATTTTACCCGTCTACTTTTCCGTTGCTTTTAGACGGATTTCTAAGACAAGTTTCACGTCTGTGACGGATAACTCGTCTTAGAAATAAGGAAAACGGCCATTGTCTTCGATATCGTTTGGTTCATTTTTTTGTTTCGCCTAATGATTCTTCGTACAGAAGCAATATATTTTTAGTCAAGTCACTGGCGTTTCTATTTTATTTTATTTTAGTACATTTTATTTTTAATCTAACGTTAACTGACGTTTATTTTGAAATAAGGTAGTTTACGTAAAGCCTCAGTGCTTCCCGAAAACCGTGAACACCATTTAAGATGAGTGTAGAGGTGTAGATGATATTAAACTGACCCAGAAAACTAATCACGTCAGAAAATTAATCCTTATACCTTTCGAGAGATGTCTTTCTCTTCACGAACAATGCCTGTTCAACGGCAAGAATGGATTTAAGAGTGCGACTCTGCACGAGGGCAATGACCAAAATTCCAACATTGCCACCTTCAATAGACCTTTCTCCAAAATGGCCGCCGCCAATTAATATTAAGCTGAGCGGAAAATCAATACCAGCACCTGAAAGACCACCTCTTGTTTGGTAATCATAGGAAGTCTGGTTAGGTTAGGTTCTACCTGAGTTGAGAAAACGGAAGTTGAAAACTAGAAAATTTAGACTGAGACGTTTGTATGACTGGGGGTATGGCGTATACCCCCAGTCATACAAACGTCTCTAAATTTTCCCCAGTCATACAAACGTCTCAGTCTAAATTTTCCAGTTTTCAACTTCCGTTTTCTCGACTCAGGTAGAACCTAACCTAACGAAACTTCGTACGATTACCAAACAAGAGGTGGTCTTTCAGGAGCTGGTATTGATTGTCCGCTCAGTTTAATTTTAATCATTTTGAATTTGCGGCGGCCATTTTGGAGAAAGGTCTATTCCTAGCTGGTCTAGCCTTAAAAGACTTAACAGGTGCTCGTTCAAAATCTGTAAGGTGGTTTATGGTATTTTGTCAAAGTGTCGGGTTTCTTAAATATCGTTTGTTTGGGCCAAATTCATTATGGTACTCCGCGTTGTAAAGCTGTTAAGGTAATGTATGGTATTTATTCAAGGTGTAAGTCTGTTTTGTTTTTTTTGTCTGAGAAAAATTCATTATGACCTACATTCATATTTGAGATTTTTTGTTCGATAGCGTTCCTTTGCCTATCGTGAAAAATAACTGTATACTCCCGTTAACTCGAACCTTCAAGGGAATCTGAATAACGGCGTTCGATTTATCGAGGGTAAAAACTTGCTTGTTTTCCGTTCCGACGTTCATTTACGTTCGACGTTCATTTACTTGTAATGCAACTTTCCATCAGATGGAGAAGTTATATTCACGACTTACCTAACCTTTCAAGAAACCCTGAAATTAAGCCGGCTCTGGCCATTATGATTGGTCTATGTGACTAATCTACCACCATTTTTTCCAACGGAAATGTCAGGGTTTTTTATTTAGCATCGCTCGGTGGACTTCAATCGATGGTATTAAAATAACTTTCTACTGAACTGTCGTTTGCATTCTGTTTCGAATTGTTTCTTTACCCAAACAATAGGCGACCTCAAACGACTAAAACCGCTATATTCTTTAACAGATGAGACCAGACAACAACATATCTTTCTTAAACTCGTCGAATTAAAAACAAAACACTCTAAGATGCGGGGAAAAGACGTTTTTTATCAAGTACCGGATATATAATTCTACGGCCTGGCGCAATCATAGGAAAATCAGGGAGAACACATGCCTACAGCACTTTATTGGCTACGGAAGTAATATTAACACACGAGGACGAGGACGGTTTATGGGAGCTGGCTCTGATGAGAGTTGTCTTCAACTTTCATCGAGTGCCAAACGAGAGAAAACTCTTAGTGGTCCTTAATGACTCTCAAGCAGGTTCAAATTCGGTGAGAGTGCACGAGAGATGGTGAGAGTGCATGAAAGTTTTGACCAAACGAGCGTGGCTTTAGTTTGCAGTTATGCTAAAATTTGCACATTTAATAAAAGAAGGCAACGTCTATTCCAATCCTAAAGCCTGGTTTTCGCTAGCGACGCAAGCACAAGCGCAAGCAACATACGCAGACGCAGTAACATGTTGATTTTTCCTAAACAAAAGGCACTCATGATCAACGCGTTACTGCGTCTGCGTATGTTGCTTGCGCTTGTGCTTGCGTCGCTAATGAAAACTAGGCTTAAGGATCAGAGGCCTTATCAGTTCCGGTGCCGATATTGATACAATATTGGTTAATTCACTTGTTCCTGTGCGTACGGATATCGGCAAAGGAAATATCTTAAATCAAGCTTCAACGGGTTCGTTTTCGTGGGTAAATTAATGAGCAAGAGTTGGACAATTTTTTTTTCATCGAGGGAAGGATAATTCGATGCTAGAACAAAAGAACGTCGCTTGTATGGGAGGCGGTCCCAGTATTGGAACACCCTTCAATTTACCAGTTACACGCCATACACGTTTACGATATGTTGAAAACTTTTACTAGCAATGGGACAATAGCCGAATTCATATTAGAGACGGAAAACCGTCTTAGACGGGAAACTCGCCTCAAGAAGGAAAACTCATCTGATATGAATCCGGTGAAGGACGGGAAACTCGCCTCAAGAAGGAAAACTCATCTGATATGAATCCGGTGAAGGATGAGTTTCCCGTCTCAAATTTATCCGTCCATTTTCCCGTCTAAAACGACGGAAAAATAAGACGGAAACCCGTCTTAAATTCACATTAGACGAGAAAATCAGGACGGGTTTCCTGTTTGCTACATACTGGAACTGGAAATTCTGCAATTGCATCTGGGATAGAAATGTAGCCTGGCCTCATACTCGTCCTAAATCATTTATCCGTCTCATTTTACCGTCCTTAAATTCATATCAGACGGTATTCTGTCAGACGGAATTTCGTCTGAGACGAGTTTCCCGTCTTCTAATATGAATTCGCTAAATGATACACCAGCAGCGCCCTTCTTGTACCTGTAACTCGAGAAGGGCACTGATATGGAAGGCGGTTTCTTCTTTTGTTGATCACCACCAACGCCCTTCACATCACCTGTTACACCGCACAGGAGGCGGACAATGTTCATGGATTGTTGAAATATTTTACCCCTAAGAGGGGACTTTAGGGGTGTGTCAGGATTAATAATAAACGAGGTAGTTCGGATATGATTGGATTATGTTGTATTAAAAAGTAATAGAACGCGAGAAAGGATGCGGTCATCAAATCAGTTTAATATCCATGATTTATTAGGTGAACAAATAAATGCTTCATAAAAGCAATGTTTTGAATAATACGGGATCATATACTTACGAGGATTGCATAGCCTCTGCTGTTGGAACTGAAAGGAAGCAAATAAATCTCTATAAGGTAAGGATTAATAGGAGCACTATATATCACACGTTTAGAATTGTATTACGGTGTCGAGTACTTTCAGTTAATATATAAAAATACGAAAATATAATTAATCTTTATTTACGTTGTCATTATAGTTTTCAGGCTAATTATCTGGCATGATCAAGTCAGATTGCTAAATATTTTGACGCTATAGACTGTTTGTGATTTAATCTATGGTTTTCGTTTTTCAAATTTTCCATATATAGTTTATAGCTACTCTTAATTAATACTGTGGGGCTCTATAGCTATAAAGTCAGTGTCGACAAATTGGGCAATATGATTAATGAAATATAAAAACTGGAGTTGACGCTGATTAAAAAGATTTGGTGAAAACGTTTCGATCACTTCAGTGACCTTCTTCAGTTCGAATGTGAATAAAACTTAGGTGGGATTAAAACAATAAGAAAGGACGGAATAAAAATTCATAAAACGTGTTAAAAATCTGAACGGTCTATGGAAGTTCTAAAAATTCTTGAGATTTCGATAAACACGTGGGAACTCAACATGTTCGTTAATTGAGTTTTCTCTTTGATGGAGTGCCACGCTTCTAGAAATAGTCTCTTGTTCCACTGGGAGCAGACGTCAAGGATTGCTACGTTGTCGAAATCGAAGTTGTGACCTGTCTGTTGTGCGTGTTGGGCCAGTAGGGAATTCTTGTCGAAAGAGGCGACGGCCTTTGAATGTTCCTTTGTTCTGGTTTTGAGGGCGCGCGATGATTGTCCGATATACACAGCGGTGCAATCGTTGCACTTGATTTTGTAAACAGTGCCCCTTGTATTCTCTTTGCTTTGTTTATCTTTGGATCTCTTGAAGAAGGAGCCGACAGTGCGTGTGGGTTTGTGCGACACCTTGATGTTGTGTTAGCTCAACACTCTTGCGATTTTTTCAGAAATGCTTTTGGCATTAAGGTAGTACGTCAACCGGAGTTTGGCAGCTTTGCACAAAAAGCCATGCAAAAGCGGGAAATGACGTCAGCGATATATATGGAAAATACGCCACTCGGGTTCCGGATGTAGTTTCGTATGAATTTTACGAGTGGTCTATTTTCCAGTAAAACACTCGTGTCTATATAATAAATAAGTATATTAAACCCACTGTTTCTTACCGGCGTTACGTTTGAGATCCCTACCTTTTCCAAATTTAAAAATTTCCTTTTTAATAACAAATATAAACTTTCTTGCTATACATTTTATATAGTTTAGATCACTTTATCGTCATTCATTGCTTCTGAATACTTTTGTACTTATGAGCTATTTTTGGTGATTATGTGCAGACGTTATATGACGTCATTGTCTCATGTTTGTTCAAAGAAAACATTATTAGACGTTCTATATACTCACCAAATTTCATTGTCATAGCTTTAATACTCTTGACGTCACGGAGTTGGGGAATCCCCCTTACCAGGGTAAAAAAAAACAGGTCAAAATAAGTCTCCTGTGCAGCCGTGAATTGGGTCGGCTATTCCGTGACGACCCAAGTACGAACTACGAACTTTCAATTTTCATCTCACTTATGAAATCTAAGAAGTTACAGGATCATTTTAGCGAGCATCTTAAATACACCTTTTCATAAAGGAACGTCCTTGAAATCCCACAGTCATTTATAATCCTGGACTTGCATAAATAAAAACAATATAGTGCTACACTGTAATACGATTGATTTAAATATCTTAAACCTGCTGAAAATCTATGATCGACCTGAGAACGATTGTTACATTGGTTTTGATGGTAAAGAGGCATGTTTTTTATTGCAGATTTTACACTTACAAAAGACTTCACTGCGGTAAAATGACTCTGAAGATTTTCTTGGCCATGGTAAGTTTGCATGTTGATTTGACTGTGTAATTTTCTCAAAAATAAAGCTTATCTCCATTTTCATCCTTCTTCTCCTTTCTTTTAAATACAACATTTGGGGCCATTCTGTTACATGCTAATTGATATTAAAATCAAATGAAATCGAAAGAGTTACCAATAAATAAACTTGGGCAAGATTGAAACATCCTCGGAGACCCGACTCGGGTAGTTAGTCGGGCGCGAAGAAAGTTTATAATCGGAAAAAGTCGGAGCGGCGAAAGTTCGAAGTAGCTGTGAAATAACCCCTGGGTAGCGACTCTTATCGCACGACTTCCAGAAAAATTTGAATACACGGTCTCTGATTGGGCAGAACATTTCTGGCATTGTATTTTTCTGCCCAATCGACGAGCTCCATCTATTGCGCCACTTTCGTGCCTTCTTACACGACATATATACATTTTTTTTTAGCTTGGTAGAAGTATGAGAAAGATATTATTCTGTCAGTGACAAAAGCAACTACAAGCTCGAGTAGCTTGTGTCACTGACAGAATAATATTTTTCTCAAATAAATCCTTCAGTAAAGTGCAACTTATAAAAACAAAGATTGAAAACCGTTCTTATATGCCGTTGTACTCGTTGGCAGTTTTACCGATAGGTATAACTACATGTAGTATTGTAATTTTTTTGTGTGCTGTTGAAGTTGGTGTTGTAAAGAAGATTGGCAGATTTGTTATAAATGGTTCTACTATCTTCCTCTTCCAAATAACACATAAAAGAAGTTAATAACAGCCGTTCATTTTTCATTTCATTTTTGGTTCATCATTATCACTTCAGATGCTTTGATTTCTACCTGCAGATATTTTATTTATGTTATTTCCTGTTTGCTTTACAGTCCGTGTGGATGCTGTGTGTTATTCTCGTTAACATTCCACCTGCTAACAGTATCAGGTGCTACTATAAAGCATGCTTCGACATCTCACAATGTAGAACTTATGGCAACATAGATTGCAGCGAGCACGACGATAAGTGCGGCCATGCGAGCTTTATTACCGAAGCTAGAGAAGCTTCCATATGGAACTGCACCAGATCGAGTCGCGATTGTAACCAGGAGCGGGTGTGTAGAAGGTTAACAGCAGCCATGGCCAGACACAATGAAACCGTTTCTGCATGTTCAGAGAACTGTTGTGATGGTGACCTATGTAATGCACCAGGTAGTACCTCCATTTCTTTGTTTATTTTAATAGTAAAATATTTACCCTGAGGCCACCCAACACCACTCGGTAAATCAAATTATGTCATAATATTCCAATTGCCGCTTTCTTAGATCCGCTATCTCAGATGTCCTTTTTTATGACGTCACAAGACCACCAAAACGTACTCAAAAGTAATAAACAAAAAATAAAGATAAAATTAATCTAAAAAATTTAAATGTTAATTATTCCAAGAAAGTAAAACAATTTTCATTGAAAGTAGTAAATTCCGGGCAATTGGAAAAAAACAGCATGTCAAAATATATTCTTGCCAAGGAAACGTCAAGAACCTAATTCTCACCCAAAAATATAAAGATGAATTACCGTTAAATCTTCTATTAAAGTCCCCCTTAGGGCTTATATTATTTCAAGACAGCGCCATTTGAGGGGATGGGGGGGGGGGGGATTCCAAGCACGGTTGAGAATGGGGAGGGGGTTAAAAGAGTTGGGGGACTTAATATAGAACGGGGGGCTATTTAATTCAGCGAAACACGCTAGTAGGTTTCAGAACGCACGTGAAGGAGCCCGTATTCACCGATAATGCTATCTTAACCCTATTCTGCACTCTGTGGGTTGGTGCGGGGGAGGGGGGGGGGGGGGGGCAGAAAGTTGCCCGGGCCGCTGACTCAAATTTATCGTACTTAAAAGAGCATTCAAGGCGAATCATAGCCAAACTTTATGACTTTTGCCTAAAAAATTACCTGGGAACATTTTGGCTTGTGCAACACACATTTTTTAATCACGTGAACTTGGATGTTTCCATGGACCAAACAAAGTTTGTGACAGGCACTTTTTAGCCAAATTTGGTATTTCAGTTTAAATTTTCTGTTTTCATGTGCATTTTCTCTTTTTACGAAGAGTTTCCTTCCAAAATCTTTGCTAATTTTGTGCCATCCTTATATTGTTTTCGATTTTTTCAAATCAAATTTGGTGATTTTCTGACATTTCTGAACAATTGGAAAATCCAAGATGGCTGATCCTAAGATGGCGCGACAGGTTAAAGTATGACGTTATTTCGGCGTGATATGATGATCATAATTGATTTTCGTAATTGCCACTAAAAATAAACATGTTTGAATGCTTTTATTCACCACATAAGTTTTTCATTTTTTATAGCACAAATAATTTTCAGAGACTACAGATCGTTTTAACCCAAATTTGTTGATTTTAGCTTAATTTTCAGTTTTCATAACATTTTTTGCTTTTTACGATGAAAATGCCTTCCAAAATCTTTGTCCGTTTTAGGATCTTTGTTATTTTTCTTGATTTCTTCAAAGGCAAATTTGGAGATTTTTCCTGACATTTCTGAAACAATTGAGAATATCCAAGATTTAGGAATCCAAGATGGGCGGATTTTTTTAACGTGATGGACGGTCATTATGGCGTCGTATGACGTCATAATTGGACGACGTGGCTGCCACCTACAATAAAGATTTTTGGGATGCTTTACACACCATGTTTGTTTCAATTTCTCATAGCGTCGATTCTTTTTGAGATACATAGGGGGGGGGTGAGCGCTACCTGGGGCGGGGTCCAGGGAGGCGGCTCACCGGGCTCGGTGTCTGGTGCGGGGCACTATCCTGCCCCCCCCCCCCCTCCCCCCCAGGCTCAGGAGCGAAAAAAAAGCCCAGGCAGCAATAGGGTTTCTTTTAACGGGGCTTATAAACACGATATCAGTTTTTGCGAAGTGAAAAATCACCGTTCAAATTGAAGAAAGCCTAAACATATACAGTTTTACTAGGTAGAAAAAACACCTAAGAGGTGATGATTAAACCCAAACAGGAACAAGGATGGGTGAGGATGAAGAAGATTAAGATGGATTGCGACCCGACGAACTGGCCAAAATTAGCTATTTTCTTCAAGATGCAGCCATCGATGACGTACCTATTTTTGAGCACGACATGTATTTTTTCCTCTAAAGTTAGAAGGTTTTAAAGTTGACCTCCTAACTTTGTTAATTAGACATGTCTTAAATCCATGCAGAGTAATGGCGCCGTTAGCCATTTTGTTGATACATCGGTTCAGTCCGACACAAACACTCAAAACGAAAGTGTTTGACGACCACTCCCAATCCTTTACATCTCGAAAATGAAATTGTTCTGAAGCAGTTAATTAATCGCTTTGCTCTGGAAGAAATATTTACTTCTGTTCTGGTGTTCCTTGAGGAACTATAAGTTTGTATCCACATAAGATTTTATGCTTTTCGAGAGTTTTCCAAAAATGTTCTCTGTGTCCACTGGATAGGTTTGAGCCAACCAAGCCCCCATAATAAGCAATAGGTAACAAATGCCAACAGTGGGGGTGGGGGGGGGTGGAGGGGGGGGGGGTGTGTGGTTGGGTGGGGAAAAAAAAAAATTCGTTTCTGTCTAAAGTCCATATTGAAAAACAACAACAACGAATAGAACCTTGAGAGTTTTTAATTTAACATCAAGAAAAATATTTCCCCAAGGAGCAATAGACTGCCCGCACGTCCTTCAATCAATCAATAAATCCTTCATTTAATAATTGTAAATATGAATATAATAATTATAATATAACCGCGACTCACCAGAAGCCTCAACCAGGAGCTTGTTCAAACGCTGAACCCGTGAAATTATATATAATATTACATACATGTTTAACCCTCCTATTCAGAACCGGCTTTTTTAGTCTTTTCCGACAGAGGCGAGGGATTCTCCCCCACCCCCCCCCCCCCACCCCCCCCCCCCCCCCCCCACCCCCCTCCCCCCCACAGCTATAAACGTGTGAGTCCCCCCTCTTGCGAATGCTGCAAGCTTTGATGGAATTAACTAATTAATTCCTATTTAGGCTTTTTTCATTTTTCTTTTTTATATGACAACGTTATTGGCAATTAGGTGCATCTTAGGTAGGATTTTTGCGAAATACGGCCCAGACCGTTAGCTCTGGATAAACTGCACTATATTCTTGATCAAGAAAACAAGTGTTCCTTCTTTACCTGTATCACTCTTGCCCTGCTCATATTCAAATAACCTGTC
This sequence comes from Desmophyllum pertusum, assembly GCA_029204205.1. Lineage (NCBI taxonomy): Eukaryota > Metazoa > Cnidaria > Anthozoa > Scleractinia > Caryophylliidae > Desmophyllum > Desmophyllum pertusum. The sequence goes on from MU826362.1 coordinate 1,137,203, forward strand.
CCTTGCTGTTCGAATTTTAGTCTCCCATTTTCACTAGTCCTGCAATGATGCAGAAAGAACGATGATTTCCTGCAGACCGCCGCTTCCGCGCTTACGGCCTAAAACCTGATCGGTGAGTTTGAGGGAAATTTAGAGATAATATGATTACAACTGATAACAAAACAAAGTCTTATATTGAGACCGATAAGGCAGGATAAAATTAGGAACTTGCTTAATTTATTAAGCATGAAGATGCAATTTTAAAGTAATTTATATTTGACATTAGGCGTAAGGTAACTCCTAGTAACGCCGCATTTGGACCAAACTAACTGACACTGCCAGAGCTTAATTATCCCGAATTCCGTAGTATGAAGCTTACTAGGCCCGAGTATTGCTACTGCCCCTGCTCTCTCCTTACGCTTCGTGCTCGCAAACAGAACCCACATCTTCTTCCACTTTCTTGATGACAAGCTTCAGAACTTCAGCTTCAAAACTTACAGATACTGAAACAATGGCGTGTTAATTATGTTTTTCCATGTCTTTTTTATCACATGAACCTTTCGGTACGTACAATTTATCATATCATACTTTGATCAATTGGTCACTTTCAACAACACCAAATGCTCAAAACACATCGCTATAGCTTCTGGAAGTATCCCAGAAGTATCTTACATTCATTAAAATAGTATTGACACCTAATATGATGTATTCTATGGGAACCTGTTTTTTAGCGGACACCCTATATTAAGCGGAAACAGTAGAGTGTTCGCCGAGGGTGTCCGCTTAATACACGTTTTTGACTGTATTTTATTATCTATTACACCGTTTGCCTTTCACGACACAAAATATGTTTTTATTAGTGCCACTTCAGATTTCATTCATACATACATACACTTTATTGAGACTCCCTTAAAGCGAAAGTGTGATCAAGTTGGCGAAAAAACATCATCACGATTTTTGAAAGGCATTTTGAAGGCATCAACACGAACATCCATTAACGCCAAATAAAGTTATTTTTAATGCATATTAAGTTATTTAATGTGAACGAGTATTCGTTAACGTCGTTTTCTTTTCTACAACAATCACATTTCTATAAAGTTCCTGTTCCAGGACTGAGCTAGCCTTGCTGCATTCTCGTTTTAAACAACGCGGGATTTTTGGTCCAATAAACTGAAATCGTTTGCGTATATTTTCGGACCGTTAAGGTGTTCATGAATTCTTCCTTCTCGAACGACAAATTATTTTGTCACAACGACTCCTTTTGTATACCTGTTAACGCCTAACGTATCTGCAACAAAAAGCTACATGTACATATATGTACATGTTTGTACATATATGTACATGTCTTCGTGCGCGTACACTTACTATTATTTCGCAATGTTCTTTGTAAATACAGTAAACGTGTATTCTGTTTGTAAAATAATAATTGTCAAATAATTCTTCAAAAAAATTAAAACGAATACTATTTTTTGGCTAATGTGATTACACTTCGCGTTAATGAACTTCTAATTGGCACTATTGGTACTAGGGAGACTTGTTTTGGGTGAATGTTGTAATAACAAACAAATAAGCATTTTTAATTGCTTTAAATCTCCTCTCCAGATGACGAAACCAGATGGTGTTGGACAGAACCAGTCATCAGAAGCAAAAGAAGCCAAATATATAAGCATAAAATGGTTTTAATGTAACGCAATGATGTGGCTTAAATAAAATAAGTGAACATACAGTGGGGTATTTTTTCCTGTGCGCATAGTTTCTTTCATTATCTATTAATTTTTTATTTATTATTTATTTATTTATTTATTCATTTGTTTATTAAATTCCTTTCCTGTTTCCGTTCTTACTTATTTTTCTCTTCTTCTCGTAATACATATGTCCGATTTGACCACGCCCCAAATAAAAAAATGATATTTTCTACCCTATATTCACCTTGAAACTTTGAATACCTTAGCGTCTTGGGGACTGGGGGATGCTGGGAAGGTGGAAAACTAAGGGAGAGAGACGGCTGGCAGATCCTGTGTCGAAAAGTTGGATAATTAATCGAAAAGTTTTTTTTATTTCCATGGACTCAGAGTTGTGGAATGGTGTAGCTGTCGAAGTTTCAGTGATGTCTGGCCGTTAGAAAGGCATTTCCTTTGGGTGTGTTTAATAGAATATCAGCGAACCGGTCGGTATGGATCCCTGAAACCATAATTTTGTATTACAATGTTGATGTGTCGTCGTGTGCGAGTCATCTTCTCTGTGTGAATTTGAGTGCCGCGAATGCTACGACGTAATTTATATATTCCTGACCGGGTTTTGCAATATAAGCTGAGCCGCTCGTTCCAGAATAAATTGGCACGGCAAAGGCTACAGCTTTTCGGCAGTAAGTTCATTGGGAGATATAAAGGCCTGAAGTGCGGATCCTTGAAAATATGAGATTTTTTTTTAGCTGTCATGATCAATTTGACCCCTTGACCCAAATAATCACAACACTTCCAACAGGAAACTGTAGGACACCACAGAGCGGAAGGAAACAGACGTTTAACGTACCTTTCAGTTGAAGTTTGACTTTCTCGCGAAAATTAGAAATAAATACAAATCCGTAGAATCCGTTCGAAGTATTTTGGAAATGATTTAGTTAGGGTCTCTGTACAAACCAGAAGGAAACGGCAATCGTCGTAGAACTGCGTAGAAGAGTTGTGTGATGTACAAATAAGACTTTTATTGTAAACAGAATCTCGCTCAAGCACCCTTCTAGATTGTTAAGATCTTCCATAGTCTCATTTCCGTTGTAATAATATACATCAAGAGAAAATAAGGGACAGAGAGGAACACGCCCAGTCAAAGCCTTGGGATATGTGAATTTCACTAAAGTTATTTTTAACCTACGCAAACCGGAAGTCGGTCTGTTTCCCTTAACGTCCACACGCGATGCACACGCCAAGCGGGTGAGCGCGAAATCTCAAAGCAATGGCGGTCCGTGCGGCGAAAGCGACTTTCTAACCAAAGGAAAAGGGTATTTCTTGAGGGATTATTCGGAATGGGAGATAGATTCTACAATTTCTTTCGAATCCAATGACTCGCTAGGGAAAATACCGGATTTTGGCGAATAATTTGAGTCAAGAAACGGGTGATTCTACAGGTGATGTCGCTGTATACTTCCAGATACTTCGCACGATGGCAGCGACAGTGATTATGTCGGGAAAACCTCACAATTGGCGGGCAACAGGAGAGGAAAAAAGTCTACAAAAAAAAAACAAAAGGGAAACGAATCTCTCGGTAACAAACAAGGGATCAGCACTCTTCCTGCAAAGGATAAAACTGCCGATTCGAACAATGCGTCGACGTCGGAAACCTCCTGAACACAAAGCAACTGAAGGGATGGCGGCGAATCCTCGAGTACGACCTGGTACAGCGTAGAAAAAAAAAAAGAAAAAAACCAAGCCTGTTACGAAGGAAGAACTCAATGATCTTTGCGTGAAGTTAGAAGGAAACGCCACAGGTGTTGGAATTTCGTGTAAGAGAGACTGGGCGAATCGCATGGAAGCTTATTCTTGAAGACATCCTCAGTGTTCATTACAATGAACTTCGAGATCTTGTGAACCACATGTTTCCATTTAGGGCCTGTTTACATGGAGGGAGGGTGACCCGGGTTCCCGGGTCACCCTCCTAGCCAGGCTACCCTGGGAGGGCCAACTTTTCATACATTTCTTTACAAAGCACACTGAAGTGTTTACATGCGACAAAGTTGTACCGTCTAAATCGGCCCTGACCAAACTTTGGCTACAACTTAGACTCTACTGAGAGGCTTGGTTAAGGTGCACATTATGCTTTATTAGGCCACGAGTGCACTGTGTGACGTCATGTGGCCAAACACCATCCTTAGAAATAAAAATAACCGTCAACTCTACAAGAAACTTGATCCGGCCTGAGCTCTTCGGCGGACAAAATCATCAATCTTGCACGCTCGGCCTACGGCCTCGCTTCACTTCGTGAGGAACAAAAGTTAAATTAAACGCTTTGTGTCAAACTCAATACATGTAATCGGGCCGTAAGTTAGCGTAAGTTAGACCTGATCTGCTTACAGCTTAATTGAGGTTTATACGGGGACTCTTTAACCACGACTATGCGGGTGATGAGTTGTATTATTTCCACGTGGATGAGCCACACCCAGTTCATGTAGTCAGCGTTTTAGACGTGGTGTAATATGTGCGGCTATTGGTTTCCTTAAACGCTGCTTAAACTTCATTTTAATTGATAAATAAAGTTATTCAGCATGTCACAAGCATGGGACTACAAATAAAAAAATTATTGAGTCCCCGACGAGAATCGAAACCATGACCTTCCTCCCATGGATCCACCTCTGGCAGCCAGTATGTATTCCAGTCACCATTACACACTAAAATGTAACGTTAAAACAAATTTAAAAACAGTTTAACATCTGACAGACGGATTATCTGTGCTTTACTATACAATGGGAAAAGGGACCTGTGGTTATTGTTGAATAAACTCAGAAAAAAAGACTGATTTTTCCGTTAAACTCGATGGGATGACTTGATGCTTTGATATTATTTTGTCATTTCAACTGACCAATCAAAATGCGAGAACTATGAGTGAGAGGCGGAGATGTGAAGCTCCACGTTCGCGTCCTGACTGTTGACATCTCCGCCTCCCACAATTCTTTCAATTTGATTTGCTGGTTTAAATGGAAGCCATCAGAAAGTTGTCAAAAAGTTGTCAAAAATTAATCAAAAACTGTGTCGAGTGGCAACGGTAGAGCGCTTTTCGATCAGGAAAATAGCAATTTGGGCGGAAGAGGAACCTTGGAAAGCGTGTCGGCCATTGAAAGTCCATTATGGAGTCACATGTTGCGACAGCTTGTTTTTACCTCGTGTAAAAATTCAGGCTTTGAGTTTTTTTTGTCATTGTTTTTATTATTAAATTTCTTAACAAAACTTAGCTTGAACGCATGGTTCAGGTTTCAAGTTTTCTATATAATTGTTTTTATATTATTTTTAAAGTTCTTGACAAAACGTAGTGTGAACGAGTTATTATCGGCCCAGGCTCATACCATCACTTGAGCCACACGAGTACGCGAGGAGACTGGTGATTGTACCGGTTGTTTGGCCAATCAGAATCACTTCCGGGACTGTCAAATCCGTTAGCGTTTTGGCTCCATCCATCTGCTGATGAGCCAGCAGACATTACACCTACTGCCATACAGTAGTCGTTAACACCGGTGTTCCCTTGTCTGTTCACCGACGCATAAGGGTACGATCCACCATGCTGCTGTAGAGGCATGATTCCATACTTGTTCTGGTAGCAGACCTATACAAATAATAAATAAATGTACTTCATGAGTTTCAATGTGCTGAAAGGGTAAAATGGTGAGACCTCCTGACCCTATAGGCTAGGAAGACCCTATTCTGCCCTACCCCGTTCGCTGTTCACGTCCTCCAAAGTATGCAGAATTTGGTCATTTCACGTTGTTGTTTTGTTGAAGACGGCCACGAAATGTATCAATTTAGTATCACCGTAAGGGAACGTCATTTCTTATTATTCATTTTTAAAGTTTACTCAAGCACAACCAGTGTAGTTCAAAAGTTATACCGGCCGAACCCCCCTCCCTCCCCGCCCGAATAGCTTGACGATGAGACATGTTGCTGACGCGAAAACCTGGATGAAACCTCAGATAAAATAATTTTAATATCTCTTACCTTGGTGTTTCCATTCCATGCTTTAACAGTCACTTGACTGGTGTCCGCGGACTGCACTTTAGCCTGAGTAACACCGTGATTCCACCAGGTGCTGTATTCTCTTCCAGATGGCAATTTCCATTGCACCCATTTGCTTCCAATCCCTCCAGGGTTGTCTCCACTAGAAAACATCACATCGGACGCATGTTGTACAGCCAATAGGCGGGCGTCTAAGCAGGACAACCAAGCCTTTCCCGTGTCCATCTCAGGTGCCAGCAGTTGTTCTGTGTTCACGTTTTTCCACGAGCCATTTGCTATAGATATTTCCTGCCCGGCCACTGATTTTTCCAACCAGAGTCCATCCACCGTTTTCCATGTCGCAGAAGGTCTTGGTAGCTTCGTCTTCTTTCAGCGAAGTCTTGATCCAGTACACGCCACTTTTGGCCGAGGATTTGATTTGGTCACCGAGTTTGGAGTCGTGGATTTTGCTTGCAGGAGTCTCCTGGGCGTTTCTCTTCTCCCAAAGGCAGCTCGATTTTTGGAACTTGCTGGTTGTTAAGCTGTCCTAGCAGAACTTGTATTTTCTTCACAATGACCAGGTGATGTTCGGTTTCATTGATCTTCTCCTTCGTCTTTTCGACGCTATTCTTGTACTCCTTTAGCTCGTTTTGCAGTCTTTCGTAGAGAGAGTCCACGATGCTTTTAGCTTCATGCGCTTCGCTATAATTAAACGCGCTTACGGAATGATAAACTAACAGCAGAACTGCCAAACTGAGGAAGGCTTGTTTTGCCATGATGCTACTGCGTTAGTTGGAAAACGTGTCGCCTCGTCAACGTAAAAACACAACTGGTAGTCGACTCCGAGCGAGGAGCCTTGATATGCAAAGTCAGAACAAAACACAATTATATGTATTTTGTACCAGTGCAAAACGCACGCTTGTTTTGATAGTTTGGATCAGGGATGTGATTGGCTGAGGATGCCACGTGCGTCATCATACACGTGCCCGTGCACGTGCTCGTCATCGTGCCCACACCTCCCTCACACAAGATTGAAAGTTAAATTTACATTTCGCACGCCAGAACTGTGAAATATAGAAGGAATCAGCTCCTCCTACTTTCGACAAAAATTTGGATACGTGTCCAAATTAACGAGTAATTTGGCAGTTTCACGCGACTTAATTAAAAATAGGCCCGCGAGGCGTGCTCATGGCTACTGCATTTTTACTCAGAGAATGCGCATACATATAGCCCAGAGCCGATTAAACGAAATGGGTTAGGGACTCTCACGATTTCAATCAGTAAGTTTATATTTTTCTCTACCCAGCAGTCATGAATCCACATCATCCCTTTATAAAACATGTATACTAGACATACTAGATATAAACATTTCCACGCCAATGGCTTTCGTTAACTCTCACCAGACCTCTCAATTGATAATATAGGTCAAGACTTCGTTCTCCGAGTTGTCGCCGTTGAGGATAGTGCAGCAACTTTGTTGGTTTTGTTATTTTTTCTTTGGTGTATTGCATTTGATAACCCTAGCCCTAAGGCAACATTCTCTTGCTTTGGCTAACCACACTAAAATAATCAGGCCCGTAAGGCGAGGGATGCGACAGGTGCGTCCGTGGACCGATGGCTGTCAATAAAGTGAATGAACAGCTCTAATTCGCTAACTGGTGTAGTCTGGAAATGAAGCCTGAATCAACGAAGATAACATCGGAAGGTCCCGCCATTTGTAGATTTGCTGGGTTGACATATTAAATTTTGGACCAGATCTTGAGATTCTATAAGCTGAATTTAACGTTAACGATAAATTCGACCTAAAACCCTCATACGGAATTTTAATCCCCAGGTATCTCAAATGAGAGAAGACTGGGTACCCCAATAATGAACTGCAAAAGGGCTCAGCATGTGTGTCAATATTGGATAAAATGGACGCGAACAGAGCCAGAGGTCACAGAAGAGCGAAATAGAAAGGCTCGCAGCAGCAAAAATCCTGTCAATCGATAGATACATTTGTCCGTAAATTGTAAATTACATGTCACATAATAGTTTCTTGGCAATTGTTTGTCATTAATCCATTTTGAATTTAAAGAAGCTTTACAACTGCCTGCTTACTAGTTTAGCCTTTTGGGTTAGAAAAAAAATCCGTTAAAAATCGTCTGGAACAGGGTATCTTTTTTAAACATTTAGTCTGGAAACAGGGTCGCAAAATTAGCGTTTTGTAGTCGGTACAGGTTAAGGGGTTTTATAGTCCAGCGGCACACCCTACCCAAATTTTTTTTGGGAGTAACCGCCCCCCCCCCCCCCACCCCACCCCCCCTCCCCTCCCCGGGCTTCGCTCCTCGCGCGTTGACGTGACTCTGCTACATATCCTAGCCTAACTGAACTGGGTAATTACAGTACACTGCACGATTCACGTTTAACGTAACAAATTTATTAGGTCACTTTTAGCAACACTTTGCTCTCGTAAACTAGCTCGCCGACTTCTCAGTTGGCGGACAACAAAACTCTGTTCAGTTTATTTACCTTCATGTCATTTTGAATCAGTACAAGACTTGAAAACCCAAGCTAATTTGAATACAATCACCCACTGTTTTCTTAAAACAACGGAAACTGTGCTCAAATGAGATGATTCTTATCTTTCGTCTACAAACCAAGCAGATAAGGTTTCGTCTTTAATTTTAGAAGATATTTTCATATTAAAATCATTCCTCGTTTTCGAAAAAAATTTAACACACTTAACAATAGTAGATCTAAAATCCATTTTCTAATATCATTTTGTCACGATGTCTAACGTCAGACTCCCGAAAGCGCGGTGAATTAATTTTCTGCAATCCAGCACGCGGCTTTGATCTTTGTCACAACAGCATTCGCAGCATTCATGCTGACATAACAAAATTCTCAAATCACTCATCACTCATACTCTTCTGATTGTCGTCATACTGTAAATATCTTTCTTTACACAGCAGCATTCGAGTTGTAAAATTCACGCTAGCATACACAAAAATTATTTGGTCCCTCAGCAATACTTTTCTTCTCTGACTTCACCCCTCGCGCGCGCGTGTGACTAAATGAGTAGATAATAAATAAATAAAATAAATAAATAATTTATTAAAATATGTGAACCCTCCATAGGAAAAGGGGGCTTAAGTGATTTTTTACAAACGCATTTAAACGCAGCGTTTGAAATGCTTTTCAAAACGCATTTCAAATTATTTCAAATGCATTTCAAATGTGGTTTTCAAACGGTTTCAAACTGAAGGCGTTTCAAACAGAAGAAACGCGTTTCCATTGCGTTTGGAAAACACAAAAATAATTAATTTTAAGATGTGCATAATTATTTCCAATTACAGAGGTTAACGGCCATACGCCGGCCAAATTTATAACAGAGCTGGACAACTAGGGTCTTTTTTGTAGGGAAGCTCGCGCACGAACTATTAGACGATGAATAGAAAACGTTTTGCAGAACCGGTTCAAGCGGTGATGGAAACAAGTCCTATTAATAAATGCTAAAAGCGGGAACTTTATAGCTTTAGCTCAAAAAATATATCCGATATACGGATAGCTTTCGAAGGGTGACGTGTAAAGTTTTCTAAAATTATAAAGTTCATTCGTAAAATCTTGTATGCATCATGCGACGAGGTCGTAGCCTAATTTACATTCCGTAGATTATTATCTGTTCTCTGGATCATGCTGGATACATGACGCACGCAATAAAAAACTGCTAACAGCTAGTAGAATTAACACAAAAAAAATCCATAGAGTGCATTAACTGAAAATTGAAAACAGAACTACAAACGTATGTAAAAATCGACCGCCATTTCCTTCATTCAAGATACAAAAGAAATGTCCGCGCTTTTGTGAACAGATGATCGGCGGACTGATTAAACTAAAGATAACACTGACGTCTTTCGACCCGCAAGAGTTACAAGTATCGATGTTACAGAGGAGTTAATACATTGAGGTAAATTGTTGTAACATTACAGGAGAAGAAAACGAGGAGTTATCGTACTGTGTTGGTTTTCACTTGGAATCGAGGCATAGAACTGATGGGCCTCCGTGACAAACGTCAGTGTTGCGTGCGTTATGCTCGATCTGCGGTTAGAAGTCTTGTCTGCTGTCGATGTCATGTAAGTAAGTATGTCAAGGCCTTGTCCGAGCGTTTCTGTTTTAGGTGCACGCTCAATGCATTGCGAAGTGTTTGAAAAACCGTTGCAAGATCGTCAATTTATACACATGTAATGATGTTTATATACTGTGTAACGTGCTCGCTTACACGTTTTTAGAAACAAGAAATACACCTGAACATTCCGGTTATCTTTCTTGATATCTTTCGCGTATTTATACACGTAAACATGCTTTTTAGAACGAGGTTATTCCCCAGGATTATTCCAGCGTCCTTTAGAACACTTGTACGCGCTGTTCTCTTATTAAACAAATTAATTACTAGGTACATGATGTAGGCCGAGTTGACTTCAGTGTGGGCGAGTTAACTTGTTGGCGAAAGCGACCGGCTTCGCATACGGAACTTGATTGACTTTGTCTCAAATATTGTACGAAAACCGAGTGGAAGGTTTTCGATGGTTGCGACTCAGTATGAAGCTTAAAATCAACGGAGACGACGCTCCAAGAATACTAATTCATGCATTGGAATGTCGTACGATCTTGAATTCATACTCGAAAGGAAAGGTAATTACAGAATTACAGGAGTTGACAAAATAATGTCATAGCCTGTTTCACGCATCATATTTGTTTGACATTTCCGTTAATTTTGAGAATACTGCCCTATGCACTCTATAAAAACTTTCTTGTTGTTTTATTGTATTGATCGACCTAAACGATGGAATATTACTGAACTTTTAATCAAAAGTAAAAAGTGTAACTGCCACCACCGTGATTTATCTAGCTTTTTAAATTTCATTAACGACGCCTGAAGTTACCGTTTACCATCTTCAGTCCAGCATTTGTCGTGTTGTCGAATAATTATGCTTATTATGGCCTTCAATGCCCAAGACTAGACCACTGTGCTTTTCCCCGTAGTTTACAAATTCGCCGCATGCTGTGATATCCAACACATATATCTCGATCATAACTGACTTGCGGTAATCGATTAATGAATGAGGGTAGTAATATACTTCGGAAAGTGTTTGTTTACCCTACTCAAAAACGTTAAAGTTGTCCACGATGTTTCTGGGGTTCCCTGTTAATGAAAAATCAACAATCATTTCAAGAATTTCATTTGGAAGGACCTCCATGGAAGGAGCCTCGCTATTTGCTACCAGTATCATCCATCTCATGTCCAACTGAATTCGTATTCTTCAATTATATGTGACTCCTCCATCTCATTATGTGCAGCTGAATTCACACTAAAAACAACAATCGACAAGTAACAATATTTTCTTTTACAAAAAAATAGGTTTTTTCGAATGGAGCGGAGATTAGTTCATCTTCTGACATCTGTTCGTTATTGATAAGATAGCTACGAGATTGTTAATTGATGTCGTTGGTGATAAAATGGTTTCAATTTTTACGTAAACAAATCTCTTTGTCCTTGGTGGAAAGATAAACTGCACATGTCAAGATTGCAAAAGTTATCTTTCCATCAACAATAAAGAGATGACACAGCCTTTTAGTTGCAGTAAAAATTGAAACACTAATACATTGAGATACCGTTTCAATCACGTCACCTATCTCTTCGTCAATAAAAAACAGATGAAAGAAACGTAAATTGAACCCTGCCATTTGAATAATACTGGGGAGAAGTCACACAATACAATACTCACATTCATAACAACTACTCATTCTAGAAACACAATTTTCAATCACAGGGACGAACACCTTTTTACGTGTAAAATTTATTTTTCCATAAAAATGGAGGAGATGACACAGAACTTTTACTAAAAATAACACTTGAAACAACTAATTGTCACAATACCATTTACATTACGTCAATTGTAAAACCTGCCTTTATATGATGACAAAACCCTTGACGGCCTTTTACTTGAAAGAACAATTTAAATTAATTATTTTAATCACGTAAGCGTACAACTTTACATGTACAATTTATATTGCCATCAACAACAAAGAGATTATATCGTCTTTTATTTGGCGTAATTTGCAAAGTGTTTGATGACACAGCACCATTCGCGCTGACATAACAAAATTATATCATTACTCCACTCGATATACAAATGGTTATTTGAAAACTTGGATGATAAAACTTTCAACACCACCGCTTCTACAAGTTTTCCAACGGTTGAAAAGGTTACTACATCAAAAAATCACAACTATTTCGTAAAACATCATACTCTACTCTTGTACATGTAAACAACTTCTCGTGTAAAGCTTCAACTATACCAATAACACTTACAAAGAAGTCACACTAACTACGTTGATCACTAGAAGATAAAATCAAACATCAGATCATACGACGAACATTCGCAGGATTATAGTAAGCTTTCAGTGCAATGACAAAATTGCACCGTCTAAATGCACAGTAACCTAGAAAAGCTAACTACGTTGACCAGTGACAGATTAACGACCATCATACACAACCTTTTAGCTTATGAAACTAAGAAATACTCAGAATTGATAAATAAGCTTGTAAACTTATTCCTCGTCGGTTAATTACTAACATGCAAAGTTTAACTGATAAAATATGCTCGTACCCTAGACGAAAAAACACACTGACGGGTGAAATTTGGTTCACAAGTTTAGATTTAAGAGTAAAACGTGATCTGTATTTATTCAATAGAGTTTAAAATATATGTCAATTGAGTCATGTGTGCTGTTTATATTTTGTCATTCCGGGCTGTTTAAGACTTTTTTTGGGCGAGATGAAAAATTCCGCCTCCTCCCGCGGGACCACCCTAACAAACTCGGGAGAACTCGAAAGTTAGTACACGCAATACCCTCAATACGAACAACCGCTTATTACGGACAATTTTGTTTGTGCCGACGAAAAGCTAATATATTTGATCTTATACATTAGCCCTAATACGGACAACGGACACTTTTCCGCTCTCCAGTGATACAAAGTTAACTGGTCGCTTATCTGTGCAGTGTATATTTTCATTTGTCATGACATGTTATTGACACACTGTCCTTCCGGTGTTTTTGACCCTTGTACTGACCCTCAGAACGTATCCTCTTCTCTGTCTGCTGGCACTTGCTAAAACAAAAGTAGACTAAGGTAAGTGACAGGCGAGTAGAACAAAAGTTTCCCACTTCCTCGGCCTTTTATTGCGGCCATTTTGAGACGTTGCTTAATACGGAGGAGTTCAATCACAGTCAAAACAAAGGGATTTGACTTCAAGAAAGTAAAGAGACTTGAGAGAGAACAGAAAAAAAAAACACTGCAAAACTGTCAAAGTTATTCGCCTTTATTCTGTAATTGTGTAATAACCCAACCAATTAACACGACGCAAAATTAACATTGACATAGAGCAACGAATTATTACACAGAATCAATCAAAGAAACAGTTCTCATCTATCTTGCTTCCCCCTACTATAATGTGACGGGGAAAAAAAGATGCATGGGTAGGTAAAAGAAAAATATAATGATTTTTTCCCCCACTATACACATTATACAGATTAAGAACTTGGCTTCGCGGATCGTTTCACCCTCACATGGCCGAAAAAAAGTCATCAGAAGCCTATCACCCAGAACAGCCCTGGATTGGTTAACATGGGTACAAAATCACGTAATCAATAAAGACCGACAACTTAATGACTTACATACGCCTTGTACACAAGATAAACCGACAATTCTGTTATCTTATGTAACAACAGCTAGTAGTCGGATAAACCGTCACCGACTGTATGCTTGTTTCGAACCAAAGATCGAACATTCCGTTTCTTAATCTTTCCTCAACACATGCACAAATCACAACACAGCAAAACGCTCGACACTACGGTAACAAAATCGACGTCCACCATGTAGTGATTCTGTTTGAGATCACATCATAACGAACAGTTGCAAATCAAACAGTCTTTCACTATCTGAACTGAAGCTATGAACAATCAACCTCAAATTCAAAGCGGGCTGGAATAAAGGTAATTAACATTTCACAGGAAATGCTAACTAAAACTCTACGTAGATTCGAGCCTGTTAATGTGGTAGACTATCGCTACAACCACTTACACTTAGCGGTTGTCTAAGGATTTTTTTTCCCTTGACGAAAATGAAAGTACCCAGCAAAACAAAAGCGATTTTGGTTTTACCCACTGCGGTTTTTTTGCGTACGCGCACATGTACCGCTTAATTGAACAGAGGGGAAAAAAAAAGGGAAACCAAGCTGTCGTTAGCAAAAGTTCAATATATTTGCCTCAAACGTGACCATGCTCGGATAATCATAAAAGATACAAGTATAATCAAACCTAAAAAATAGAACAATTCAATATTTTTGGACACAACATCAATGAAGCCGAAAATCCCTTTCTTTAACAATTGGAAAAGTCTATCAACCTAAAAATAGAAACAGTACAAATACATTTCAGAAATTCAAAGAATTTT
>MU826362.1:1151877-1209222 GCA_029204205.1 Desmophyllum pertusum
CGAACTGCCAAATCGGACCTTGGCCTATTTTGGCAGAGTTTTTTCAGCCGGCAATTATTTGCAAGTAGAACCATTTTACAGTTCTGTGAATTTTGCTATATATAGTTCTGTGAAATAACGAAAACAATTAAAAAAGAGGCTTTGTCCGGTCAACAACCATCAAAGCGTAAACAGCTGACAAACAACCTGCGCTTTTTGTACGACCGTTAAACATTAGAAAGTTATATCTTATTTTTGTTTAAATTATATATTTTGGTTTCACGAGATTTTTGAATCAAGTTTAGTTTGTAGGACGCTTTAAATTGACTCAACATCGTGCTCCGTGCATCGTGAAAAAGTGTTCGCCGGTGTGAGGACCACGACAAAGTGTCCTCCTCGGCGGGAGCTGTCCTATAATTATAACAACCATTCCACGTACGGTTTCAGGTTTCTATAAAGTCCCCGAAAAAAAAAAAGTTGAATTTTAGAAACACCAGCCGCGCATCTTATAGCTGAAACAACGCTGGAACGTAGTTTAATCCCAGGTGAGTTTTCAAATTCCGTGGTACGTACGTATTTCAAGATTTTTTGGCTTTTTCAGTCACATGACATAGTTCAAGGGCTATCATTTCCGATTTTCAGAATGTCATTTGACTGATTAAAGTTTGTAAAGCACAAAATTGTTGCCCCTTAATTTGCACACGTTGTTTAATTTGACGATTCAATTCGATCTGCATGCAGTGGGTTTGTAGATAAACAAAGCTATAACATATCAGTTCACTTGATTAGCATCTTATTTCTCCTTACAATATTCAGTACATTGTCAAGCAAACAGGTGGATGAAGAATAAAGAAAACCCTCAACTGGGAGAAATATGTCTTGACGTACCACCAGGCCAAAACCTAACGGGACCTAACGTTAGTCGAAATGCGTGGACGGATTATGTAAATGTACTAATTTCGCTACAAGGAGCTCCTAACTATATTTGTGAGTTGTATTTGTGTAATAGCGAAGAATAGAAGGTTTGTATGCGATTGGGGATTTTATTAACAGAAAATACGACATAGAAATATGGTACGGTTCTCAATAAAATCAGTCTTGCATCTTGCCTTGCTTTTTACGTGCTGTCTGTGTTGTTGTTTTGCTGATTTAAGGCCATTTTAGCGAATGTTTTCGATAACAAGTAAACTCCTCAGTTGGAAGCAAGGTAAGGCAATTTTATTGAGAACTTTACCATATTTCTATGTCGTATTTTCTGTTAATAAAATCCCCAATCGCAATACAAACCCTTCTATTCTAATTTTAATCCGTTAGTAAAAATCCCATACAAACCCTTATATTTTTAGCCATTACTCAGTGCTGACGCATATGGGCATATCATATAGCTGTCCTCACAAGGTGAGGCTTGATGCGCCTGTGTGTAGACTAAGATACTTATGTTTGTTCTTGCAAAAAAAAAAAAAAAGGTTTTAACTCCAAAGTTCAGTGAACAAAAACAAAAATTTGCTACTCTGTCAAAATAATGCTATTTTTGGCCCTCAAGCAACCACCCATGAAGCTACGACTATACACTATATCCATTCTTGAAATTCTTCGACTTGAGGGTCTTTTAAAAGTCAGGCTTATCTTTAGATACAAAAGTACATTTTCTCAAAAGATTATCATTTTATTGATCAAATTTCTAAGTTGATGCGACCCTTGAAAATAAAAAAAAATGTTTGCCATGTTTGTCAGTGTTGTCACGTTCCATTGATGGTGGAACGCTTTTTTTAAAATAAACATCGGACGTCATAAACTCATGAGATTTCAACAGGCTAGCAAACAGGAACTAAAATCACTTTGCAACAAAATTAGCAACTTTGTAGGTGAAGTTAAAATAGGCTGAAATCGTCATAGAGACGGTCTAGCCAGTGGTCAACATAAACAGTAAACAACAAGAACTGCTCAGTGATGCTGTCTTCATGACACGACTCTAAAATTACATGGTTGAAAATCTTGGACTGTGTTCGGTGGCCTTAATAGAAGAAAATTGAATCGTTGAAAAGCGTTCTTTCTTTTGCTACGACAAACTAGGGCCAGAAAAAAGGCTACAGACCATTGCATTACATTTCAAGGAAATTCTCGAGATAAATGAAGTGCATTGTCATCGCATGACGTTTCCAGACTGATTGAATGCAAATTACATCACTTCCGTATAAGTGTATATAAT
Organism: Desmophyllum pertusum; assembly: GCA_029204205.1. Taxonomy (NCBI): domain Eukaryota; kingdom Metazoa; phylum Cnidaria; class Anthozoa; order Scleractinia; family Caryophylliidae; genus Desmophyllum; species Desmophyllum pertusum. The sequence continues at coordinate 1,154,066 of MU826362.1, forward strand.
GAGAAGAAACGTCCACTTGGTAACATAGTTTTTGAGGCCGCAATCCAGAGCTATTTCCCTACAAGTGTCGAAGAGGAACATTTTAAATCGCGAGGTAAGAGTTTGTTTGGTGATTTCTTTTTCTTGTCAAAAAATGTTATGTTTATTTTAAAGGAGCTATGTCACGATAGTTTAAGTCAATTACTTTCTAATTGAAAGGAAACTGGCCTCGAAATAATATTTTACATAGAAAAACACCAAAGAAGTAATAATAAACCGAAAAGGAACAAGGATGGTTAAGACTGAGGAAGATTAAGACGGATTGCAAACGACGAACTTAAATTTTTTCAAGATGCGCTGTCGTTGAAGTAGCTTCTTTAATTTGAAAACAAACAACCACTCGACACAAACGAGTAAATCATATTTTGTAGCAATATCCTTTATTAGTTAAAAGACAAAAACCTCAGTCACGAATACTGGTCTTATTAATTTTATTAAATGCTGACGTTTAACGGGACAAACTTTGACTTATAATTTTAGATACCGGCGTATACAGATCGGCCTGTCTGATCGATCGAACGTTTAATCGGCTGAAAACCGTTTGTCTGACAGTCTCAAACATTCCGCCGATCTCTTTTTGCATGCATGTAGTAAAATTAAAAAATATATATATGGTAGCAAGAATTCTGTTCAATATATACAGATCTTTTATTTGACCCGTTCGATCCAAAAAGCAATTCTCCTCACTGGTTGTCAGGCATTTCTTCATATTTTAGTGCTGGGAATTTGTTGTTACATCAAGACTTGCGGAAACATTTAGGAATTACGCAATGTCTCCCAAAATGTTTCCCTGTTTGCTCGCGCACGTGTTTAGGCTTTTTTAATGTATACATATATAGGTTTTTACTCTTAGTTTTACTCGTTGGGGGTTTATTTTAATAAGGAACTTTCGTTCTGTATAAACCTAACAAATTATACAGTGTGTAGTTTTATCTTATTATATATATATTTTTTTTATCTATACATCTGTATAATTAAATTGAGTAAATCAATAAAAAAATAAAAGCATCAAAACCAAGCGCTGCGTTCACCATTTTAAGCAAGGCATTTTTCGCGCCAAAAAACAATCGTTTTCAAATCTACACGATTACCCTGTTTACACCGCACTCGTAAAAGTATCGTTTTCAAAACGCTCCACTTTGGACAGCGTTTTCAAAAGTACACGGTTACACATCGTTTTCCGTGTTAACGGAAGGCGTAACCGTATACAAAACGATACGGTTTACAAACGAAACCGTGTTTCGTGTAAACGGGGCCTCGGGCACGAAAATCTTACAACTCTTGTCTCGAGCTCCTCAGAGGAAGTGTCTTCTTATTAAATTATTACTCGAGGCTACAAAGTGAAGTGTTCGCCGGTGTGAGGATGACGATCTCAGCGGGAGCTGTTCTATGATACCATTCCAACGTTTCGGGTTTCTATAAAGTCCCCGAAAAAAAAAAGGTTGAATTTTTGAAACACCAGCCGAGCATTTTAGCTGAAACAATGCTGAAACGCAGTTTAATCGCAGATGAGTTTTCAAATTCCGTGGTATAGTGCGTATTTCAAGATATTTTTCAATTGGCTCTTCAGTCACAGCAACATATAGTTCAAAAGTTAAGGCCGTGGCAAACGAGGAAACATTGTTGCGGAAACATTGTTTGTGGACGCAAATGTTTCCCGTTTGCCCGTGCACGCAACATTTTGTCGCGGACGCAAATTTCTGAATTCTTTCAGAAACATTTTGCGTCCGCAACAATGTTTCCGCAACAATGTTTCCTCGTTTGCCACGGCCTTTAGCTTTCCCAATTTTCAGAATGTCATTTGACTGATTAAAGTTTCTAATAGGGCCTCCACATACTAGAGAGATAGATAGCCAGTGTGTGAAGCTGGCTTTTTTGTTATCGACAAATTTTTTATAATCGAAAACTAAATAGTCGTCGACAACTATCTCTCTAGTCTGTGGAGTCCCTTAAAGCACAAAATTGTTGCTTCTTTGCGCACGTTGTGTTTAATTTGACGATTCAATTCAATCTAGATGCAGTGCGGGCTTTGTAGATAAACAAGACTATAACATATCACTTAAAGTTCACTTGATAAACATCTAATTTCTCCTTACAATATTCAATACATTGTCAAGCAAACAGGTAATGAGAATAAAGAAAATCATCAACTAGGAGAAATAATGGTCTTATGGTCATTTTGAGTCCCTCTTGACGTACGAAATGCGTGGCTTTATGTAAGTGTTTGTTTGATCTTGAAAGAAAAGCATTTGTTTTAACTCCAATTCAGTGAACAGAAATTTGCTGAACCATCAAAAGAAATGCTATATTTCTGGCCCTCAAGCAACCACCCATTAACCCTTTCACTCCCAGCTAGAGTCAAACCTTGAGTCCAATAAATGTGGCTCTAATTTTTGAGTCGGTGGATGAAACCCTAGTGTGTGACCATTCAAATGAAAGCTATTGAGCAGCACTTTCAAGTGGTCCTATTTGTTTTTGACAATTTTGCAAATGAAATTCAAGAATTTTTCCTCAGTTTTGAACTTAGCACTCTTGGGAGTGAAAGGGTTAAGCCATTATTAGAAAACCATTACACTATCCATTCTTGAAATTCTTCGAATTGAGGGTCTTTTGACATTTTATTGATTAAATTTCTAAGCTGCTGCCACCCTTGAAGAGAAAAGAAAATTGAACTTTGCCATTTTTGTTAAGCAGTTTGTCACGTTCCCTTTATCATTTCTCCTGCTTGTAAGGGTGGAACGCTTTTTATAAAATAAACATCAGACCGTCGTCAATAAACTCATAAGATTTCAATAAGCTAGCAAACAGGATTTAAAATCACTCTGCAACAAAATTAGCAACTTTGTAGGTGAAGTTAAAATAGACTGAAATCGTCATAGAGACGGTCTAGCCAGTGGTCAACATAACAGTAAACCACAAGAACTGCTCAGTGATGCTGTCTTCATGACACGACACTAAAATTACACTGGTTGAAAATCTTGGACTGTGTTCGGTGGCGTTAATAGAAGAAAATTGAATCGTTGAAAACCATTACTAACATTACATTTCAAGGAAACTCATCGAGATAAATGAAGTGCATTGTCATCGCATGACGTTTCCAGACTGATTGAATGCAAATTACATCACTTCCGTAATAAGTGTATATAATGAGAAGAAACGTCCACTTCGTAACATATAGCTTTTGAGGCCGCAATCCAGAGCTATTTCCCTACAAGTGTCGAAGAGGAACATTTTAAATCTCGAGGTAAGAGTTTGTTTGGTGATTTCTTTTTCTTGTCAAAAAATGTTATGTTTATTTTAAAGGAGCTATATATGTCACGATAGTTTAAGTCAATTACTTTCTAATTGAAGGCTCGAAATAATAGTTTTCTAAGATAGAAAAACACCAAATAAGTAATAATAAACCGAAAAGGAACAAGGATGGTTAAGACTTTGGAAGATTAAGTTGCAAACGACGAACTTGAATTTTTTCAAGATGCGCCATCCTTGAAGTAGCTTCTTTAATTTGAAAACAAACAACCACTCGACACAAACGAGTAAATCATATTTTGTAGCAATATCCTTTATTAGTTAAAAGACAAAAATCTCAGTCACGAATACTGATCTTATTAATCTTATTAAATACTGACGATCGGTCTGTCTGATCGATCGATCGAACGTTAACTGAAAAACATTGTCTGACGCAGTCTCAAGCATTCCGCCGACCTCTTTTTGCATGTAGTAAAATTTATCAAGAATTCTGTTCAATAACAGATCTTTTGTTTGACCCGTTCGATCAAAAAAGCAATTCTCCTCACTGGTTGTCAGGAATTTCTTCATATTTTAGTGCTGGGAATTTGTTGTTACATCAAGACTTGCGGAAACATTTAGGAATTACGCAATATCTCCCAAAATGTTTCCCTGTTTGCTCGCGCACGCAAAATTTGTTGCGGACGAAAAATTTGCATCCGAGGCGCAACAAATTAATGTTTCTGAATTTGTCAGAATTTTTTTAGGTCCGCAACAAATGTTTCTTTGTTTGCTCGCGGAGGAAACAATGTTGACTAGATTCCAGGGCTTGGTTTGCATTGCGCGCGCATAATATCGCGTGTTCGCAGCATTTGTTTTCCGTGAATTTGTTTCTTAGTTTGCACAGCAAGGAAGCAAAACATTTGTTTTTCTTCCAAATGTTTTGCTTCCCGCTCGTTTACTCGCCCAAGAAAGATCTTGAGCAGCAATGTTTCCGCAACAATGCTTCCTCGCTTGCCACGGCCTTAGCTGTGACACTGGAAAGAGAGGAACAGTTGCATAGCAACCGTGCCTGTTGTTGTCTATATGACTAAATCCTTTTTTGCAGTTTTTTTTTTCGTTAGCCGGGGTCGACCTAGTCCAGTTCTGGCCCCTCCGCTCTTTGTCCACGGTCTCGACCTTGCAGACCAGGCGCAGTAAAGCTATTGAGCCTATGAATCTCTGAATAAAACAAGCACATGAAAAATAGAACAATTAAAATTATGTTGCCCCTGGCTTCCCTCTAAAAAACAAAACTAAAGATCAATATATAATTAAGAAACCGCCGGAAATGACTGGGAAGAGTTATTCCATCTGATTTCTAGTAATAAAATATTGTTTACGTCACTGTTACGTCAAAGAGGAAATACCTGTTATAATGTTTGTGGGTAACAAAGGAATTCGACTCGGAGGAATTCAGATGAGTTTCTAAGCTATGGCTCGATATGGCTATCACGGTTACACACGGTACGTTTTAGGAAAGAATTATGTCGTATAATAAGCAATTTATTTATAAACACTGACTCGTAAAATACCCAGCCGTATTACACAACTTTCCGCTGAATAACCTCTTTGAATCCTAAATGCACCAAAGCCGGACACGTAAACTAGGGGCCGTGTACCCGATGCAGTGGCGCTACCTTTGGGGTTTTAAGGTGCTTTATGTAGGATTAAAATATAGACTGAAAATTGTGCGCGCTCTGATTGGTTAAAAACCATGTTTTATCAGAGTATACTATAACATAGAAAAGCGTGTTTTATCGTTTCGCGCGCGTAAATCTATATTTTAAAGCACATAAAGAAGCCAAAACCATGTATTATACTGTCATAAAACACTCCGGGAATTTGAAAATTTCTCTCGTGTTCTCAAATTCCCGTCGTGTGTTATGACAGTATAATACATGGTTTTGGCTTCTTTATTTGTTAAATAAACAACAGTGATGAAAGAAAAATATATAACAAATTATAAAAAATAAGGACAAAACTAAACTTAACATAAGTTGCGTCTGCGAGGCTGACCGTAGAATGTCACAAGTTTCTCGACCGTCTCTTTTTACAAACGCGCGAACCATAAGCCTTCGCGCGCTACGCTCACCCCAGATCTCTGTTTCCGTGCCGGCAAAATAATAATTTATGCTAATTCATAATTTACTCTCTACTCTTGCGTTAAACAAATGTTTCAATTTAGCTCGCTATGTTTGTTCACCTGTTCGCTAAATTAAATTAAATCGAGTCGTATTCCTAAATAAACAACTGTTACATTTTAGTTCTCTATGCTTGTTTACTTGCTCATTGAGTCAGCTTTTTTCAGATAACATAAATTTACATTTCAATACCGAACATTTAGAACTTTAGTCCAAAAGGTACACGTGCTGTAAATAATAATGTTATCTTTTATGTTTAGTTAGTTTTTTTTTCTAGTTTTCATTTTTTCTTCGGCTGTAATAATCATGAAAACAACCATTGCGTTCGTTGGTATAAATTGAGGGACAGTGTAATTGCGATTCGATTTGCATTCGGATTTACATTCGATTTACACCCATTGATGTACACCGCATATAACATGATATGCGGACGTGGGAGGGAATGCTGCCAAGTTGGAGTTTTAAAGCCCTGTTAGTTACTGCCGTTCGTCAGAAGGCCAATTGCTGTAGATCCTCGCAGTATCCAGGAATAAGTGTCGTCAAGAGATTGGTGTCGTATTTCTACCCTTTTCACTGTCAAGCGGCGAGTTGGCAGAGTTAATTTACCCCCGAGTTGTGTTTATTTTTCCCGTCAGTTGCTACAGAAAGTTCAGTTTCTATTTCCCGTTCCTCCGAGGGAAATGTCTAGCATCACAGATGGAAATGAGCAGATTAGCGCGCGACGGGAAACATTCGCTTTCGGCAGACTATTTTACTGAATATTCTAAAACACAAGGTTTGGAGAATTGTCAGTTTACACTATGCGAACAACGAATAATATCTTATGTGTTCACTGGGAGAGCGCCGGAGTTTCAGACGGAAGTTTTAGAGCTGGCGTTTATTCGACCTAGGTGATTTGATGGTCGAGGGAGGGCTAGATCGAACCGTATATCCACTCTGTGTTATCTTTTCTTTTGCTAACGTCTCATTTCATTTCTATTCCACAGGGGAAAAATGATTAAACAACTAATTACATTGACGATGATGCTCACAACCCTTCCATGTTGTTTAGAAGCACAGCAACTAAACTCCGCCCAAAGTGACCCCACCCTTCAAAGGGGTACAGCCTCCTTGTGTCGACACATGACAACAAGAGAGTTAGAGCTCCAACTTGAAACCTCTGGCGGCTTCAACAAGCGCTATCAAGCCATCAAAAAAGCTGACGCTGCTAAATTCCCCAACCTAGTCAATCCACGAGCCGTTTCGAAGGTACCTGCGCGTCACACGAAAAAATCCCGAGGAAAACGACAGGCAAATTCCTTCCCGCAAACGAACGTGACAAGCGTCTCCACGCGAGGCTCTCTCGACCAACATGGCTTCCACCGCCTGTGCACCGAGTTGTCAGCGGTCACCAGGCTGTCAGCTGATTATTTCCCGCGCTTTTTGAATGAGGTCATCTGTGATACCGTGGACAATGGTTGCCTTAGTTACGAGGGCGTCTGTTTCCAGGAAGTTTCGTGGTGGACGTGTTGATCAATACAGGATTGTGCGGATCCGATGGAAAAGAGATTTGGAAAAGCCGTGAGCTATCCGATTAGATCTTGCTGTAACTGTAGATTATTTCAAGGATCTATCTTAAGCAGTTATCTATGACAATAGGGGACTAGAAATTATATTATACACCCGCTCCTCATTGTTCATTTTACTAGTGCTTCTTCAATTGTTTTCATTAGCTAAGCCTAGTTGTGACATTGCAAAATATATATATATATATATATATAATTAAAATTCCGAAAATAATCCCCCTCGCAGCCATAGACGTAAAAAAAAATCTCCGATCTCCCACTTTAGAATGATATATATAATTTCTTCAATTCAGTCTGAGTATTAATTAAAGGGTCCCTCTCAACCAGTGTGCTTTGGCGGTCGCGTGTTATTGTTTTTCATCCGAAAAAACTCGATCTCTCGTGGGCTAATGTATGCTATACTTTCGAAATTGTACTAATGTTGGTTATCTAACTGCTTTTTGTGGCCAGAACAAGGCCAGAATCCTGCAAAAGTAGTTTTTAACTTCAAGCCGCCATTTTCGCGGCACCCGAAAATGGCCGCCGTAAGAGTATTGGCGCGCAAAGCACACTGGTTGAGAGGGACCCTTTAAAGAGCCTATCCGTAGAGCTTGTTTATTTTTCTATTGTTACGAATATGTGCTTTTGATGGGTATATGACGACTGTATATGTGGGCTTGTTTTATCTTTCCCGCAACTAGTTTTCTGACGAAAATGGGCAGTTCACACGAATGGACTTGTCACGGGGACTTAAAGGGGCTGTTTCACCCTATTATTTGCTATTCTTAATTCCCTGTATTATTTTTTTTATGAGCTCTAATCTCAAACATGTGAATGAAACTTAATTCAATTTAAACATAACACACACAGATGATTTCTAAGCATTATTTACCACTTGTTTCATACAAATGGACGTAAACTTAAAAAAACGTCGGGCTGTCGCTTTTTCAAGATAACATTTTCGCAATCTGTTTCAATCATGTCCAAATCTGACCATCCGAACTTCATTGCGGCTTCCTAGTATTTGTCTTATGTCTTTCTATGGTTTAAAATCATTATTTAGTGGTTTCAATCTATTTTAACACCAGTTTACAGAGTTGCCGAAAATTGCGCGACATAGTCCCTTTAAAGTCTCGGGGACCTGAGTTTCCTTTAATAGTACAAACTCATTCTTGAAGTTGAGAGCATCAAGGGAATACTTGCCTTGCATGAGCATTCAAGAAAAAACAAACAAATGTAGGTAGACAAATGTATAGGAAAGTTTCTCACTTTAATTACTTAGCTATATCTTAAACTATAGAAGGACGTGTTTGCTATGCCAATCGACGGTTGCAGAGTTTTATAATAAAAACGTCGCGCAGTTGATGCCTTGACTGAAATTGTTTTTAATTTATATTTTTATTTACACAATTCACCAATGGCGGGTAAATAGACAATAGGACATTACGTCCCTTGCTAGGCCTATCTACTGAATAACATTATCTTGTTTGCGATTTGTTGTCATTTGGTGCTTTTTTCACTCGGGTATGTACGTTGTTTTTTTTTCCATTTCTGTTCTTCTTCTGTTCTTTCTGGTAAAAATCTCATAATCCGTCATTCCGAAACCTGTATCTTTCAAGTTCCATAGACGATCCCTATTTATTTCTATTTCACTACGGAGGGCTCTAGAGATCTATAGAGGCTACCAGTTGCTCAGGCTAGCTCTCATATTGCAAGGAAAAACGGAGAAAGAAATTGATGTTATAAAGATAAAAAAACGTATTTTTATTTTTAAATGTTAACAGAACAGGGTCGATCTACAATCCACCATTTTTGTAGTCGCATCCACTGAAAAATCATGGGCGTGTGGAAAAGAAAGCAATCTGGAAGCGGAAGTGGAACTGGACACATACGAAATTATCCTCTCCAACACAGGAAAAAAGGAGAGAGAGACTTGATTGTGTTTTATAAAGTAAAAAAAAAGCGTATTATTATCTTGAGATACTAACCGACTTCAACATATAAATTTGAGCAGAACAGAAAAGCGTCGATCTACAATCCACCATCCTGTAGTCCCTACCACTGTAAAATTATTGCCTCGGACCCAGTCTCCCCAACGGATGACACTACAATAACAATTTGATCGTACAGCTGATTGATTCGATTTCAATTTCCAAACGCAAAACAACGTTTATGTTCGCGTGTAGGGTTCGTCTGTTCGAGCGATGAAGTGTTCCATTTGACGATGGATGTCGCATTCTACGTGTTCTAGAAGCCTTGATCTAACATATTGCGACAATGGACTCGGATTTGCGAGTCGACCTACACCTTCAGTATGATTATCTTTTCAAAGTTCTCATGATCGGCGATTCAGGTGTGGGAAAATCATGCCTTCTTCTTCGCTACGTCGATTTCGCCCACAGAGAAGCTTACCTGAACACGATTGGCGTAGATTTCAAAATAAAACCTATCAAACTCGATGGGAAAAGGATCGTCTTCAAGTGTGGGACACGGGTAAGTGAGTGCACGCTTCATGCGCGCGTGAAATTTTATAAACTTATAAACCGATCGAGTCTTCCATTCTCGTTCAACTGTTCGAAACCAGCAGTTTATACCCTTAGGGCTTCGTCGAAGAAATATCATGCTTTTGTTTCCTCGCGGTGTTTGTTCTGTTGAAAAATTAATGGCTTCCTAGTTGTTCAAGTTTTGCTTGAAATTCAAGATAGAATATAGCCTTTGTCCGATGATAAAATCAGACTTTGTGATGGACGGGTCCTTCATCACGACCCAGCCATCGATCACGAGGATTATCCGCCAGCTTTCGTGAGCCGAATCGAATATTTATATTTAATGAAACCCTTCGAACAAAAATGTTTGCATTTTTAATTGGGACTCTATGGCACCCCAGGGTTGGAAAATTATTACTATTTAAAAGCACCGGGACAAGAAGATGTGATTTAAGCGTACGTTTTTTTAGTCGTATAAAAAACGAAAGAGCCAAATGTCGCGTTGCTGTTAAGAAATGCTAATCAGAAATATTTAATTCTACACACATTAAACATTCACCAGCTAAATTGTTGATAAGTACAGGAAACGGTATTGTTCGCGAATGTTTGACTTCGTGGGTAAACACGGGATTTCCTCGAATGTAAACAAGACGTTGTGAGTTGTGAACATTTCTATAATTCGATCATGGGTATAAACACGCACAAACAACAGTTAAAATTCACGATCCCATTTATCGGTTGAGGATCTGTTTGACATTGTTCCAATTAGCGAAAAAATGACGATGCCAAAAGCACTCGCACAGATTGCAGTGTAGCTTGTTGAAATAATAAATTGATTATTCCATTTGCCGCTTCGACGTTCTCTTTAATCCCAGAATTTGAAAAGCAAGCAAACCCGATCCTACAAACATCGCGATCCAGTATTTTTATTCAATTATTTTTATTGTTACAAACAACAAGTTTCATTTGAAAAATTAAGGGAGTTTTTCGTCTTCATTTTCCACAATTTGAGAATCACGATCAATAATTTTTATTTTGGGCTGCAAAGAGTTTAAAAAGATTCACATACAAAAAACAAAATGTAACCATTAAGTTATGCACATTGACTGTAAACATTGTCTACCAATAATTATTATGCACTGGAGAATATAGGATAATGATGGACAATTGAGGTAATTTTTTTAAATGGGATTATTTGCAGCCCTGTGTTGTATCTATAGTAACATTTACTGCTCATACACATGTAAGCTCCAGTTTATAAGCAGTAAAGGTTACTGTACAACACCGGGGCTACAAATAATGTTTTTTTCTTGAAAGGACATGTGTCCGACTAAGTCACCATTTTGGTCGGACAAAACAAAAAATGGGGTCAGACATCTTATTACAGTACTACTTGATAGCGAACCTGCTTAATCTAACACATTGTCAACGTAACGCAGAGTACGTAGTTTGCGTTTAGAACAAAACGCGTTAGCGTGGAGTTGGAGGGCAAAAAAAATTGTCTGGACCACAGTTAGGATTTCATGACGGACATTGGCAAATTTTGGTTGGCCATTGTTGGATGACAGGACTGTTATTTGCAGCCCTGCAACATAACATTTTTTGAAGAGCACCCTACCGTTACCACTCAACAAAGTTTTTGATTAATTTTTGACAGCTTTCTGATGGCTTTTGTTTCAACTTGGCCAATCAAAATGCAAGAATTATGAGAGGCGGAGTTGTCCAGCTTCATATTCGCATTCTGACAATAACATAATCCTTGCAATTTGATTTGCAAGTTTAAATGAAGGCCATCAGAAAGTTGTCAAAAAATTATCAAAAGCTTTATATATGGTAGGCATTCTCGTTCCCAGATCCTTCGTTTCTTTTGGTCACATGGCGGAAAGAAAAAACCGAGGGGCCCTGGGGACAAGGATGATATGGTAGGGCGCTCTTCACTAAAGTGGCACTGTGATAGCCATCTCATTTTCTCTTAAAATAAAATAATATGGAAGTGGAAATTCTCCCAAGTTAGCATAAGTGATGTACCGGTATGTACCGTATATAATGGAGATCACTTTATATAGATTATAGAAGAATGCGTTTGTTGACATGAGGGCTACAGTCTTACAGTATCTTCTTTTTTTGCAGCTGGCCAAGAAAGATTTAAAACAATAACGTCCTCATACTATAGGGGGGCACATGGTGTTATGATAGTCTATGATATCGCACGGAAAGAAACATTTACTAATCTCAACAAATGGCTCAATGAGGTAGAGACTTATGCCAACGAGGGTGTGCTCATGATTCTGGTCGGAAACAAGACGGATCTTAATTCACATCGTCAAGTCTCCGCAGAAAGTGGAGCTGAGTGGGCAGCACTTAACGACATGCCTTTTATAGAGACTAGTGCAAAAATTCTGTGAATGTCTCTGAGGCGTTTACAATGTTGGCCGAGCTGGTTAATAAGCATATCAAAGACAATCATGCTGAACAAAGGGCATTTGTACTGGGGGACAGCATGGAACGTGGATTTCGAACAGGAGAGGGAAGTGAAAAAGAAAAGTGTGGTTGTAGTAACTAAATCTAAATTTAAACAAATTATTACAAGCTAAAAAAATTAGTGTTGTACCTCTCTACAACAGCCACTTGGGGACAGAACTACAATGTGTGGTTCCAGAATATATCCATACCTCCCCCACGGAAGGTTTTTTTGGTTTGAACCCCCCTCCCCCGAGGAATTTCCAGTTTAGCTTCATACTTTCCTTTAAAAAGTTTGGCTTTTGAGACCCCCCTCCCCCTCGGAATTTCCAATGACCTTCCTTGAGGTGGGTATGGATATTTTCTGTAACCGCACAATTAACTGGCTGTAACTGCAGGGCTTTCTATTGAAAAGAAAAACCATTACAGGGAGGGAGCTGTTATAGGCAGTTTTAAATAAGTCTGTAAGGATGGGCATGTCCTGGGCGGGGGAGGCTCCTATATAAAAGTGACAGGCGTGATCATCCTACCTTTTAGGGGTGAAAATTTGTGGTTTGACTTACCGCTTAGGGAATGACCACCATTAGAGGTATTCTGTTACCTTTTCGGGTTCTCAAAAGCCATAAAAAAATATTTCAGGAACTAGATTTGTTTTAGAATACTTGGTACCTCTTAGGGGTAAAAATTAATTTGAGCAACACCCAGAAAGCGAGACTCTGGTACCTTTTATAGTCACTGTGTTTCTTTTCAAAATTTCCTATGATCACCCCTGTTACTTTTAAATGGGAGTCCCCCCCCCACGAGGGGCATGTGGTCTAGGCTCCAAAAGACCTGGCCATTGTAGGGTGCTATAAGCTGTTATAGGGATTGGAGACCATGTCTGTTTGTGAAGTTGGACTGTATTTCCTTAGTTTAGTGCACTGTGTTTAGAAGGCACACTGCAAACATCTGAAAATAACCCCCCACCCCTTCCCTGAAGAAAATAATAAGAAAATCTTACAAAAATCCCACCAATAAGACGCCCATATATAGCTCTTATAGGATAATTTCATTTCTTCTAATTATTATAAGCCAGGATCCTACTGTAGAACTTGTTATGTATTTTATATTGTTACAGTACATTTAGAGACTTTTTGTTGTTCATTTGATGACTGTAAAAAATGTCATTTGACGACTTACTGCACTGTATTCTTGCAGTTTGGCTGAAATTTTTTTAATTTCAATATTAATAAGCTACATTGCACAATTAAGCCCAAGATAAGAAGGAATGCCATCATGATAATATTTTTTCAATGCTGTAAACTGTTGTCTGTCTGTACAAATTCTCAATATTTTTGATTGAGGATGTTTCACTCCTGGGGACTCCATAATAAGCACTGTTGGGGATTATTGATCATTATTACCTTTTATGGGTTAAAAATCGTGTTTTGGTACCGCTTACTACATATACTACAATGTGTGGTTCCAGAATATATCCATACCTCCCCACGGAAGGTTTTTTGGTTTGAACCCCCCTCCCCCCAGGAATTTCCAGTTTAGCTTCATACTTTCCTTTACAAATTTTGGCTTTTGAGACCCCCCTCCCCCTCGGAATTTCCAATGACCTTCCTTGGGGTGGGTGTGGATATTTTCTGTAACCGCACAATGCTGGATGGTACCTCAAGTGCGTATGTTTGCCACAACTATAAAGAAACAGGAACTTAAAAACAAACTTGAACAGCCACGCTCCCTAAAAATTGATATTTCTGGTACCTTAATTTTAGAGTATTTTTTTCAAAATTTTAGATGAGCATCCCATCATTTATGGAAGATCCCAACCCCCTACCCCCACCCCCGGACTCAGATACCTTTATATAACACATACTACGGGGGGGGGGGGGGGGGGGGGGCCATATTGGAAAAAGTAGCTTACTAAAAAAATTACTCTCCCCTGGATCCATCGCTGTCCTTTTTATCCACAGATAATTATTTTGTGTTATCTTTCCAATCAGCATAATTATCAACATGATCAACATAATTATCATAAAATTTATGAGTTTGCTTTATAGATATACAATTAGATGGAATTATATAATACGTTGTATGTGTATTACAGCTGGAGATATCATGACCAAGTATAAATTGAATAATAATTATTCAAATTTAATTATTTAAAAATTTCAAATTATTATTAATAATAATAATTATTATTATTAGGTTCACTTATCTACAGTATCTATAAAAAAAAAAATTATACAATGTTTTTTGCATGTGTCAATGAAAAGAGATTTATCATAATTATTGATAATAAAAACTCTGACAACATATATAGTCTTATTATTAATCTAACACATGTTCCATTTTGGTGGGAAGTTCAGATCCCCTGTCCCCCCAGCCCACCCTTAAGAGCACCCTTCCCTACAAAAGGAATGCTATAGCTTGTTATAGAACATTTGACAAATTCCATTGGAGTTATGGATCTGGCTATGGCATGTTTGGCATCCCGCATCCCATAAAATTATGTGGAGCAGCGGGTCATTGGGGTGGGGATCCCGGAGAACACGTACAGGGAAGAACCTGGGAAGAAAAACAGCATTTGTGAGATGGCGGGAAGCTGGAGAAACAGGAAAATGTTGTGCAAAAGGATAAAATGTCCCACCCCGGGGAAGACCCATCTGGATGACCTCCCCCCGGTGCTTAAAAAAGCCATTCTTCATGTAAATATGCCATATTTACATGAAGAATGGCATCAGAATCCCTTAAGAGCCAGAAGAGTTGTAGTTTCGTCTCTGCTTTCAATTTAACGTAACCTGCAATACCTTTGAATAATAACGTTCAATCAAAGCCCAATGAAAGATAGCAACTTGAAGTTCCCGCCATTGCCGCCATCTTGGATTAAATCACCGATTAAACCTGGGGCGAGGTTGATTAATCCGGGGATTTCGGCAAAATTCTCAGTGAATCATGGGAAGTAAAAATGGCGGCCAGTTTGGCGAGTTGATTGAGTTTTGAACTTGTGAATATACGAGCAGAATTTCCTTTACATCTCTCTATAATTGGTTCTCAACGAAGAGGTAAGATTTCAGTTGAATAATTTTGCATCTTTACCAAACAAAACACTTTGATTGTTGGAGGAATCGGTTAAAAATAACTCCTTTCGAATTCATTTGGCCATAAGGTGAATCTACGAGCTTTCTTCCAAAGCAGATAAACCTTAATTTATTTTAAGCTTAACTTGTCGATCATTTTTCACTTTTAATTTAGTAATGGTCTCACGGCCCATATAAACAGAAAATGCAGACCAGTGCTGGTGCATAAGTCTGGTTTCTTTAGTTCATCTCTGCTCTTAAACACTAAGCTTTATACTGTACTTCCAATGATCCTCTTACATTTAAGTTACTAAATGTAGGTTACAGTAATGGTCTGATAAGTACCTTAAAGGAGCTATGTCACGATATTTTAAGTCATTTATCACCTTCAAATTGAGGAAAGCCTCAAAATAATAATAACTAAGTAGAAGAAACACCAAAGAGGTAATAATAAACCAATCAGGAACAAGGATGGTTGAGGATGGAGAGATTAAGATGGATTGCGAACGACAAACTTGAAAAAAATTGGTCAATTGTTTCAAGATACGTCCACCGTGACATAGCTCCTTTAACATTTTATTTCGTTTTCAGTCTAAGAAAACCATGAGGCACAACATGCCCCACCCCTTATGTCCCAAAGAGCTATCCCACCAAACATAAGAGGACCACCACCTCATGGCCCTGCAGGACAAGGTCCCAGAGGGTCTCTTTTGGGGCAGCCTCCAGGGTCATTTATGCGGGGACCATTTGATCCAAGGAACATGATGAACAATATGAGACCACCTTTTGGAGGACCTCAGGGGAATGCTCCTTTGTTACCTAATCTGCAGGTATTTACTGATATCTCTTTGTTTATTCTAGTAATATACGTCATGTACAGTTGTACATGTATGACAGTGTTCCCACTTATGCACAGCTGTGTGTATTTGACACACAAAAAATAAAAAGGATGCACAGTTTTTTAACCGCAATTAATCCCAGGGACACACATAAATCAGTGCTCAAAATTGCGAGTTTTTTCATAGTTTGGTCTTCACTTGAGATACAGTAAATAGGATTTTTCAAGATTCAAAATACACATACTGTACATGTAAGAAACAATGTTAAAGTTTTACTAGTTTCCATTACCTTTTCATTACCACTTCAAGCTGCAAACTATGAAAATTTGGCTGCAAACTCGAAAACGAAGCAAGAATCACGACGATAATCATGTACAGTTGTAATCATTTCGCGATTCATTGATGGTCAGCGGTCATTATATTTCATGTAATATTACATGATGTGTATATCACTTAAAATGCCTAGTTTCTCATTTGATTGTCTCTCATCATGAGCTAATTTTCATCCCATGTACTTTTTTTTTTTTTTTTTTCATTTTTTTTTTTTTCATCCCATGTACTTGAGAGGTGTGAAAAAGTCCCACAGATGCGTGATATTAATAGTGTACATAGTACAACAGATTTCAGGAAAACGTAATCGAGTTTATACAACAAGTCAGAGACACTACAATGTATGGATATTAATTATTTTTATGTTATGAATTTCTGTTTCTGCTACGTTATCAGTGAGTATGGCAGAGCTGCAAATAACAGTCGGTCATCGGACAATGGCCGACCAAAGTTTGCCAATGTCCGATGAAATCCCAACTGTGGTCAGACATAATGACCGGACAATTTTTGTTTTACCTTCCAACGCTAATGCATTATAACGTGTTTTGTTCTAAACACAAACTAGTTTACTCTGCATTGAAAACGCATTAGATTAGCACATTCGGTACTGTAATAATGATGTCCGACCTCATTTTTGTTTTGTCTGACCAAAATGGTGACTTTATATAATAGTCGGACACATGTCCTTTCAAGAAAAAAAATTATTTGCAGCCCTGGTATGGAATTTTACAGTTCAAGACATCTTTCTTGTAGGAATGGAGCTGATGAGCTTGAGACAACACGTTTGCTTTCGCAGACTAATAAATTAAATCTAGCCAGCTAGTGTTCATGTGTAATTTAAATTTTTTCAAGTTGCGCCCTTTTAATTTCTGCTGTAGTTATGATAGGTTGTTTTCTGAATTAAATTATTTGTAAATACTTCTTACAACAGTCAAGGCCATTGATGCCGAACCAAATGCCGCCATCTATGATGCCGAACCAACAGCAGATGCAGATGCCTCAACAGCTGCCGCAGAACAAAGATCCTCCTATGATTGACGCTAATGGTGATATATGGCTTGAACACAAGACTTCTGAAGGAAAGGCTTACTATTACAATGCAAGAACCAGAGAGTCTGCCTGGGAAAAACCAAAAAATCTAGTTACTCCTCCGTCACAGAACCAGCCGCCTGCTCAGCCAGGACAGCAACCACCGCAACAAGTTCAGGTATATCGTCTGAATAAAATTGTTATTGGTGGTGATTAAAGCCAAGTTCTTTTTCATATCAAAAATTTAAATGAACTTTTTTTCAAGATATGTACATTACATGACTGTACAGTTACATTATATACATTGAACTTCCACCAAAGGCACTTTGTCTTAAGAATCAAACTATTTTAAGTGAAAAATACTAAAACTGCAGCCAGGATTCATAATAAAAATGTAAAAATGTTTGGCACTGGCTAATATAAAAAAACGTTAAAAACAAATGTTTGGGAATAATGTTTTAAAATACTTTGGGAAGATGTTTCGATCAAACAACTTCAAAACAAAGTGAAACCTCTTAGACTTAATGAAAATTATTGGTTTGATACTGGACGAATGCTCACCACCGAGCTACAGGAGACTTGTGGGAGCTACAATAATTATGTAATAATACTAAATATACAATGTATGTACTTGTTTTCATTCAGGTTGACATAAAGTTATATACACATGATAATAAATTGCTTCAATTCCAGGGACAGAATATTCCTCCTGCAGCTGATGGACAACAACAGAAACCCGCTGCAGAGCAAGATACAACAACACAAGGAAATACTCAACCACAGATTCAGAAGCAGCCACAAACTGCTGCTCAACAGACAGGCAGTGCAACTGTTACACCTGATAATAAACTTCCACCACAAAGGTACATGTACATTATACACTTGCTTTAATACACAATCACAATTTATAGCAATCATTTTCAAGCAAAAATACAAACACGAGAGACAGTGTTTCATTGGGATATCCAAACATTGAGAAGGGTGTTGAAAACATGACGAGCAGCGTAGTATTTTTGATGAGATTTGAGGTGTTTGGATAGTCGATGAAACACTGTCTCTAGTGTTTGATATGTTATCTTCTTGATCGAAACAAAAACTAAGGAGTAAATGAAGAAATAAAATCATAAAAATCTATGCTAATTAAGATCAGATATCCAAACCTTTGACACGGTTATGATTTCCTTTGTTTTAACTTGATGAATTATTAATGAGTTTGAGAAATGCTTATAAATCTCTCTTCGTCTTACTAGCAATCCTGGGATGCCACCGCCTGGGACATTTGTCGCTGGCATGCCTCCTCCCCGACTTCCTCCGCCCGGAATGATTCCGGCTGGTATGATGCCGCCGCGTCTTCCCCCACCAGGTATGCCTCCCCCAGGTCTACCCATGCCTCCGATGGGGATGCTACCCGGTCCTAAGAGTGAATGGTCCGAGCATCGCACAGCAGTTGGAAGACTGTATTACTATAACTCTAGAACCCTACAGTCTACATGGGAGCGGCCCAAGGAGATGGACCAGGGACCACCTCCAATGCAAGGGATGCCGCCACCAGGTATACAGTCACATGATTGTTGTTTCCTTCTTCTTGACTTCATAAGGTACAATGTAATTCCTAACTTGTTGCATTTTGTGCAAAACGTTGTGGTCGACGTCGCTATCACATATGAACTAAAGTGATAATGATACTGGATCGTTCAGGAAACAGATAAACTTCATCAAAACGGTCTGGAAATTATGGATGGATGAATGGATGTTTCTGACGTTATGCAAATTTCGATCTGTAAGCATTTTGGGAACAACATAAACCTTTGTTTTTCAAAACAATGTCTCACAAAGCAAATTTCAGCGGTGAATAACAGTAGTAAAAACGCGCAGAGGAAACTCGTTTAATAACGCGTTTTTGAAAGCGCGTTAACGCGAAAAACGAGCGCATGTTTTGCGTTTGCGTTGTTCGCTTATCTCTGGCCTGTACTGGACTGTAGGAGCGAGCAAGGAGGCATCTGACATTTCAGGCATCAGTCATCTCCTCATCCCATGTGCCCAGGTAGAGAAGTGAATAATGTGATGCCAGTTTTTGAAGTGAATTGTCAGTAATACATGTACATGTAGACCACGGCACATCCCAGATAATGTAAACTTGATGATGCAACCCCAAAACAACATTTTATTTAAATATCTTATCCAGGGATGCCGCCTCCTGGAATGCTTCCTCCTGGACTTTTCGCTAGTCTTATTCGACCAGGAATGCAACAGCAGCCCCCACCCTCAGGGGGTGCAGGAGTCATGCCAGATCCTTCCCCTCAGGGAGAGGCTGGCGACAAAGATAAAGCCAAGGATGGAGACGATAAGAAGGAGGAAAGCAATGAAGAGAATGAAGCAGGTAAAGGCATATACTCATGTATTGCTACTGGATAAAAAGCCGTACTCTGGCCAACAGCTGGCCCACACTGCTGGAGCTTATCCCAGCTTATCAGCTACAGTTAACTCCTATTGCATGTAACTCAAACCCTTGATAACTCGAACCTCCCGCTAACTCGAAGTAAATTAATTTTGTTTTCCCTTCAAATCATTTTCTTACTAATGTTACCCTTGATAACTCGAACTCCAGATAACTCAAAATGTTTTTCAATGTACCTTGAAGGTTCGAGTTATCGGGAGTCAACTGTATAACTCAATACCATTACAGGGCTGTCATTAGTAGCCGGCAACTGGCTATTATGACCGGTAACTGCAACGAAGATGACTGGCTACTCAAAGTTTGAAAATGACTAAAAGACAACAGCTACAGTATGGGAGGCCATCTTGAGTATTTGACCACCTACTTTCCTTGTGTAGCTGGCTGCTTCAAATCTTAATGGCAGCCCTGTTAATACACAGACCTTGCGTGTCGGTTAGTAAGATAAGAGGTACTGGATGATGATGCATTTGTAAATGTGGATGTGTTTATTGTTGTTTCTTTAAAACAGAGGAAGAGAAGGAAGGTGAGGAAGTACAAAAGGACGAGAATCAGGATGAAGATGGAGACAAGAGTAAACCTGTAGCCAGTCAACTCATTCCAGGCACTAGCTGGTGCGTTGTATGGACAGGCGATGGAAAGATGTTCTTCTTCAACCCAACTACAAGGCTGTCCATATGGGAGAAACCTAACGAGCTGGAGGACAATGATAAAGTTGATGAGATTGTTAGCAAGGGCCCTCCGAAAAAGCAACCATCAACAGAATTAAGTATGTGGCTATATTAAGGACATTCACATTTTTGTACCAGTCCTGTACTTTTAATTTGTGGTTAAATGTAATTTAGTCTAGTTAAACTTGAGACTTGCATTGGTCAGCAGTTTAATATAATTTTATTGCCTGTTGATACACATGCATGCATGTACATATAAATATTTTGAGGTGTCCCGGCCTGTAGCTTTCCAGGGCCTTTACAGCATTATGTTTGCCAGTGCTACTTTGCTTGCATTTTTGCTGGTCATTAGTATGAGAGGCACAGTAGCCTAATAGTTTCAGAGAAACGTTAATTTATTATTAATTTTTAATTAACAGTTTCATCTGCTCGTATAGAAAAAGAGAACAAGACCCCAGCGGCCATTATTGAAGACAGCGATGAGGCCCCTCCTGCCAAGAAACAGAGGTACATGTACTGGTGATTCTACTTCGCCATCGTTCAATGTCAGTATAGTGGAGTATAGTGGAGTTCCACTGTATAAAGGCAGAGTCACATGAGCGACACTGTATACATGTACATGCAAACCAGAGTGACAGATCTAAAGGAGACCCCCTTAATGTTGAAAAAAAAAGCCCCCCCCCCCTTTTTCAAGCAAGCACTGGTACTTAATGTGACAATTTCAAAAAACAATCTTAAATAGCGGAGAGACAAGGGGGCGGTAAGTATATGGGCAGTACATAGGAGAAGAGAGGGCGGGGAGCGGAATTCCCAAGGTGGTGAGTACTGAGAGAAATAGGAAACATTTTGCAACATTTGGGTAA
This sequence comes from Desmophyllum pertusum, assembly GCA_029204205.1. Taxonomy (NCBI): domain Eukaryota; kingdom Metazoa; phylum Cnidaria; class Anthozoa; order Scleractinia; family Caryophylliidae; genus Desmophyllum; species Desmophyllum pertusum. The sequence goes on from MU826362.1 coordinate 1,175,261, forward strand.
TATCTTTGCAATAGAAAATTCAGAGACGAGATTTCCACAATGGAATGTGTGGGAACCTGGAGTACAAGGTACGGGAAGCGGGAAGTTCAGACACCCCAGCCTCCCTCCCCCCCCCCCCCCCCTCATTAATAGAAGAGAAGAGTCAAGTTTGATCCTTGACTTTGTTTTTCTCAAAGCACTTCCTAACTCAATTAGCTGAATACTGAGTATTTGTTGTTTATAATAAAGGACGGGAAGTCAGAGCGAGGAAATACACGATGTGCCGATGACAGAAGAGGAAATCAGAGAAGAAACTGCCGCAGCCTGAAACACTTTGAACAACAGGAGCCAGTTCGGGAGCCTGTGGTGGTGGTCGAAACAATGAGAACTATTCCAGTGAAAGAAAAGAATAAGATGCTATCACTTGAGGACAGAATGAAGGAGTTCAGAGATATGATGTTAGAACGAGGGGTAGGTGTATACACATAATATAATTTATTATGTCAATAGTTTCAACATTGATATACATGTACATGTACACAGGGCTGTCGTTAAGGGTAACACCTGTCAGGGCTTATGGTAGGATGCGGAAAAAAAAAAAATAAAAAAATAAATCAAAATCAAATAAAAATTATGCGGGATTTTTTTGGCGAATTATGCGGGAAAAATCGCGAATTATGCGCGGGGGGGGGGAAATAGACATGAAAAGAAGTCACGTTTTCGCGCGCAAAACGTAAAAACAGAGAGTTTTTTTCTATTCCAAATTGTGATTCGCCACTGAAACATTATCTCTAGATTTTCCACCAATAATGAGGGCACGTTCTATCGAAATTTAGACAACAGGCCCCCACGGTTTTCAACATAGAACGCCTTGTCATTCCCGTTGTGAATATCGTCCTTTCGATTGCTCAATGTTCGACGATTTGGGAAGGAAATCTACTGTTAACTTCGGATAAATTGGGTAAGAAATAGCGAAAATAGATACCTGTTTTATGATTTTCTACACATTTCTCCAAATTATGCGGGATAATGAGGGAATTGCCGGATTATGCGGAGGAAGCCAAATTATGCGGGTCCGCATCCGCGCATCCTACCATAAGCCCTGACCTGTCACAGCTGAGAATGCTTTCACGATGGGACCTTGGTGTTAGGAGTGAACTTGCCTGTTGTTGGTGTACATGTAATTTACTCAAAAAAGTAACAAGTTTATTACGGGTGTGAAAATCAAAGCAACAGGTGACTCAAAGCCCTGCATGTACATATACAGTAATAATTATTATTAATATTTTGCTAACAGCCACCCCCATTCCAAAATGCTGGATTCGCCCCTGAAGATAATCCATTCTCCTGAAATGCATGCAAGTTAGAATGTTAAGCCCATTTGTGCATTTTTACAAACTTTAAACAAGAGTCTAATTTTAATACCCATATATTTTTTAAAACCCTTTTATTTATTTTTCTCAACTTCATCAGGTGTCAGCATTTTCAACTTGGGAAAAGGAGCTGCCTAAAATAGTGTTTGATCCCCGATTTTTACTGCTGACCCAAAAGGAACGAAAGCAGTGTTTTGAAAAGTTTGTGCGCACTCGTGCAGACGAGGAGAGACAAGAAAGAAAGAGCAAACTCAAAGCCAAGAAAGACGAGTTTAAAGTTTTGGTGGAAGAGGCGAGAACAGCGGGAAAGTAAGTTGCTTTTATTTAATTTAATTATTTAATTTTATTTAACACTTTACAACCCAACTGTTCCTGAGAAAGATGTTTATCAGTCAGTGACACAAGCTACTCCGAAAAAAAAACTGTTGAGACCCTTTTTAAAAATGGCTGCCAATTTAAAATTATTTTTGTATGCATTTAAATTAGCCTGACTAACCTCGTTTTTGAGTTGATAATTCAAAATAATTTTTACTCTAGAACGAGGTTTAATAGTCAGGCTAATTGAAATGCATACAAAATAATTTTAAATTGGCAGCCATTTTTAATAAGGGTCTGTTAGGAACTAATAAAAATTAAATACTCGCAGATAATCTTATAGGCGGCAGCTCAAATTTTGGAGCAAACGTTTTAAGAAAGAACAGTTTGCTGGTTACTACTCATTTAATACTCCTGGGTGAAGAGAGGCACTGTGAGAGTAAAATGTCTTGCCCAACACAACATGTAACAACCCTTGGCCAAGGCTAAGGCCACTATACCTTCTACAAGTTAGAATTATAACTACAGTGGAATCGCGATTTCTCGAACCTCCAAGGGAAACGAAAATTGGTTCAAGAAATCGGGAGTTTGAATTATCGGGGGTAAAATTGTACAGCGAAATGAATCCAAGGGAAACGACTTTTGGTTCGAGTTATCAGGGCTTTTGAGAAATTGAGGGTTTGAGAAATCAGGGTTCCACTGTACTTATAAAACTATAATGTTTTATGTCCTCTTTCAGAACAACTTTCAGTGAGTTTGCCATGAAGTATGGGAAGGATGATCGATTCAAAGGCATAGAAAAGATGAAGGACAGAGAGAGTCTGTTTATGGAGTGTATGGCCGAGCTGAAGAAAAAGGAGAGAGAGAATCTCAAACTCAAACAGGATAAGGTTGGTTTCTTGTTCCTCTGGGGAGGCATGTGAGAGTTTGTTGTTTGTCTAGCTAGGGAGGGGTGGGGAGAGTGGAAGGGAGAGGTCTGGGTAGAAGGAATTGGTCAATGCTGTGAGGAGTGTTGCCAAAGACCTGTCGTTGATGGATGGGTGTATCATTGTTCCAGATAAGAGAGGGGTCTCAGGTCAAAAACCCGACAATGTCGGCTACCTGACCTGACAAATAAATAGAAAAAACTTCTGAGGATTTGGTGCATGAGGTCCATATCTATTGATAGTGACCTGTTGCAATGAATTCCTCATTGGCACCTTGCCTTTAAAACTTATCTGGAACCCTGTGTGGGGGAAAGAGATAGAATGAGATTATGTTAGAGTGGAGCAGAATGTAAGGAGAGTGTTTGAAAGAGTTTAGTGGTATGTACAGTCTGTTGAACTTCTGATGATTTGATGAGAATAATTAAATAACATTATGTAGATCTATCTCTAGATACTGTATTAAAGCTTACATAGTTGTTACATACATTACTCTTTACCTGTAGAATATACAATCATTATGTACTCTTGCTATTTCAATGTCTCTCTGTCACTTTTATTGATTATTCTGTCTGCATTCAATCTACATGAAGTCAGACAAGTCTGCAAACTTTCAAATTGTTAAGAAGCCTTTTACCAAGTTTACATGAAATAACTGTTTTACAGTATGTTCACTGGCCGATAGTCAAGGCAATTCTATTTGCTGACTCCATGAGCATTAAGACACACGTTTATCATAGGATTACAGTAGATTTCCCCGCTATGTTTTCTTGAAATGCTCTTAGAATTACACACACATTGTAGTCTGTCTATTAAAGCTACATGTACACTGTATATTCAACCCCATTTCCCATCAAATTAGGAGCTTCCCCATTCCCCTATGGCATTTTCATTGTGATTGTATTTAACCTTGTGTCCGTCCGTCTAATACAACACAGCAAACAGTTGACAAGGTAGCTGCCTTGGCCAGTGAATTATGTCGCTTCTTTTTTCATCTGTCTGTTCAGTGTTTAACCTGCCCCACAAGGTAACTGAGTTTTTTCATAGCATTTACTGTAGATTTACTCGTGTACCTCAACGATAACCAAAACGTTGTTGCTTATCGTGACGGTACATGAGCAGTTAGTTTTGGTGTAGTACAAGTCATGCTTTTTTATGTTACAATAGTCCGTGTTTCAACAGGATGCAATCATGGAAGCATAAACATTGCAGTATAGAGTGCGAACTGAAAATAATGGTACATGTAGTCAATCATAATAACTTGGCAGGGTTTGATTGAACTGGTATTGAACCTCAGAAATTCTTCATCAAGTACAATGTACTGTTTAATGATCAGTGTGGGTTCTTTATACATACAATATAATGTACCAGGTGTGTGTTTCCACAGATGAATGTGTTTTTATCTTACAAATTATTGGGGCTGGAAGGTAGTCTTTATCAGGCTGCATTTGTTTTGACAACAAATTTTGTGCTAAACACACTCTTTATTCCAGATGTTGTAGTTTTCCTTTCAACGTGTACATGTATTCCTCCAGACTTTCAGTCAGGATTTCAAACAATGCATTTTGGACACCTGATGTCAGCCATCTGGCTAAAACCTTGTCTTTCCCTTCCCAACCCACCACACTCCATACAATCCCCACTTGAATTGCTAGAGATTCCATACTCCAAAGAAAATTTTAAAAAATCTACCAAGTCACACTAGTTGTGGCACACGGCAGTGAAGATATTTTCCATTTGAAGCATTTTGCGATAAATAATTTATATACCTGTAATGAGAAGTTGAATGTTTCATGTTTACCTGTGCATGATCAACAAACAAAACACTAAGTCAAGTGACTCTAGGTTTTTACAAGTGAAGTTGGCAGATCTGCTCAAGAGAATTGTGCATAATATATAATTGCTTTTTTTTTTCTTTCTTTTTTTTTTTTTCACAATACGCTGTACAACTCTTTTTGCTAATTAGTTTCATTGGTTTAGCTATACAGCTGTACAATATTATGCTATTTAAAAATTGCAGGAATTCCCTGATTATTGAGAGTAGGCAACAAAATGATAATGAAAGAACAAAAATTATAATGATATGATTGCAGCTTATCAGTTTTGTCAATGAAATATGTTTATTTGTACAGTGAAACAAAATATGTTTTTAATTATTTTTAGTTCAATGATTTTAACAATAATTTTGGTTATAAATAATTATAAATAATTATTTATGTGAGGAAATAAGGGTATTAAAAGTCATGTTCTTTATAAAGGTTTAAGGCTAGGTCCACAATGAATCAAAGTATAAAAAATATTGCAAACAGGTTTAGTAACATTTAGGTAGATAAACACTGTCACAGATCTATGTACAGTGGAATCCCGATTTCTCAAAACCTCAATTTCTCAAAAACCCTGATAATTCAAACTAAAAAGTTGTTTCCCTTGGATTTGTTTCACTGTAATTTTAACCCCAATATTTTGAACTCCTGATTTCTCAAACCAATTTGTGTTTTCCTTGGAGGTTCAATAAATCGGGTTTCCACTGTATTTGAAACCAACAAAATATTTTGTCATATTTTTGTACACTGTAAGTATTAAATTTTTAATCAGATTCAAATTTTCATGATTTCAGAAGTTGACTTTTTTTTTTATCTTGTTATGTTGATTGCTACAGATTCACAATGATTTTGCGGCATTATTAGCTGAACAAAAGCTTGACAGCAACGCACATTGGCGTAAGATTCGCAGCAAGATAGAGAAGGACCCACGGTACAAAGCTGTGGAGAGCTCGGTGGAGAGAGAAGAGTGGTTTAAAGAACATGTTGAACAACTTTATAAGGTGACACCCTTATTATATTTTAATAAAAGCTAAAAATAATTACAATGAACGAGACAAACTTAATAAAAAGAAGAACATCAATCTATGATTATGGTAATACTAGTGTACACAGTTGTACACAGGTGATTGCTTTTTCGTAGGAAGTAATGATAAAACATACAGCTCTACTTGTACGGCTGCCTTGACAAAACCCTGTTTGAACTCTAGGCTAGCTATTCAAACTCTGCCAGCTCCAGTTGCGGACACTTGTTCTGCTTCCCAAGGGTGTCCACTTATGGGAGCTTCAATGTAGCTTGGTCTATAGCTAAGCAGAAACTCTGAATCTTTCCCTGAAGTATAATCCATGATGTATGTACATTTTTGTATTTTATATTTTGAGAATATTCTCAGGCAACATGAATTCTGACTAAACACTCTAACCTGCAGAAAGAAAATGCAGATAAAGAGAAAGAAAAAGAGAAACAAGGGAGAATAGAAGCAAGTCTCCGAGAACGAGAGCGTGAAGTTAGAGCAAGTCAAGCTGAACTCGCCAAGGCCAGAGAGAAAGAGAAGGAACAGCACCTCAGGGACAAAGCCGAACAGCATTTTAATGCCCTGCTAGCTGATATGGTAAGGAAAGAGTACTGCATGTAGAACAGAACTCAACAATTGCAGGAGCTCATTAGGAAGTGAGAATGGCTAATAATAAATTATTGTCATGCATGGAAATGGATCTTACAATAATTATGAACAAACTTGAAATATGAGAAGTGATAGTTTACATTTTCAGGTTTGGCAAACTATTAAGATTCCTTGGACATTTTGTAAGATCTTGTACCACAAATGGGCAAAGTATGTATACCAACATACATACATGACTTGGTATACGGTGTACAGTGTACATTTGTACAGTCACGACTGAAAAAAAAACAAGCAAACAGACATAACGTTTTAAAGTGTCCAAATTCTCCCGCAGATCACAAGCCATGATATATGTACCTCAGGGCCCAGTTGTTCAAAGGATGGATAATGCCATCCACTGGGTAAATCACTATCCAGTACATTGTAGATAGCGCTCGCAGTAGTTTGTTTTGTTAACACTTATCCACTGAGCAACAACTTATCCTGTGGATAGCGTCATCCACCCTTTAAACAACTGGGATACTTAGTCTTACAACACTATGCAAATTACAGTTGTAAAGGTTAAATAAGTCATAAACAAATAAAAAAATTAGTTAAATAATTAATGTTGAAAACTATTTTACCCTCCACAGGTTCGCAATGCAGATGTTGGCTGGAAGGAGACCAAGAAGAGTTTACGTAAAGACCATCGCTGGGGAATGGCTGATGCTCTGAGTAAAAGCGATAAAGAAGCACTTTTTAAGGATCACATAGAAAGTTTAAACCAGAGAAAAAAGGAGGCGTTTAGAAAACTACTTGATGAAACTCATGAGGTACATGTACGATGAAATCATTATTAATTTTACAGTGAAGTGCGTCATTCTACTTATCATAATTTTTTTATAGTCCAGTCGGGGGAACAAGTGCCGGTTTTGGCAAATCTTAATTGAAGCACTGAAGAGTTTCCAAATTGGCTTATATATCCAATCAAAAACTAGCGCGAACACTCACAAGTACTCCGAAAGCAATCCTGCCAGCAAATACGTCATGTTGCATAGCAACTTTGGGGCCGAAAACTGCGGGCACAATCCCGTCTCGGAGGCGGGATTTTGTCATCAACTGGTACTTGTTCTCCCGACTGAGTCACTGTCAGACTATAATGGTTGAGTGGTAACTGTGGTATTTTTGCCATTTGCAGCAAGAACAAACATGATGCTTTTATTAATAGTGTTCTATTCAGACATGTTTTAATAGAAGTTCTCAATATTTTCTATTCTACAGTTGACTCTTACCTCATCCTGGAGAAGCATTAGAAAAATTATAAAGGAAGACCCAAGATATTCCAAGTTTTCAAGCCAAGACAGGGTAAGTAAACTACTTATAATATTATACTTACGTGTAAATGAAAATACTACTCAATTCATATTCGCTAAGAATTAAAGGAGAATAATTTCCGTGTATCACAAGAGCGGGGTTAGTTTAACATGAGTGCAAAATAATTAAGCTGTGTACAAACTTGTGCAAATTACAGCCAAAATTTCTGTAGTTAGAATGAAGAATTCCTACAGTCACCTCAAGAATTCTGAAGATTACTGAAGATCACCTAAATACATGTACAGTACTTCCACAGTTTTCCATGGTATCGAATACTAATCAAATGCTCTTTGAGCGTAGCCCCTGAACAAAGAAACACAAGTTTGATTATTGACAATAATAAATAAATATTTATTTACCTGTAATAATATTGTAATTTGTTGTAGAAACGCGAAGAGGAGTTTAATCAGTATCTCCGCGACAAACTGGCTGATGCTAAAGGGGACTTGAGGCAGTTACTCAAGGAAACACATTCTGTTACACACAAGTAAGAAAAGACCAGATTGTAACACTAGTCAGGAATGTGGGAGGTTCTTTGGCCTGATGGTTAGTGAATTGGATTCCGGATTGAGGGGTCTGCGTTCGAGCACTGGTTGGGATCGTTGTGTTGTGTTCTTGGGAGAGAAAACTTCAACTTAACTTTCATGTTATCTCTCTTCACCCAGCGCTATAAATCTGTGGGTAAAAATTAAATGCAAAATGTTGAGGGGGCAACCTGCATCCCATCCAGGGGGTCAAGGTAAAGTCTTCACGAGCCTAGTGGTCCACAACTGCCGGAGCTTATCCTGTTTTCTGTAGCATTAAGCGGCTAGGAGTATTGCTACTCCCCTGGATGGGATACGAATCCATCGCAGGTTACCCTCCAGCATTTTGTCGCTGGCATTTTGTCACTGATCACTGGTACTCAGTCAGTCATTTCATGTACATCGTAATGTGTTTGTCATTATTTTTTTTCACCACTTTTCAATCCCAAATCATTCTCATAAATGTATTTGTTTTACTACTTTAGAACAAAGAAACACATAGAAGAATCTAATAAACATCTAAAAGACATTGAGGACACTCTAAAGGTACAGTGTATGTGAATGCTTTTGTAATTACAGCAAGGCACCCAAAAGTGTGACCACTTTTAATTAATTCACATTTATTTTGTGTGCGTATACTATCCAATCAGAAGTCAATGATAAATTATTTATTTTTCGGCTTCTGATTGAGTAGTCTGCATGCACGAAATAATGTGAATGAATTAAAATGTGACTTCATTGATATCCAAAATTATCTGTTTGCACCATGTATAATCAATAATCAATAATAATATTGTATTATTGTTCCACCTTGCAGAAAGATAAAAGGTACTTGATATTGGAATGTGTTCCGGAGGAGCGAAGTAGATTGCTTAATAATTACATTGAAGAACTATTCCGCACTGGACCGCCCCCACCACCCACAGCCTCTGCACCGTCAAACAGATCCAAGATGCACTGATAAACACAACAGAAACTTATAGCAAGATCAATCTGCATGTACATACACCATTTGGACAATGTCATCCATACATTGTATGGAACTGGTTTTATGTGCATGTGGACACTGGTGTATCCACCTCTCTTCAGCGGTGAGGGTTTTTCGTCACAACCATGCAATGACTTGCTTGTTGTTCAAAATGTACCTACAATGGCCTCATTTCTCAACAACCAGTTAAAGGGGCAGTATCACGATAATTCTTCCAAGTTTTTGTGTAAACTGTGTTTGCATTATGAAGGTACTGTACGCTCGCTGATGCACAAAATGGCTCCCGAACAACAAGAGAAAGACATCAATTCATTCTCTTGAGGTGGGAACAAACCAGAATAATAATGATTGATTTGGAGCTATTTTCCCAAGAACACCATAAAACTTGAAAACGTTGGCCCGACTTTTTCAAGTTTCATTTCTCTACGTTCCTACCTGCCCTTTATAGTCAAATAAATTTTTTAACAGTTTTTTTTCTGTACAAGTATAGTGTAACTTTTAGCAAGACCAGGCCACTATTGGTGGATTTCCATTGATACAAACACTTCTGCTATGATGTTTTTTTTTTTGGTGACGCTGCCCCTTTAATTCTGATCAATCCCTGCAGATCTCATCAAAAAACACTGTCAACTACATAAAATTATTAAAATAATTTTAATTGTCTTTTATACTGTTACCAAAGAATGTGTTTAAGGATATTGGAGTGACCAGGCACATTAAAGAAAACTATCCATACCATTTCATTGTGTTACGCAGTGAGAATAATTGCGTTACACAACCTAAAAAATGCAGTTGCAGATTGAACCTCTCTACAATGGCTATGGTCTGAGATCAGATTTACATGTATTGGCTGTGGTAGAAAGGCCATTGTTAAGTGAGTGGATTGGCACATGATCGTGATGAAAAACACTGGCTCTCCTGGCTGTAGGGCATTATATAGCCATACAATCGTTATTATTAGGGTTTCTAAGTTCCAATTTGCTCATATAGTTTAGACATAAAATTTTGCATGTTTGCAAGGTCATTTTATAGACACTTTCATTGGTTCAAAGAACTTCATGACTCAAGCTGATACAGACTGCAATTCCTCCTTTCTACTGGCTCAGAATGAAAAAGCAAAAAATGTGCTGTGAGAAAAGATTCTAAAAAGCCACAAGTAAACCAAATAAACAGTTTCCATTTCACAACAATCCACGAGGCGAGAACGTTGTTCATAATCTACAAGCTGTATGTCAGTCCTACATGTAAGAAATGAGCACTAATTCCAGTCCATTCTTGAGTTTTAACTAAATTATATAGACGCAAGGTTTTAATATTGTTTTACATGCTCCCTTACTGGACATCTGTTTTCTCAGGCATGCACTGTACCTCTTTAAATTATCTCTGACAAAATTCAATAATCTCAGTTCCCCCTATACAGTCAAAGCTCTCCAAGTGGACACTCTCGTAAGCGGACAGCTCTACTTACGGCCGCCTTGACAAAACCCTGCTTGAACTCTAGCTCATACAAACTCTGTATTTACACACTTTTGCTTCCCGAGGGTCTCCACTTACAAGATCTTCGACTGCATTTCCTTATACATTTGTTAAATTACCATAAATAAATTAAATTGCAATCGACTCTTTCACCTCTAGTAATGTAGTTAATTCCTAAGCTGCAGGTTTTGAGTATTACAGTTCGACAGCCCATTGGAAATTCTGACACCATTTTCCATCATATTTATGTAGAAACTTTATAGACCTTGAACATTTTACAAAATGTTCAGTAACTGTTATAATAATTTGTAACAATTCTAATAAAAAAGGTTAGTTACTGCGGAAAATGTTATTTTTGGATTGAAAGAGGGAGGTTAGTAAATTTTAATAAGGTCTAGCTACCACCACTGATGAAGGGAAAAGTCTGAACATTATAATACAATTTTGGCACTTTTAGTTCAATATTGTTTATTTTCAAGTATATTACCAAGTGCCACGCAGCCCCCGAGCTACCACCTACCCTAGGTACCAGGTTTGTTTTTATTGCGTTACGTCAGGATCAGCCGGAGACAGACCAACACCACAAGTAGAACCAGAAACCGCGCAAGAAAAGCCTCTGGCACCCAGGGTACATTGTACGTAGCTACCACCTCGACCAACGAGAGGTAATTTAATCAACATAAATGCGAAATAACACTTGGACAAAGTCAGTGTAAGCTCATTTTTTAACTTTATTCAGAAGAAAAAATAATTGGGTCTGGACTTCTTTCCAACCCATTATTGACATTCTTTCTTTAATCTAAAGATTTAATATTGATTTACACCTTTAAGGCTGCAGAAACTAATACTGCAGTAATGTTTGTTGGGTAATGTCCACAACCTTTCAAGCAACGGTATTCATCAGGTTCTAAAGTGATTGCAACTAGACATCAAAGTGTATCTTGCTAACTCTTTCCTTGTCTCTGAGACAATAAATTTTGCTTTTCTTTAAATTATTCTTGTCTGTTGAGGATACATAAACTTGTAAGAATACATTAATGCATCTGTTGCAACTAAGTGGCATTATTATAAAGCCTCCTGTCCCATAACAGAATTGCCAAGTGGAGACGTCATTTTAATCCTGGCTAGCTCCCCAGTGTTGTCAACTTTACCAAACATCTTATGTCAACTAATAATGAAATGAAAGTGCATCTATTTACACCTGACCATTACTAATTACAGTTGTACATGTACATTATGCCTTATCGCATGTTAACTTACTGATAGTCTTCATAGACCTTGACTTTAAATAAGTTTTTTTTTTGTGGTACCACTTGCATAAATTTAATTCCCAATTTTACCTTTAGTTTGCCTTTTGACATTGTTGTAACAAAACTTGGATTATTAATTTTTCATGCACTATTGGAAGTTACATCTACAATGTAACTTTTAAGCCATCCATGCATACATCTTGTACATGTGTGAACTACCTGAAGTGATCACCCAAGATCTAGACCATTATAAACCCTTCAAGTCCCAAGAAATCAACACATATTTTCTCCTTACTGTAACTACATACATGTACATGTTATACAATATCTGCAATACACTGATGAGGATTATGTAAACTATCAACTGGGGATATTGTGTTGATGTACAATGCACCATCAAATTCTCAGAAGTAAATATTAAAATAATCGTATGGCAATCGGCAAGGAGAATTGATCTTTTGAATTTAGGACTTGAAGGAAAGCTACATGTACATGACTGTCAGGTATCATTTATCACTGATAAGGTGGGGAAGGTTTCAGTCCCTTTAACTGTCAACTGGTGTGGTTTTGAAGCAAACTTCAGAACCGACAAGAATGTCTCTGTTGTAATGATTGACGACAATATTAGGCTGTTCGAAGTGTATTGCAGAATTAGCAGAAATATTGGTGAGCAAGATAATTATTATTGAAATGCAGATCATACACTGTACGATTAAAACAAATAATGCATCGACAAATGACAGAGACATGTACTTGTGGCTGAATCTGAAGTTTGCCATTGGTAGCATTATTATTATTATTTTTTTGGTATTATTATTATGCAATGTGACTGACATTCATTATCTGACAAACTTAGTTGGACCAGCTAGAAAATGATCTACATGAATGTACATTATTAACAACATGGCTTCTCAGTAGCCTTTTGTCAAGGTATAAATGGGTGATTGAGAAAAGAAAACTGAACAGCACCACAGAAAAGTACTGCTCAATGGCTTTCATTTGAATGACCATAACACACAATACTAAAGGTTTGACTCCAGGGAACCAACCAGTGAACAGTTACCATACTTAACCCAGAAGCTCCTTTGACAAACCATATTGTTTTCTAAACATTAAGTTTCATTTACCGCTAAATATTCAAAATGTAAATTTCATAAAAAGGGGAATGCTCATTTAAATAAAAACAATTATTACAATGTGTACATTTCCTGAACAGCTGTCGGCAAATATGAAATAGCAGCTGTGAACATTGTGTAAAATTACCCAGTGATTCTCATGGCAACATAATCATACACTGTACCGTGTTTAAACATATTTCTCCTTCAAAAAATATGAACTTCCTTTAAGACTTAGTGCTCAAAATGACATTGTGAAATATATACTTGGTTGGTGGGAAAAATTTTAAATAATTTTTCAAATTTTATGTTTTAATCTGTCTAAACTATCTCTACATGTACATGTAATTATATAGACACAAAATTTAATGTTTTGAATATACATGTGCTACATGGAAGATACTCTACATGTATGTACACATTTGTTTTTTTGAAAATTTATGATTCATTCCAACTGTAGAATTTGTACCAACAGCAAAACCTTAACATTGTAACTCCTAGTTCATTTTTTTAAGTTGCATGGCAATAATAATTATTGAGAAACAAGATGAAGTTGAAAAAAAAATATGATAAAGATGAACTTGGTTGGAATCAGGTTTTACTGTAAGTACAAACTGTACGTTGAAAATCTAGGCTGATAATGCTAGAGGTTGCACAGTTTCAGAAACTGGTACATAGAAACTGTGACCACGAGTATCATGAGTGTAAAAGTACCCTCTCTGTGAACCAGTCTGCCATTGTTGAATTCCCTGTGCAGGACAACTGTGGGGGCGGTCGCCGGTGAAGGTGTCGTTATATGTTGTATTCATATTCATATCCCCGCTTACAGGTCGGTGGACATCATGGCGTGCTGGCTTGGCAGGAGGTACATATTTCCCTCTGTAATGACTTCGCATGGTAGACTCGCCCTGGAATTTCCCGGATGGTGGCCTGTACTCATCAGGTCGGCCACTCTTTTGCGTTGCCTGCATCTCCCATGCTTTGAATGCATCCTTGTGCGTTGTGCTGTCTTCAAAAGGCTTGCCTGAAGCAAAGGATTTAACCGGCGGCTTTGCACTTTCAGCTGGCGGCACAGCCCACTGTGGGTAGTCATGTTGGAAGGTGGTGTTGGTGGCAAACTTGGATGTTGGAGGCCTGTAAGGTTCCTTGGCGCGCAATTCACGCTTAGGAATAGCCCATTTCCTGTAGGTCACACCAGTGGTAGTGTCCCCTTCAAATGGCTTATTTGACTGAATTACATCCTGTATGGGCTTAAAACTAGCGGCGGGCCTGCCACCTCTGTAGGCAAAGTCATCCATAAAGGTGGTGTTTCCCCTGAAAGGTTGGCAAGTGGTAGGGCGTTTTTCTACAGGTTTGGCTGATTCCGCCGGGAGTACCTCCTTCTTGGTGTAATCAAGCCTGGTAGTTGTGTCCTGTTCCATAGGACCTTTATTTACTCGGAGTTCTGAGTCCGGCGGCCGGATTTGCGGACGCCGACCCACCATGTACCCAGGGTAGTCGGTTTGAAAGATCGTTCTACCATCCATTTTACCGTCTCGAGCAGCTGGGGTCGCGTCTGGTTTCATGCTACCCATTTTACACAGCTTCAAGTCCCAGGGCCTGTACGTATCCTGATGGACTGTACTGCTGTCGAACGGAGTTCCATGAGCGTGAAACGTCGCCAAAGGCTTGGCAGATGGAGCGGGAGGAACGACAGTTCCGGGGTAGTCGTGTTTATAGCTGCTTTCACCAGCCATCTGTCCCCGCGGTTTTACGTACGGCGCTTTATCGCGTTTTGTTGGTGGAGCGTAGGAATGTGGAATATAATCAGTCCTGTAGTTTGTTCGCTCCTCCATGGGCTGCGAAGAAGATTTCACAGAATATTCCGGCTTGAACGGTAAACGGCGATCGAGAGCATGCCTCTTGTAGCGATCCTGATACTCCGTGAATCGACAAGGATGAACAGGAGTTCGTGCTTCGGGTTTGTGGGCACATCGATGCCTCCTAGAATAACGAGAAATCAAATACAAAATAAACTAACAACAAATCTGTTTGACTGTGAAGATTTCCTCGTGTTCAATAAACCAAAAGTCATTGAAAGCACGCCGCGGCGAAATGAAAGCAAAGGGCAGACGCGAAATCGTACATCGAAAATTGCAATGAAAAGCTATGTTCCACTTACCCACAGGTACAAATTTGGCAAATACAAAGTGGCTTCACCATCTTGGCAAGGTCTACTATTTCAACCGCATGTAATATCAGCAAATAAACTCGGTTAAACCTCAAAACTCATCGCTTCTCGTTGCACACATGAAAGTTGTTTATCACTCGTTGCCATTGCGGCGTCTGTTGCCACGCGCGCAAGTGAACCTGGTTAATAACAATGGCCATTATGATACGCGCTCTGTAATTGGCTAATTGAATTTTAATTAGTGACGTATGCAAATCACAAAAATATTGAAATTGAATATTTTTCCTTCGATTGTTCGGCTATAAATTCAATATTTTTCATCGATGCGTATTCTTTTGTGCAATATTCTTAACAAACTAAAGCTCTATTGAAACTCCGGAAAATAAGCGCCCACTGGAAAGCCAATACATTTAATCGGCATGTTGTTGAAATCACTAACAAAATAATAGACATGCAGGCAAAATGGTTTTCAGCTTTGAAGTTTTGAGATTTTCATTTTCTGCATTCAAAGAACAATCTAGACAATCAATAAACCGTTTTCAATGGCAAAACTGCCAAAACAGGACATAGCTTGGAATTGCTAAAATAACTGAAAAAAAATCTTATTATTTCAGTTGATCCCATGATTATCCTTCTGTTTTGTCTTTCGATTGATCTCGTTGTAATTTTACATCATTGCAGTGTTTAGGTGATTATTTATGTTCCCACAATATATCTTGAAGAATTACAATTTTTATTTTATACAGCAACTACAGGCGCGATTAAAGCCAGTTTTTAATTTCATCCAAGAGCGAAAAATAACCAGCTCGTATTACTAAACTTTCCTATCAAATTTATAGGAACTTGGTAATACGGCAGCTGATTTAAATTAGCGCCCGTAGCCGATTCAATGTCAAGTTGTAATAATAGACATGCCATGGCAAAAATGTTTTTCAAGCTTCACCTAGCAACTGAAAAGAAACTTTGAAGTTTTGAGATTTTTAATTTTCTGCTTGACAGCAACCTGCATTCAAAGAACAATCTAGACAATCAACAAACCGTTTTTAATGGAAAACTGCCAAAATATGACATAGTTCGGAATTGCCAAAGAACGGGGAAAAAAACACTTCCAATTTCATCAGTTAATCCCATCATTAGCCGTCTGTTTTGTCTTTCGATTGATCTCGTTGTAATTTTACATAATTGAAGTATTTAGGTGATTATTTATGTTCCCACAATATATATTGAAGTATTACAATTTTATATACAACAACTACAGGAAGCGATTAAAGTACTGAAATTCTGCCAAGCGAAAAATAACCAGCTGCCGTGTTACCAAAAATTTAAAATTTATAGGAAAGTTTGGTAATACGGCAGCTGATTTAAAAAAAATCAATCGTCATGTATAATATAAATCGGACAGCATCATCATGACTGAGAAAAGAATAGAAACTCTCGACTTAGTCAGTACAGTCTGTTCCGAATCAACTCCCCCGCCCCTCCCCTCCCCTCCCAGCATCATGGTCCTTCCCAGTGCCCTCCGAGAAGTCGCGCTTCTGTTTTGGCGGGAAAATCTCTTGACACCCGCGGCAACACCGATTCAACCTTTTGACCTTTTGCTGACTTTTTTGGCTTTTTTATTGTATCGAGTTTGGACTTTCAGACAAATTTTTGGGGTCTTTTTGTAGTTGTTTTGTTCAACGGTGATTCCAAAGGATCAAAGCAGTTGTTGGAGACCATGTTATGATTTACTGGCCCGACGAGAAGCTCTTCTTGGGGTTCATGATAGCCGTCATAACTGAATTGTCGGTAAGAGAAAGCACTGCATGGAAATTTGTGCTGAGAGATGGTAAACAAAAACAACTACAAAACCACACACAGTTAAAGCCCTCAGAGCGGACACTCGCGTAAGCAGACAGCTCTACTTCCGAGCTCATACAAACTCTGTATTTAAATTTATACACATTCCCGTATTAATTAAAGCGGCCAGCTCCAGTTGCGGACACTTTTTTCTATTTTCCGAGAATGTCCGCTTACGGAGCGTGGACTGTAAGCTTATAAGTATATATAAGCTTAAGTTAAGCTTACTGATTTAAATTAAACATCAAGTTCTGAATGTCTGACTGATGAAGGAATGGCGTTTTATTTTTTATTTTTCATACACAGGCTCGAACAAGGTAATAAATATCGACATTGTTGCATGTAAAAACTTTAACGTTCCGGAATGGATTTTCCCGATTTTACAAAACAAGGAGTCGTGCAGGCTAGTGGAGTTGAATTTCCTCGGTCATCACTTCATACACCAACTAGTTCATCAAGGTGGAAAGGGCATGAGCCAAGAGCTTGGAAAGAAGTGTTAGAAGATCCTCGAGAATGCAAGAATACCATTCTGCTGTCAGAACCTGGCCAAAGAGTTGTCAGGGCAATAAGAGAGATTTGTGGAGCACGTCAAGGCATGACTAGTCAATGCACACAACAGCAAGGTATTAAAGTAAAGTTAGCAGTTATATTAAATATTTCTATATTTACAACACAAACAAATGTATAGCATGTTTGCAGACAAATTTGCTTAAACTTTTTAATAGATGGATAGCTGCTGGTTATTTTAGGAAGTTTGTTTTGAAAATTTAAGGTGGCTCTGAACCTACAGGATATAATTTTTTTAAACTTTGCAAAAAGTTGTATCTTAGCGTGCTGGTCATTTTTTAAGTTATTTTTTTTATAAGCACTTACAGCTAAAACTAAGGGTGGTTAATACAGGTTATACTGTTGCTATGGTATATTTTTATGTCAAGCAGATGATTATAACTTGTTTACCAATAATTGGGCATTCGTTTGATACCATTATTTTAACATATGGGGTGGCAGTAGCGATCAATCAAAGCACAAGGGCTGTAAACAGTTACCAGCCATGCACCTTTTTTTCTAGTTTGGTACGTACAAATAAATGTTGCATTGCTGTTGTTAGAAAACTGAAAACGCGACTGCGGGCTCCCCGTACAGCTACATTCCTCAATTTGATCAGTAAAATATCTTCTCTTGTCAAATATACTTTAAAGTTGACCGTGAACATGCATTTCAGAAACCAAATTTTACGGAAATCATTCACACACAAGTACTGTATTTCACACAACGTACAGTTTCAGATCCACATGTGCTCCTAAGGTGGGTGTGAGTGAAGATGGGCCTTTTCTTTCTTCAAAAAGGGAGAGGGCCGGAATGAAGGTTTTGATCGAATAAGGGAGAAAGGGGCGGGCCCTAGTGACCCCTCTCCTACTCCGTTAATGCCTGGACCTAATTCAAAAATGCAACAAAAATCGCGAACTGTTGATTCTAATTGATTCTACATACAGTAAAATGTACGGAATTCAGACCTGATCAGTCGTTTTTCAATATTTAAGTAATAGAAAACTCTAGCCTGTGGAATTTTTCGAGCAAACGTTAAAACCAGCTTCTCATTTATTTTTTTGAAATTCAGGATGCTGGAGCCTCCACCATCTCGAGTATAAACCTACCAACTCATTTCTTTAAAACATATTTATTTTAAATTTATTTATTTATTTATTTTATACTTCTTTTCTAGCTTCAGAATATTACCTCCAAGAATCACAGACTGCACCGAGGAGGCAGCTCTGTTTTACAGAAGATCACAAACCTAACCAGGAAAGAAACGATTCACAGAAGCTAAGCTCGGCACCGCCTTGTGGTATACAGCAAAGGTTACAGGCAAATGCCGTAACACCTAGGTATTATGCATTGAAACTATTTTTAAACGATCATGTCTATTTGTTTATATTATTTTATTATATTAAATATTATCGGTTTTTGGCTTTTCTTTTAATTTTTTGAATCGTGCCTATTTTTTTATATTTGTCACCTGCCATGGTAGCATACAGTAACCAACCACAAGGCTTGAACCCCGGGGGACTCCCAAATAAATGGACGGGGAAACGGAACCCCCATTAAAAGGTGTCAGAATCTCGGTCGGTGGGCTTGTCTCCAATTCATTTTTACCCCTAAGATGACCCCTCTATTTTCTGACAAGTTGTTCCTGTCATATTGTTCCGGCAAATAACTGGAGTAACTTTAGCAAGAAAAACCACTAGTGTCGAACCAATATCATGTAAATTTAATTAGCTAATGCTACCAAAACCAGAGGGGGGGGGGGGGGGGGGGGGGGGGGGGGGGGGGGGGGGGGGGGGGGGGGGGGGGGGGCTCAAGGTAAAATAAGTCACTCAAGAGAGGGGGGGGGGGCTTAACATTTTATTTCAAGTACATATTACATTGTTGAATCCATACCTATTTATAAGGTGGGGACCGAAAAATTGGGGGGGGGGGGGGAGGGGGGGGGGGTCGTACATAATTTCTGACTGATTAGAGGGGGCAATAACTAAATTCACTCCTTTAGGAGGGGGGTATTACCTAATATTTTCCTACATGAAGCCCATTTTCCAACCCCCCCCCCCCCCCCCCCCCCCCCCCCCCTCCTCTGATAATTATTGCACAGTCCCTAATTACTGTAATTGTTCTAAAGGGGAAAGGCATAGGGAGTAGGCAAGATTTGTTCTCTAGAAATAGAGCTAGTCATCGTTATTTTAATTTTTAGAAATGTGTCTTCACATCCGTCTGAAGAAGAAGAATCACCTTACTTCGCTAAAACAGGTAAATCAGTATTATTCTCTTATTGTGCTTACTGTCATGGCCAGATGACAGCGTTAACCCCAGTAGCTTGCAGCGAGACTGTGCAATTCATTTTAGTTGCAAATGTTCCCTGAATAAACAATTATTATACTTGTGCGTTCATTCGATCCGATGTAAAGGTGAGAGTTCAAACAAGAGGAAAGCACAGAGTCCTATCACCAATTACTTCAAAGAAAGAAAAGCCGTTAGTCAAGTAAACGAGGTCAAGAAAGCCAAACCAACAAACGCAGGTAATATAAATTACTCGGGTGGGGTCTCCCATGCATGTAAAAGTGACGGGGATGCATGCACGACCGTCGTACCTAGCTTTTAGGGTTTAAATTCGTGGTTTAGTTGACCAACGTTAGAGTTATAATGCAGATACCTTTAGTTTAATAATTATTAGTTTAGTTGAATGAATTCGCCACAAATACAATGTATATACAATAGAAAAAATGGTGGCGGGAGGAAGGAACAGAACTTTCGTTCCACTTGACACCTAACTCCCTTTTAAAGACTACTTGTCAAATGAAAAGGTATTCGAAGAAATCGTCTTTATTGCTATTAAAAATTATGAAAATCAAGTTTGTTAATGTTTTGGCTTAGAATTGGTATCTCTTAGGGGTGAAAATGAATTCCAGATACACCCACAAAACGCGAGATTATACGACCTTTTATTGGTTCATTTCAAAATTTCCGAAGACCTGTTTGATATATATGATATTGATAGTGTTGACCCACGACACTGTTCGAAAAGAGAAGCCCTGCACGAAGTTCTCAGTGTCGTGGTCAGGACCGTCAGTACGACTTTCTACTTTCAAAACAATATTGTTCCCAGAGCCCTCGCTTTTCCCTGTGACTGACCAGTAGAAGTGTAGGTTCTGGCCGGAGATTGGCGTGACACGTGATGATCTTGAGGATGAGCAATAGGTTTAAAAAGTCGTACTCGTACTCGTTCTCGTACTCGTACCCCAATCTGAAGGTCCGTATTGCATGTATATATGAGTGGGTTGTCCGTCTGTTGATCGGAGATCATGATTAGATATTCAGCTGATTTGTAATCCGAGGGTAGTAAGCATGATGATATATGTACGTATGTTTACTCTCCATGTAGACGCTCCACAAAAAGAACATGTCGACAAGAATCAAAATGGAGGTTACGGCTAAAACACACCTTCTTAATAAAGTCTCCTCTATGAATTCAAGCCAAAGAGAGGCGTTTGAACAGAACCTTAAATCAGCAGAAGAGGTCGCTTGTACTGTGGTGTATGAAGACGGATGGTCACTGTTAAGACCGAAGAAACAAGTATGTTACTAACACTGTGATATTACAGGCAATGACAAAGTTTTTGATTAAGTTTTGAAGTATTATTGAGCGAAGTATTGTGATCTTTTCGTCATCCAAATGTTTGTATCAAAATATTTTTTATGACATAATTGAAATTTGAATACTTATACGAGAGGATGATCTAATTCTGGGAAAAATACCTTTCTTTTTAGTGGCGCGAAAATGTTTAACGAACTCCCTGTAAATATAGTAAACGCCGATAATATACAGACTTTCTGCCGCCTAGCAAAAACATTTCTTTTTTATCATAACTTCTTAGTAACGTATTTTTTAGCCTCTTATAGTAATTAGTTTTGTATTTTTTATCATAGCATTTTTATCTTATTGTAATTAGTATAGTAATTTTTTAAATCTTCTTAAATTGTAATATAATGTATTTTTTTAGACGCAGGGCCCCTATGGATAACAGCCTAGAGCTGAATGGGCCACCCTGCTTAAATAAAGATTACTTACTTACTATTACTTACTTACTATCTAAGAGAACAACGTTGAAACAATCATAGGCAGTGGCATCATTCTTAATATAATCACGTTGTCTATAAATAGATCTCAAAAAAACATTATCATTGGAAGGGGCCTATATATGGTGGAATCGTTCTCTCAGATCATCTTCTCTTGAAGTGTTTCTACTTTTCTTGGTCACTGCAGTTCAGAAATTAAGGGTTTGCATTCCCGTTTTCGTTTTCCATTAACATAAAAGGGCGGGGAGCAGGGATGGCACAATTGTGATTGATTGATTGATTGATTGATTGATTGATTGATTGATTGATTGATTGATTGATTGATTGATTGATTGATTGATTGATTGATAATCCAATAAGCCATAAAGTTATATTTTAATAGGGATCATATCTTCTAATTTTCAGTAACCATTTTCAGTCAATTTTATGTTGGTTTATCTTGCAGAAAACGAAGAAACAAACAGAAGACGTCGCTAACAAAAAGGTATCTACAAGTCAATAACACACATTTAAGAAAGTCATGACACACTTTTGAAACGATGTATAAAGAAGCCTGAAATTTTAAATTAACTATATCTATCATTTAAACTTTAAGGTTGCTAGGCTGGTTGTAGCATTACCCTGGTCTGAGATGACATCAAATACCACAGATTCTGCACAACGCCGTAAAAATCGACTAATGTTCGTGGAAATACCTCTTGATACAGCGGACGATACTCTAGGAACGTGGTGCAGGTCAGAAAATGAAAAAAATGATTTTTAAACGGAAGAACTAAATTTTAAGTTACCGAAACACACCATTAAGCTTCCTTCTTTAGCTAAGGTATCGAGATGTCGAAGCTCGTAAAGCTTGACTGCACTTTATTGTTCTTATAGAAAGCAGTTCAGTTAGGTAACCAAACTTTATATCCAGCTACTAGATTATACGAATCCGCCGCTGCCCTAGTTCAGTCCATGCATTCTCCCTACCCCACCCCACATAGGAGCAGAACCCAAGGCGGGGTGCAGGGACTGGATTATTACAGCCCTGACACTCACTTAATTTGCATTTGTGTGTACATATACTCACTGTATTCAAGTCGAAAGCATGTGCATCATATAATTATTTTATCCTATGCCACGATTCCGCGGGAACTGCAACAGGAAGCTGTGTCGGATGAGGTTACGTTACGGTAAATTAATGAATATGCACGTCTTCCTATTGGCCGAAAACCTTATTTAGACGGCATTCGTGGAAGAAAAACGTATTGACTAGAAATAGCAAGGAATTACAGTTTCATTTATTTTATTGTCCCTTTTTTTACTGTCAAATTAATCATGTTTTTCTTATATTTGAATAGGCAAGTGATTGATGATCTAATGACATCAACATCGACAAGAAAAATCTGTTTTGGTGCACAGAAAATGGTTCGGTATCTTATGGAGACGACACATTATGATATCAGAAAAGGTGACTTGTATCCACTGCAGCCATACATACATCGTATTCGATGGTTTAACTATTAAGTCTGTAGATGAAACCCTAGTGTGTGACCATTCAAATGAAAGTTATAGAAACAATACTTTCAGGTGGTGCTATTGGCTTTTAAACATTTTGCAAAATGAAGTTTAAGATGTTTTACTCAATTTTCAACTTAGCACTCTTTGGAGTGAAAGGGTTAATTAACGCACTGGCTTAGACAAACAGATGATCAGTGTTTTATCGACAGATAATTATCTTAAATTTATAATTATATTGATATTAAAGAGATGATGATGTTTAAAAATTGTTGCCTCGTTCTTTCTCTCCGATTTGATAACTTTCTAACTTAATACAACTGAATGGATGACTTTGTTTTACCTTTTTCTATTCAGTCTGTCTCAACTGGCGTCTTCTTGATCCTAAAATAGCTGCTTGGCTACTGAACCCGGACCACCCTCCTCAGACCTTTGCTGACGTTCTTACGTCTGTCCAGCTCCACTTTCCAGAGGTACACGGCATGTGTCAAATGAATGGCTACTGAGCCACTAAGCAACTGGCTTAGTAAAAATATAATTCTGGTACAACGCGCGTATGACCTTCAGAAAGGGTAGATAGTAGGATGGACATTCAACTGTACCTCAATCTGAATCTGCTTTTTAAGCAGTGTATGTAAAATTAGATGGTTTTCTCCCGTAATAGTTCATTTTTGAGGAAAACTATTTTGAAATGACATGTAAACCTTACTGAAGTTACTTAACCAATTTCACGGCTATGAATACTACGTAATTTACATTGACAACTAAATTAGTTGCGAAGTAGCGAAATAACCGATCAACATATTTGATGGTCAGACTCGGTGAGACTGTATTCCTATCAGCGTTTTGTTTTCTTCTCAATCTTTCAAACAGTTTCTACAACCCGGCTACATGTGCGTTTTTCAGAGTGGCAATAAAATTAAACTAAAGAAAACTATTCTCCAGTGTAGTTCTTCTACACAAGGTTGTAAGAAACTGAGTTTCAGATGACTGTGTTGTTTAATCTACAGTGTGGTGAAATGGATGATACTATGATATGTCAGGATGTTGCGATGCTTGGACCTCTTATGTTGAAACAACATAGCAAGCTAAAGGTAGGTACCTGTACAAGGACGCTACGATATCCTAATGGTTAGTAAAGCCCGGGCCAAACAAGCATGAGAGTTGTAGAGAATTGGCTCGTATCAGAGTTTTCATCAACTCTCATCGATTATCATCACCTCGGGCCAAACGAGAGCGAGAGTCATCGACGACTCTCAAGAAAAAATTGAGCAGGTTCAATAGCCTAGAAATCTGTTTGGGGAAGGAGGAGGCGAGAAGCAACAATCGCCTTGCAACAGAAAGGGAGAAACATAGATATATTGATTTATAAAATGTTTATCATATAACGTGCGCTCATGATTGGCTGTGTAGTCATTTTATTTTTCACCCGGCTATGTAAGTACCTGAAGCACGGCTATGTCGTATCATTGCACTGATTTTTTGGCTTTATTTTATAAATACCTCTCGAGTTTACATAAACTTTCCAATTTCTCCCAAACGTTCTCTCGAACTTGCATTAGGCTATGTAAAAACGCACGCCATTTTTTTTTTAATTTCTTAAATTAAACTACATTTGAGCAATGTAATTTATTCTTCAGACACTATCACTTTGGGACTTGTTTATCAACATAGAGACTCCACTTTGCTCGATGTTGGCAGGTAGTTGATTTATTGCAGTGAATTACTAGCTCTCTGATGCATTCTATATACCTCCATCCAAACCCATAATTAACATTAAATTGCTTTTTAACCAAGTTATGGAAACTCAAGGAATTGGTATCAACTCTCAAGTCTTGATTGAAGCCAGCAATACTCTTAAGGTAAATTACATTTTTATTGTTCACACATGCATTATATATGAATTTCTTTAAAAAAAACACATCATGATATCCTTTTTTTTTTCAATGTCGACTGCTTAGTTTCCGAAACAAATGGTACCCTCCAGTTATGATAACCCTGATCAAGGAAGTATGCAATGTTCGTCCTACAGTCATTCTGTGTAATTTATATTAATTGAATTCTGCTTAAATTATAATTTATTTACAGATGAAAATTCAAAAGGTCGAAGCAGAAGCCCATAAGGTAATTATAACGTACAATTAGACGTGAATGTAACAGACTCACGTATCAATATGACAGTACAACTAATTTATAACAACAATTACTTACAACAGTTAATACTGCTTGATCTTTTTGACAGGCTGCAGGACATCCCTTTCTTATCAACAGTCCTCAGCAGTTAAGAGAGGCGAGTATATATAAGCTTGATATTTCTTCCTGAAAATATATTCCCATTACACGTAATAATAATTTTATATGCGGGCTTATCTCCAGCTTCACGAAAATTATTGAAAATTAAGTGATTTTTATCTTGCTTTTGTTCAAGGTGTTGTTTGAAGAGCTGCGACTTGACCAAAAGTGCAAGAAGAAGCTAGCAAGAACTTCAATCAAGAACCACAAGTCCACCTCAGAAGCTGTGGTTAT
The DNA here is from genome assembly GCA_029204205.1 of Desmophyllum pertusum. NCBI lineage: Eukaryota > Metazoa > Cnidaria > Anthozoa > Scleractinia > Caryophylliidae > Desmophyllum > Desmophyllum pertusum. The sequence goes on from MU826362.1 coordinate 1,200,663, forward strand.
TATATAATTATAATCATACACGAAACATTTGGTTACTTTTAAATACCCCCTTCATTTCAGGCATATTTTTTATATGCATGTAATTCTCCTCATTACAAAAATGCATTGCTTTCTTCTTCGATTTGTTCCTCAGGTTAGGCAAACAATCCAAATTAATCTTTGTGGCGCGTCTCAACTATTATTAGGAGCTCATAATTAAGAATGGGCCATTCCATCATTTTCCTTCGCGAAAGACGCTTATCTATTTACGTGTGCTTGTATCAAAGATTCGTAACAGTTACTGTAAAGTATAGAGTTAATTGATTTTGTTTTATCTTTATAGTTACTTCACCTGCAAGAGTTTCACCCTTTGCCAAAACTTGTTCTGCAGTACAGACATGTACGTTTTTATCGTAGTTGACATTACAATATAGCTCGGGTGGGAAGCATGTATAATTCAAACTCCTCACTAAATGGGTTATTGGTAGTCTGTAGCGAGCGCGAAGCGTGAGTTTACGTGCGGTGGGAGTGAGAGCGCGTGTTATGCCGTATAACAAGCCGTTATCCCATGTAGTCAGCTAAATCAATTGTCTCTTTGCATCAACAGCTAGTAAAACTGAAGTCAACGTATTTTGATGGAATTCTTTCTCATGTCAATGGGGTAAGTGCTACTTTGTTTTCTGTGCAATAAATTAATGAAACAATTCTTGTATTGATTATGTATTTATTTACTTATATATTTATCTATTTATTTACTTACTATTTTTTATTTACATTTGCTCTTGTTTTGTAGGGAGTTCTGTTAACAAGTTGGTAAGTTTTACTCAGCCGTTAGGAAAATTGTAGCCGTTGATATATATGGTAGGCTTACACACTGACAGAGTCATCCGTGAGATGCCCATAGCTTATCTTTGATTTGCAGGGACCAAACGGCCGCGGCCACTGGGCGACTTACTTCAGCAAATCCAGTAAGTATTTGATATTACTTGTCGATGTATGTAAATGATTAAAACAATTTCCGCTGGACGTTCGAGCAAAAAGTGCAACAAATTAAGTTACCAAAAAAATACTCATAGTTATAAGGCTAATGCTAGTACACAATTCACTGTATGTGTAACATTAACTTAGCGCGGTGACCTATGCATATCAACAGCTAACGTATTTTTGTATTGGTTCTATGTGCAACTGTAAAAAGAACCTCCAGGCAATCCCAAAACAGGTCATAGAAGTGTCTGGAATCAAGAAACAGCTGATCGTAGGTATATAAATATACTAAAATTGTCTGGCTCATTAACGACGGAAATCCTGAAATATTGAAAATATGATATGTGAAGATAACCTGCTCACCAAAAGTTTGCAAAATAGAAAGAGGTTAACTACGGAGAGAGCTATACAGAGAGTAGAGTTGTATTGAATTTGCCATATACCAATTTAAATCTTTGGTTTAAAAACATACCCGAAGAGCTTTCGATTCTCTTATCCAATCCGACTTAGCTTGAGGTCCGAATGTTGTTATATTATTAACTAACTATGACGGGGAACCTCAGCCTGTGTCTCGAGGCAAGTGACGCGAGATTCCGAATGATAATGACACTTATTACTCAGAAAGGATCAAGGTTGTAAAATGAAGGAGTGACGAAGAATTGTAAGCTGCATGAGCACAGTAGGCTCACGTGGAGGTGAAGTCTCTTGGACCATACGTTGGAAATGGTCGTTTGAAATGCCACTAAAATTAATAATTTATATTGTTAATTCAAGGCAAACCAGAAGAGGTGGTAACCATTTATGCACGGGATGCTTACAGAAGTAGAGAAGGCTGGTTATTACTTGCAGCAGGTATTTTTTAATTTTAAAATGTTATTCTCACTGAACTGGCATAAGATGTTTCTTTCTTTCTGCATCTATGATATATATACAGTGGGCGACAATATTGTAGACACACTGTCATTTGAACCCCATTTTCCTGTAGAGCAGACCGATTTCACCCCCCACCCCAAACAATGTTGCGGTTTGTTTCCTGAGGTCTGTCGCTGCAATCATACAACATTGGATGGGGGGAGAAAGAATACAAAAACATATTGCTAGCTAGACAAGTGTAGACATGTATTCTCCAACTCTACCAACTGCTGTATCTTGCCTTTCTCTGTGTTTGTTTGTTTGTTTGTTTTTTTTTTTTTTAATTCCGTAAGATAGATTCACATAATCCAAAAAGTTTTCTCTCAAATGCAGGGGTCAACTCGAAATCTCTGCTACTTTGGACTCTGCACACTTCTATTCCACGAAATACGCCCTTTATTTATTCCCAATAACAACCGTTTTTAATTCCTTATGTACATTGTTACTGTAATCTTGAAAGAAAGTGTGAATAAAACAAAAATTGAAAAAAATTGAAATTGTGGCAGAGTGTGGTGAATTTGAAAATCTACTGATTAACATGCCATGAAAACTGCTACGCGAAAACAATGTGTCAACTATTTTTGTCGCTCATTGTACATAGCTTCTCAGCCCTTGCTTTGACATTTCAGCTAACAGACTCATATATAATCGTTACTGCTTCTCACTGTAGATTTCCAGTCCATTGAGCTCCGTTTACTGTCTCACCTGTCCGAGGACCCGTCGCTGATACACATCTTCAATGACAAACAATGTGCAGACGTATTCACAACACTTGCTTCACAATGGTACCAGAACAGTTTCGTTACTGTGGAAGTGTTTCTTATCTTCATTTCCTATACATTTCACTGTATATTGGATTACCTGCTTTCAGGTTAACCTCTGCACTCTTAGTCAAGAAACCTCTTTAACGATACTTAGAAACCTTAATTTTTCTGGTATCATTTATCCAGGTTGGGCAAGAGCTGTGATGAAGTCCAGTTTCACGAGAGAGAAAGAACCAAACGAATCGTCTATTCTGTCAATCTACGGTGTTGGTAGGCTAAGGAACACCCCTGTTTTTGGTTTTGGATTATAATATTGCATATCACCGTAGCAGATAAAACAAAATAGACGCTAGTTTTGTTCTGTAAAGTGGCTAACAAGTTCTTGGAACAATCGTTTTGCAGGAAGTGAAAAACTTGGACACACCCTCAAAGTGAGCGCCGAGGAAGCAAAGGGATTTATGGAAAGCTTTCTAGGTTTGTTGACAATGCAAATGAATGTCTGGTCTTGGATACGTTTTCTACTTTTGTATGGACACCATCCATATACTCAGACTGCATTGAATATTTTCAGGACGATTCCCACGAATAAAAGAATTTACCCGGCACAGTATTGAAAGTTGTCACAGAAATGGTTAGTACATGTAACATAATAGATAGTGGTAACATGCAGGTTCTGACTTATGAGAAAGTTAGTGACACAAGCTACTCGGAAAAAAGTTCCTATGACCTTCTGCACACCGGTCGGACGCTCTACCACTGAGCTACAGAAGACTCGTGGGAGCTAAGGCCATATCCTAGGTTCAAGTGTGACAAACATCCCGCATACTGCAAGGATTAAATTTGTCGATGAGTGAGAATCAGAGAATGTGTGGAAAGAAATGATGGTATATTTTAAGCTTGGTAGAAATATGACTGACTTGCCTTGCTCATCTCTACTCAGTTTGCGTCTGTATATAGCTTCCAGGATGAAAGCAACCGCTAAGTTTTAAAAACTTATTGACTAGACCTAGGGAGCACTATGAAGAGAATTTCGGCCTCAGAGCGACTTCGAAGCATTCCATCAAGATATTTAATGAGTTGACCAATTTGACAGTCCGATCATAGCACATCTTGTTCGATTTCTTTTTTCTTTTATTTTTACCGTTTTCGCTTATATAGTTTTTCAATTTTGTGGGTTTAACCTATTAGCGAAACAAACGCGCCAAATCAATCGTGTGCTGACACGTTAGCCATTAAGCAAAATACATACTTTCAAAATTTCACCGCGTGAGAGCAACAGCACCATACGGACCATTGATGTATCAGTAGTTTTTTCTTCCAGAAGGATAATTTTTCTTTTTCTTTTTTTCTCTTCTATAAACATAGGTTACGTGTCCTCCATTCTGAATAGAAGGCGTTGGCTTCCACATATCAAGTCGTATGATTTTACCCAACGATCACAGGCTGAACGACAGGCTGTCAATTTTATCGTGCAGGGTTTGTGCATATGAAGATTGTAAATCACTTCAGTTCCGCATTAATGTATGATACGCTATAACTATAACGATCCTCAATGATCCCTATGCCCTCTGAAATTTATTAAAAGTCAACTCAAAACAGATTAATTTAAATCTGAAATTGAAATTTATTATTTTATTACAGTTGCGCTTATCTTAGGCGGGCTATTGGTCCCGATACAGGGCTTCCCACCTTCTAATCCCATTCAGCCTCGGGACCACACCAGGAATGCGCAATCCTGGAACTCTATCCATCTAAAATCTCGGGGAGTTTTACCAATTTAGTTCGTTTATTTTTGCTCGCCCTGGCAGAATTACCTGGTAGGTTTCAAATATCTTGGAAACCAAGTTAACAATAATATTTTTGCTGAAAAAAAGTTATTATATCATCCTTGAATTGAAGGTTCAGCCGCGGACATATGTAAAGCAGCGATGATTCAGGTCATAAGTACCATAAGCGAGGACACGTCCATACACGCAAGGTAAAGTTCAGCGTTTTATAAGCCTCCTCTCTTTTCTAGATTTTTATGCGCTTTTTTGTTTCCTCCATTATCATATTTTAAATGAGATATAGCCTGCGTAGCAATAGTCTGCTTGCAGTCCGCCTTTTCTCTTAGAACCGCCCAGATCCCAGCATGCGGGTAATTCAAAGCATAGTTAATAGAGGGAAATGATTATGAAGCCCGGCAAACTTCAAAGGAGCAAACAAAGAAGCCAAGATTTATGTTGGAAGGTCCATGACCGTGCACATCTATTGTTTTGTGCTCATATACTATGCATGAATTACGTAACCGAAAACGTTTCTATTGGTTTGTTGCTTGAACACACGTAACCACCTATTGCATTTTGTCAGGTTTTGTGCACGGTCAACCCCCAAAATAGCGAACAAAAACATACAACAAAGAACTTTGCTGGGCTTCATAACCATTTCCCTCTATTAACTATGTTCAAAAGTGAGATGTAATATAACTGTCTTGTATTTTGGCTTATTGCACCCCTTCTCATTATTATTTGTAGATTGCTGTTACAAATACATGATGAACTTCTTTTGGAAGTTCCTGAAAATGAAATCATGAAAGTAACAGGTATAGTACTAGCATTGAGATGTCATTTTTCAGTTGTCTTATATATTCGGCAACAAACAGTTTCGGAACTCTGTAATGAGCGACCAAGACTAGACCCACTGCAGAAAATCTTTCTTGGAAAAAAAAATTAAAAATTCCCTTTATGATTGCAGCCACGGTCAAATCGATTATGGAGTCTACTGAGAAACTCTGTGGCGGAAAAGTCAAGCTAAAGGTAACAACGTACATAGACTTGCCACTAGCCGACTTCTTAGTCGAGTTACGAACATAGGTCGTCGCCCTCGACGAGCGAGCAAAAAACGCCGCGAGAGGTAGACCTTATTCCAACGAAGAAACCAAAACCAACGGGAGGGGAAAATAATATTGGAAGGAGCTTTTAGAAAGTCTGCAACGTGCACTGTACTCAGTGAGAACTGGAATTATTACTGATGGGTCATGTCGTAGGGTTGTTTCACAGACCGTTCATCACTTACAATATAAAGGCTATTTTCCAGTTCCATAACCTTTTTACGTTGGCAAAGGGGGTGAGAGATAGAGATAATATCCTGCCCTATTACCCTCCTGGGGAGAAGTCTTGATGATCAAAAAGGCGAGAGAAGAAAGACGAAGAGACCATCATCTTCTCTCTGTTGAGATAGATCTATCCTTACTGTGTGTTTTATAATTTTTCCACTTGGCTCATCCATAATTTTATTAACCAACAACCCAACACACGTGTCCATAATCTGACTGTTCAAGCAACTATTGTTATATGCTTGGCTCTCGTCTCGTACAGGTGCCACTTCCTGTATCTATCAGCATTGGACAGACATGGGGACACATGGAGACCTGCACTGCATGAACACGCCCGCTAACTTCTTCATGATGAATAGCAAAATGGAAATTATTACATTCGCACTGTGGTTATCCACTGATGTAAATGCCTGTGGTATATCTTCTTTCCAAAAAAAAATTCATTTTTGGAAAACTAGTAAAGTTCTTCATTCCAAAGATTGCTTTCCTTCAAGATATACCTTTATTTTCTTATTGTACGAAATTTTAGTATCGTCCGATGTACAGCAGTTGTTAGATGAAACATAAATTACAAAAAAGAGATTATTTACGAATTATCAAAAGTAAAGCGGTTTTCGATTGAGTGTCGTAAAACTAAAACCGAACCAATTAGAATGGCCAGTCACAACAAACGCAAACGACACAATGAACCAATGAAAACTCGAAGCAAATACACGTAACCGGCGCCAAGCGCGGGAAAACGCGTGCGACCAAGTCGCGATTGGTTTTTGGCTTTGCATCTGATTGGTTTGAGTAGGTGGCACGACATTTTTAACCAATCACAGATCGTAGTAAAGCAAAACCGTAGCAATTCCTGATTATTTTCGATACTCAATTGAAAACCGCTCTATTACAATAATTTCACAGCATCAATAATTTCGATGTATCAGGATTTTTCATTCTCCGCTCTTATCTCAATTTGGCAAATTTCAAACACACAAAACCCATTGTCTTTCTATAATTAATCTCAAACGACTTCGTACTTTGTCAATTGCTAAAAACAGAACCAAAAATGAATTTGAAATGACTACCTTAATTGTATCTAATATATATTTTCAGTTACTGTAGACACAATACTGAATCAACAGTGTTAATTAAACTTTTTTCTGAGCAAATAAACTGACAACGGTTTAATTTTCTGCGGTGTCGGCCATGCTTCGGTGTGAAATATCGAGGGCCAATGAAAGTTTGCCATTTCGTTTTTCGCAGCGAAAACTGCAAATTGCTAATAAAATAAACTAATTTCGTTTTATGATATTGGTTGCAAATGCACGTTTTTAAGATTTCGCAACAAATGGCAACAAATGATTTAAATCGTGTTTGCCTTAATTCCATCCACCTGTTAAACAAAATAAGTTCTCAACAAAGTAATTTCGATACTGTATTAGTTACCTGGCTCAGTTTTATTCTGGTCAAAAATAAAAACTTTAATGCTATCAGTTATAGTGATTTAACAGGTTGTAGTTTCGAAAATTCGCGTTCACTTACAGGGGAGCTCTGTTGCCATCGATCAATCTTAATCTTTCGCGAAAAACAACAGATCCACAGCTTAAAACTCCAATGCAATATCTTTGTAAGCTTTCCGATAATTGGAACTGCGAAGCGCGTAGATAATTGGGTTAATGACTGAACTACAGTACAGCAAATAGGTACAGATGTAGTGCACCAAGGGGATTTCATGCGGAATCATAAACTCATCTACCACAAATGGAATATAACACACAAAAAACCCGATCACTTGAATCAGAAGTAATTTCACAATCCTACGCTTGGATTCCAAATCTTGCTCGACACCTTCGCTGCAAATTGTTTTGCTAAAATACAGCTCCTATGATTATCTTACAATAGCAAAACGTTATCGTACAGTACAGGCGGCGAGCGCTGTGAAGAAAACGATCACGACCGCGTACGTGCTTTTATTCCAAATGTACACGCATTGTTCTTGCGTCTCATCGTACTCGGCGTACAGAATAGTAGGCATGTTCAACAGAGCAGCGAATAACCAAAACCCGGCCACATATTGCCATACATCGCCTTTCTTCAACCTCAACTGCGTGTTCATCGGTTTTAACAAGGCGTAGTATCTCTCTACCGCCAGTAGCGTCATCGTACACACCGACACAAGAATCGACAACCCGCTCATGTTATTCATGGAGACAAACTTGCACAAGAAATCGCCCACTTTACCGTTCTCGTGAGTGAAAGAATTGAACGCAACGAAAGGAATGCTCCAAAGCGCCGTCCACACACCAGCAGCGGCCAGGTTTGCCAGCAGAAAGTTTGTCGTCGTGTGCATATGCCGGTTCTTTTTCACCACAAAAAGTACTAGAACGTTGCCTAGCAAGGCGGCTGTTATGAGTGCACAGTAAAACAACACATTCATCACTGTTTTTAACGTCATGCTAGGCCGTGCTCACACAACGGTTATATGCTTCCACTTTTTCTGAGACCCTTTTCCGTGCGTTCCAAAAACGTCGTTAAATTTGTATCATCTGTGCCTTCAAAATTACTTCTTTGAAGCAATCGGAGAAATCCTAGGTGTTGACTGTTGCTTCTATTTACAACGGATACGTTTTCTTAATTGCAGGAACACAGCTTTAATGCGCGGTGATATTTTACGATAATTGTGTCATCGTTTGCTCAGCTGTTGACTCTCTTTTACACTTTTTCGCAAACAAATTGTCAGTGAAAATTAAAATTGAAAATCAATCTAGTAGCCAATAATATCCAAGAATTCGCTTATAATCAATCAACGCGCATTCGAGGTACATTTGCTGTTTTCATTGTA
>MU826362.1:1209722-1237021 GCA_029204205.1 Desmophyllum pertusum
GAGGGGACATTGGGGGGCTCTGAATACCGCAACACCGCAAAAAAAATCGAAAAACACCGCATCACCGCACGAAAAGTTGACGAAACACCGACACCGCAATATATTAAGTTACTTATAAATGAAGACGGCTTGCGACTGGCTGCTGAAGCATAAAATATTAACTGGACAGTAGTATTTGACTATACTGTATTACAAATTAACAGGTTTAACAAAGGTACGTGCTTTTAATAAATAAACACGGGTTAACGAAGATATAGAAGCTATAAATTTAGTTCTGGACGACAAGGGTCGACGATTATAAGGGTCCAACAAGAAACCGTAACACCGCAAATAATTTCGTTTCACCGTACACCGGAGGTTTAAAAACACAAACAACGCACACCGCAGGATTTGAGATCACCGCAATACCGCAATGTGGGATTTTATTCACCGAAATACCGCATAAAAAACTGAGTAACACCGCAACACCGCAAACTCCAATGTCCCCCTCTTGTAGCTTGATCATCAAAATATAATGTCTAGACAAAGCACAACAGTTTCTTTAGAAACTAATCACTTTGTTCACTATAGACTACAGTTGAAGCTCCCGTAAGAAAAAGTGTCCGCAACTAGAGCTGGCCTGACTTACGGGAATGTGTAAATACAGAGTTTGTATGAGCTAGAGTACAAACAGGGTTTTGCCAAGGCGGCCGTAAGTAGAGCTTTCTGCTTACAAGAGTTTCCGTTCAAAGAGCTTCGACTGTAGTTCGTGCGCAACTGCGCCATTTAAAAAAAAATGGGGCTTACTTGACGAGAAATACTGTGTTTGTAATCCGAATCCGATGTCAAATAATTTTCGTAAAATATTATTTTCTCGGTCTCTAAATTTAGAATACGTACTGACTGATTCCTCTCAGGGACCGGTTGTTCAAAGGGTGGATAACGCTATCCACCATGGCCAGGGCCCGATTGTTCAAAGGATCGATGGATAACGCTATCCACCGGATAAATCACTATACAGTGGATAGCGTAATTTGTTTTGTTACGATACGAGATACGAAACCTCCATATAAGTGTTTGTTAACACTTATCCACTGGATAGCGATTTTTCCGGTGGATATGGCGTTATCACCCTTTGAATAACCAGGCCAAGTTAGATCACTATCCAACGGATAGCGTAGTTGGTTGTGTTAGCACTTATTCACTCAGTGGATAGTGATTTATCCGGTGGATAGCGTTATCCACCCTTTGAATAACCGGGCCCTGGACCATAGGCCATCAGCAGTCACTTTTCAGAGCCTATGTTGTCTAATCACTCTGCAGTGAAACGACAACACAATAATTTCTACTTAGTATAAGTAACAAAACCAGACCATGGTATAGGAGGGGGCATCTCGTTTATTGATCAGACATAAACGGTGTTTTTACTAATATCATTTAGTAATACAGCACATATAAACTAATGTACTAAAGTAAATTTACGTAATTGAAACGATCAAAAACGGAGATGCCGTCGAATGACAACTCCTAACTGCAAACTGCTTTTAAAAATATTCAATCTGTAACATGATTACGTAACCTGCATACCAGCGGAATTACATAATCTACATACCAACCAACGCACAGCTATAATACAATAACAACGTGAAAAATTACATTTAACGATCGGTGGACATTTTGACAATTGAAGTCTTCGTTGAAGCAATGGAAGAGTTTCCGATTCTTCAGTTTTATCCAATCAAAAACTGGCGCAAGCACTCACGGTTACTCCGAAAGCAATCGCGCCAGCATAGCACAATAAGGACGTCATGTTGCTTAGCAACTTCGGGGACGAAAACCGCGGGCTCAGTTCCGTCTTGGAGCCAACTGGCACTTGCTCTCCTAACTGAAGTAAATTTAAGTTGTTTGACCAATTTTCAGTACACCATTTCCTACTCCTCGTGTGACTGTACTGATATAATCGCATCAATCAGAAAACAATACGGGCAGTCGAAAATCCATGTTACTTAGCAACGCTTTGACGACAACAGCGGGTTCATTCGATTTATATCTGAGACAAGATGTCAAAAATGAAACTGAACCGCTGATTTACGATAACCTAAGGAGCGGTTCTCTGTTTCCTTTGTTGAAGAAACTACAGTCGAACCTGTATATAACGGCCCTGTATCAAGCGGTCACCTGTATTAAGCGGCCAGTTTCACAGTCCCGAATTTTCGCCCATACAAACTTTGTATTTGAGACCTGTATTAAACGGTCTCCTGTATTAAGCGATCGCGGCCACCCTTTAGCAGTCCCATGTTTGTCTGTCTTTGTTATTTTTACCTGTATTAAGTGGCTCACACTTGAATGAATCGATTTTATTTCACTTAAAAATGGATCCATCAACACTACAGCACCATCGACATCCCTTGAGCTAAAACTGCACGTAGTTCTCCGATTTCGTAAATGCTTTGTAGATCTCAATGTACATGTAATGAAGTACAGTTGTATAAAATGATAAATAAATAATATTGTTCCTTTGGAATTACTGCTTGACTTGAAACCCTTCTTCGCCTAGCTTTTATGTCTTATTGACATTTGACCACGCCCACGAAGTATTTTTGGTGAACCTGTATTTTAAACGGAAACCTGCATTTACCGGCCAATTTCCAATTCCCGAGGGTGACCGTTATATACAGGTTCGACTGTAGACGGTTAGAGCACTAAAACCAAAACCGAAGCAATCATTGTAACAGCCAATCATAGCAACGTATATCAACACCATGAACCAATGAGAACTCGAAGCAAATACACGTAACCGGAACCAAGCGCGGGAAAACGCGTGTGACCAAGTCGCGATTGGTTTTGGTTTTGCATCTGATTGGTTGAGAAGGTGGCGCGACGTTTTTAAACCAATCACAGAGCGAAGAACCGACGCAATTCCAGGCTACGTTCGATACGCGATTTAAACCGCTCTGTGTAACATACTCTGAGCAAAACCACATATCTCCGGACTGGCCGGGTTGTATTTTTTTCCCGCCGCGCAGTAACAGTAACTACCTGTCGTTTTGGTACCTCGTAGGGGTGAAAATGAATTTGAGGCACGCTCGCCAAACGAAATTCTGATACCCTTAGGGTACGTTTGCAACATTTCCAACAATCAACCCTGTCAGTGTTTTAGAATGAAGTATTTTCCCGGGCGAATAAAAAGATGAAGGGAGATTTCGTGCCATAATGTATGTTTTTAAATGATAGTAATATATCCACTCATGTCTAGAGTCGTCTGATATTCGAGTAGAAACTAACCCAGTAAAACTATACGCTTTATTTTGAGTAAATACTGAATACAGGTATTGTTTCAGCGTTCGCTGATTACACTGACAAATGAGGCCCTGTTGCTCAGCTCAGCTGATGCTACAAGTCAAAACGAAACCCTATATGTAACTCACTGGGAACGGAACCGGTTCGCTTACCTAGGAAACGAAGGCTTTTTTGCTAATGAGCCGAGATTTAGAGAAGAGCCTTAGTGCAGAAACTTTGACTTAGGCTAAGTCCGCTAACAGAACTGAGCTTAAAAAATATTGGCCGCAACTACGTACGAAGGTTAATGCGACGTAAAATAACTGCTTGGGACACAATAAACCCTCTCGGAGCGACCATTCGCAGTGAATAGTAAGTTAAATGAATAATCCCATAAAAAAAATAAAGTTTTGAGAATCATATGCGGTCAGGAAAAGCTTCATCCAAACAGGCAGGAATCAGCAACTAATTTCTCCCAATAAACATCAATAAGAAGTCGAGAATGTGGTTAATATATATATGAGAATAGCAGAGTTGATCACAAACGAAAATTTTCACGAAATACTTCTGATGTAACCATTATACTAACAACTGGGTGGCTCGTGCAAAGCACTGTGTTTTTAACCGATTGTGGACTCCTCAGGGCCTACTAGAAAGCTAATAACAGAAAAATAAAACATGACGAAGGCATTTGAAAGCAAATATGGGATTTTACTCTCTCTTTTAAAGGATTTTTACTACCCTGCCAGTGACTAGCACCCCATCCAGAAAGAGTAGAAATACTGTTGTAGTTTAGTTTTATGCTGCAGATATCGGAGTTAAGGTTATTCCATCGAAATAGAAGTTACACTGGGAAGTTTCTGAAACTTTTCCTAGTTGGACATTGTGATGTAATAATGTTTCAAAATATAGAATAAAAAGAATAGGTCACCAGCCTCGCGAAAGAGATATAATCGACTAAAAATACCTCAAAATTCCTTACAAAATCAACCAAAAACACGTATTTTTTCACGTTTTCAGTGATTATTAATTTATCTGCACTGATAATTGGTCTATACTCCTTGTATAGAAAGAAGATGATTACTTGACTTAAATATGCGAAAAAAAATGATAGGTCACCACGCTCGTTTACGAGAAAACGATCATTTACTTCTCTGGCGAGCATAGCCATAATGAAAAAGCCGCCATGTTTTTAATGTGCGCGCGCTAATTACGCGCGAAATTATGCGCAGAAAGGATGCGCAGTGCAATACTAAGGAATGACCTTAAGCGCCGCCCCCGCCAACTTGCCTTGGAAACAGATTTTATCTGCCATTGAATCGCTTCCAAGCATGCTAGTTTTCATCATCTAAACGTTCTCCGATACTTTCATGTCCAATGACATTGTGCAACCGGATTATTGCGTTCTGCAAACTTGTTGAAACCCTTAAAGCGTGAATTCTATATGGATAATGTTAAAAAACCTCGCGAAAAATCTTTCATAAGACTGTTAATTTTCGAAATAATTTATCCATGTTTCTTCTTGCTAGGAAAAATTTAAGAAGATGATTTTTTTATTTTTTCAATTCGTGGAAACTGTTCAGTCCAAACATAATGTAAACAGTATTAAGTTTGCTTGTCCCCCACCAAAAAAGAAAGAAAAGGTAAACTAACATAAAGAGACATTCATTGGGACTGGCAAAATATTTGACTTAATTTAACAAAAGAAACCAAAGCCATGTCATAAAACATGACGGGAATTTGAGAACACGAGATAAATTTAGAATAATACATGGAGGCTTTGAATTCAACGCGTGCGAAACGATAAAATGAACATCGTTTTAACCAATCATAATCATAGTCCAAATCATAATTGCTTTTAAAGCTCAGTTTTGTCAAAAGTTCATGGTCTGTAATCCATTAGAATTTGTTTCAGTTTCAGAATTTATTTATTCAAAATTGATAAACTACGCTTTCATATAATACACCAATAGATATTGTGCACGAAATAACATGCTAGAGATTCCATAAAACAGCTGAAATAATGGGCTCACTTTTTCTTTCGGATCTTCTTTTTAGAATTTCAGCTAAGTATTCGAAAGTCTCAAATTTCAAGCCTTTTTTATGCTACCTCGTGTAGCCCCGGTTTCGCCAGGCTAAAGTAACGACAAACAAATAAAAATGGTTCGTTTTAGTTCTTCTTTCCTCGTGGTCGCCTGGCTGGCAACTATCAGCGTTCAACTCACACCGGGGGCAAAGTATAAAGGCCCGATTAAACGGTCTCAAAATTGGTCTCAATATTCTCTCAACATTTGTTGAGAGCCGATGTTGAGGCCGTTTGAAACCCCCTTTGTCTCAACATCTCAAGTTTCTTTGTTCTCGAAATGTTAAAGCCGTTTGACACGGCATGGTCTCAACATCTCTCAACATGACTCAGCAAATGTTGAGAGAATGTTGAGACCGTTTGATCGGGCCTTAAGTCGTGTTTCATTGGTTTATTGCAATTGTCACGAGTTTGTCAAGACACATGTAAATAATGTTTCAACGAAAATAGTACAGCTGCGTAGATTAAAATCTACCTGTATGGAATCATAAAGAAATGTATAAGTCTATCAAGGTGTTTCACCAACTTTAAGATATCCGTTTTATTTGTTGTTTTCACATCCGCGCAGATGGTTTCACTTGATATCGCGAAAACCTCTCCATAAAAAAAGATCACTCGTCCTCTAACTCACCCACTTACTCTGCAAGACGCAAACCATATAGACCTCACTAACGTTCAGTTTCCAAGCCAAGATGAAGACGTGTTTCATCTTTCTGCTCGTGGCTATGAGTGCCCTCGGTAAGTACAGTAATGATTCTATAAATATAGTGATTTTTTTTATTTCCTGATTCGAAGAGCTAAAGACGGTATGGCCACACCTTTAGTTAAAACAGGTTAGCTTTCGTATAACTCTCCGGCTCTCGCTGCTATTTTCGACATCGACTAGCACACAAACGACAATTCTTATGCAAGTTTTTACTTGATCGTACAATTCAAATATAAAAGACATTAGAAAGTCATCATGGATACAAAGCCAGCCGAATCGATGAAGAGAATGATGAAATAAAAACAAACTTATCTTCACGAAGACAGAAAAAATTTCCAACAGCAAAAAAGAAAACATTCAAACGCTTTTTATAGAGCAGTTTTGCAAAGCGGAGTTTTGCGTGTTATCACCTTTGTCGAGCTTAACAATTGGTTTAAGAAACTGTTCCAATCCCAAAAAGGAAAATATTACATTTTAGCAATGACCGTAACCAATCCATTCCTGCGCTTTGCACTGGCTCTAAAACCGCCTAAAATCTGACCAAACTATTTAGTTCTCTAGAGTTCTTACCGCAATTAACTATTTCAGTATCCTTTCCCTGACGTCGTACATATAGTATAGTCTCGCTCAGGCAAACGCGGGAACTCTTGAGACCCCCCCCCCCCCCCCCCCCCCTGCCGCATTACTTTCCTCCGCGGGGCCTTGCCAGAGACCAGTAGCATTGTACATTCAGGAGAAGTGTCCGCTTTTGAGAGGTTTGAAATGTAGTTTTTGTGTATGACCACGACTTAGGAAAATTTGTGTTGGACAAGGTTCGAATGTAGCTAAAGTTTAAAAGGATGCCAGCTTATATATTATGTACTCTTAACTGTTTAATTTCCCTTTTATCTTTACTGCCAGGGCTCGAGAAGTCTCCAAGGCCACCAGGCTACAGTACATTTACACCGAACGTCAAAGGAAGATCATCGTTGCAGGCAGGAGGTGACTAAATCCTTAAATGCATCGATACTTTTTACTCTTGTTTACATTCAGTATCGCTGGTTTGAAAAAGCTCGCTCAAATTACTGATGAGTAAAGTTTTTGTTCACAGACATCGTTGAAGGTGATATAATGCTGGACAGTAAAACTGCCGCTCTCTACCGGGGAGAGGTCGAGAAATGCCATGAAGAACGTGAATCTGTGGCCAAAAGGAGTGGTGCCTTACATCCTTGACTCAAGTGTGGGTGAGTGAAAACAACCTTAAACACTTTAACATGTTACATGTTTCCAGTTTCCACCCCACCCCCACCCCCCCCCCCCCCGCCCCACCCCCAACCCGGCTACAATATTGGCAAATTACGTGCCGTCACGCCCTGTGTATTTCTCCCCTCCCCCTCCCTCCACCGAAAATAATCCCATGCACCCAAAATTAACGCGTTTTGAATAAAAAGAAGTCGAGAACCTAGTGTCAGAATTTTACAGTATTCTTGGAAGCAAGCTTTTTCGTGCGTGCAATTCTATCTTCTTCAAAACGATTAGTTTCTAAATAAACTGCTGTGCTGCGTCGGCGGGCAATTGAAACACTTAGTTGATTACCAACTAGAAGTTGGTAAAGGTAAATTAACCGCCGTCAATTTAGAAAGGTGACGTTTCGAGCGTTAGTCCTTCGTCGGACCAATAACATCCTGTTCAAAGTCAGTTATTCCATTGTTGCTTTATCCTGCAGATGATCACCTCCGACAGCAGATTGACATAGGTATAAAAGAATATCATAAATATACGTGTCTGCGGTTTGTGAAGAGGACAAACGAAAAAGATTACATCAGAGTTATGAAACCAGCCTTCAGGGTAAGTTTATAATTTTATATATTCCTCAAAAACTTTTATGGAGGTGTGACTCCCGGTTCTTGAATCCCTCTAACACAGTTTCAGGTCAAACATGTATATGATTTTCTGTGCAACACTCGGCTTCTATATTTTATACCCGAAGTGGTTGGTGATTGTGTTTTGTCAAATTCAATTAATACTCATTGGTTTAACCAGGAGCCCATTACCCGGAGCCTCCATCTCCCATACTGATCCTGGGAGTCAACCCTGTCCCGTTTCATTTTATTTTTAGAACACCGCGGGGCTCACAGATTCCCGCGAACTCATTAGAATGCCCAATCAGAACAAAGTTATTGTTATACGTCACACGCCGGTGATCTCAGCTCACAGCGATAATAATGGCGGAATCGAGTGGAGACAGTGAAAGTTCAGATTGTTACGATTTCTCTTCCGACAGATTTAGTACATCATAGAACATTAGTGAGGAGCAAAGTGTGTTGAATCGGGCTAAAGGAATAACGCTAGCAACGAAAGGTGACCGCGCGGCATGAACAAATAGAGTTGCAAAATACAATGTAGTCGATTTGCGCCGGCACTCATAAAAAAAACCCGGGTCATAAAACGGTAGAGAGCACAAATATTCGCACTTAAAATGCTATAGCATCAACCCCACTTTAAGAGGGGTTTGCAAGAAGAACATGTGCGTGGACAATCGACATAAATAGAGTGCTCAGAAAGCTAGAAGAAACTGGCATACAACACGCAAAACAATAAATCGATACGCGTGGGATATTTATGTTATCTTTGCGTTGCAAGAACACCGAAGAAACATCACACTACGAACAAAGGAGGAAACAAACATCGATTGATGCAAGAGATATAACCTTAGCATCTATCTAAACAAATTATTGTAGCTTCGTAAAGGACGAAAGTCTGACAGGAAATCAAACATGACCTCTGAGCCAATTTTTCTAGAAGTGTACACAGTCGAAGGCTCTACTCTAAAATCCTCCTCATAATAAAACATATATTGCGCGTTAGAAACAAGCTTGAAGCAAACCTAACCTGCCCAATGCAGCCACCTTCCATCTCTGAAAGGCGTGCAGCCGCCTTCCAGGCTATTTTAAAGCAAAGAGAATTTTATAATAGAGAACAGAAATGTGGTCAAATGTACAAAATGAAATGTCACGAGCTGTAATCGCCGTGTAGGCCTGTCACCTTATTATTCTCTGCAGAACTGCTAGCTTTCTTTTCCTGGAGTCCCCTTCGCTGGATATCCTTCACATTTTCGCTTCGGGTACAACATTAGTATCGTGTTTTTTCGCTGCCACGACCGCTCGAGCTCGCACTTTCGCCATTGCCTCCACGACGGCCGAAATCCAAATATTAGCCGCTATAAATGTTTCCCTGTTTTACTGCTATGGATCTCGGAAAAGACCCGAATCCTCTACAGAGCGCTTCATTTCGAATCTATTCGAAAGGCTTACATCGCGACAACACCACACAAGGAACACCACTCGAACAAGACAGACAAAGACAACTATCGATGAAAGTTTTGATCGCGCACCGCGATGTCCAAGACGACATTCATTCGCTTCCAGTTCAATCAAGTTGTTTATTAACTTCCAGTCAGCTAACAACCAGTTTCCCTCGTTTGTAAGAATAGGAACGGACGTAAATTGTAAAGGAAAACGAACGAAGGAACCAAGAGTGGATTCCCCCATTTGGCCGCCATTTTTTTTTGGTCTCAGTGGGGGGACGTCAGCGGTCAGCGGAAACAAGATAATTTCGCGGGAGATCAATTCTAAAAATAAACTGAAACGGGACAGGGTTGACTCAAGAATATAGTACGTATGGAGGCTCCGGGTAATGGGCTCCTGACCGTTTAACCTCTCTCTCTCTTGTATCATACGTTTTAAGATTAATGCGCCATAATAAGAGAGATGAATACCGTAAAAGCTCTATTAAGCCCCCCGGGGGACTTATTTAATTTTACGCCTCAAGAAGGGGGAGGGGGAGGGCTTATTAGAGAGGGGGGCTTAATAGAGAGGGGGGGGGGCTTATTTGAAATCATAAATTTTTCGAGAAAATTCACATTAATTTTTCAAACTTTACTATTATACCACAAACTAAAAAAGAACAAGAGTTTAGTTTAAGTTTAATGTGTTCGCCATGATAATTTACAAATGGGTTATGTATGACCGTCTTTCAAATACAACGTCGTTTATACCATAACTTAATGATAGTTCTTGAAATTAAAGACCACGTTTCAATACAAAGTGACAGAAACGCTAGAAAATATTGCTGAAAAAGTCATTTACATAAGCCTGACGGAAGGGGGGGAGGGGGGCTTAATAGAGAGGGGGGAGGGGCCAGGAGGGGCTTATTACAAAATCTGACTTTCAAAGGGGGCGCTTATTAGAGAGGGGGGCTTAATATAGGGTGGGGGGGCTAAATAGAGCTTTTACGGCAAGCATGTACGGTCTTGAACGTCCCTTCTCTTCTTTTACTTCCCTTTTTGGCGCAAACCTTACTTGAGACCAAACACACCAAATTTATAACCATGTGTAAGACACTGCTGAAAACCCCATTTTGGTGGCACATACATAATGGACAACCCCTTCCACGCCCCTGCCAAACTATTTCTGTTTCTGGAAGCCATAATGGATAAGAAGAACGTGTTTTATTTGTAGATGTAACTCAATGGTGGGCGCCATTGGTGGAGAACAAATCCTTAACATGGGATCTGGTTGTCAGTATGTAGGGCTTGTTCTTCACGAGTTTGGTCACGCAATCGGCTACTTTCACGAACACAACAGACCTGACCGTGACGATGTGGTTGATATCCAGTGGGATAACATTCAGTATGGTAAGGACAATTTTCTTATGAATGAATTTTAAATCAGCGTTGTCTGGCTGTGGTGCTTACTTTCCTCATTTATCAAATGAGTCTTTACACTTTCTTCTCATTCTAACTCGATAATAACATAGAGGGCAAAATGACTGAAAGATGATTGGTTTAGAAAGACATGTTATAGATATTTTTTGTAAAATTGTGTTCGTAGAGGGCCGGCAAAATTGCTCCGATGACTACTGAGTTACAAAGCAGAGCCGACGGAAGACTTCGGAAGTTTTCCGAAAATAACTCGAAGACTTTCAAAGATTAAGTTACCCGAATTTTCCCGAAGATTTCTGAAGGGGATCACCCAAGAACTTCTGAATATTGTCGAACATCAGGGCGAGGTTAGCAAATTTCAGTTCCGATATGCTGCGAAAATTATCGAAAATCACCCGATGACATGTGTTTCGACGCTTAATCCTGAATTTTACACAAAATCCACATATTTGCATTGTTGTTACAAGATAAACTCTGAGGCTCTCCCATCACTGTAACTTGTGATTTTTTAACAGGTTTCAAAGACGCTTTCTATAAATACACTTTTGACGAGGCTGATGTTCAAGGCTTCAAGTACGATCTAACCTCCATCATGCACTACGAGAACAGCGCTTTTACCAACGGCTATTGCCGTCCAACTATGCTTGTTAAGAAAGACCCGTCATACGAGGTCACACCAGTTTACCTGAGAGAATTCAGCCCCCAGGATATACAGAAAATCAACAAGCTTTATAGCTGCCCGACCACCCAGCTACCACCCACAGGTAAAACAAGTACACATGTCAAGCTCTTTATAGAAAGTGGTGTTTCCAGTCAGATGTCTTCCAAACCAGATACACTCTTTTTTTTATAAGAAACCTTTTTTTATAAGAACGTTGAGGCTGAGATTGACCAAAATTTTAAGAACATGCTAAGAACATAGCCAGGTTGAGACTTAGCTAAGAACATTTTTATTCACTTGTTTCTTGCATCGAACGCGAGCTTTAAATACAACATTCCAATATCCTTTCAAAACATTAACAAAATGTAACATTTCAAATATCTCAGTTGATACGCAGTTCAGATGAGCTCAAAATACTTGAATGCACATTATTTATAGTAACAACATGATATGGCAAAAACCGCTTAGGCTGTATTTTGATCTTTTATTCAGGTTTCCTGCAGAGTTTCCTACAGTTTCACGTTTCGAATTTTTTTTGTGAAATTCTATACCATGTAACTTCAGGCTGAAATCGGTTTTGGTTCAGCCTCAGCTCGAAAACTAGACGTTCTTTTAAAAAAAAAGAAAAAGAGTGTAGCTGTAGAGACGGAAGTGGCGGCATTAGGGCCTAATCAGTTATTAGTCTTATTAGTGTGTTAGATTCCGGATCGAAAGGTTGTGGTTCGAACCCAAGATACTTTTCTTTCCTCCAACCCATGAGTATTACTGGGTACCAGCGAATTGTTAGGGTAACCTGACAAAATGCTGAAGGGTAACCTGGGTATTGGACTAGCATCCCATCCAGGGGAGTAGCAATACTCCTGCTCTGTAGTTAAGCACTCCAGCACCGACGAACTGCCACCTCGGTAAATAATGCTCCTAGTCTCCAAGGAACGGACACTTGCACAAAACCTCACATCCCACCAATCACAATATACTCACTCCTTTTTCGGACATTTTAATTATGCCTCTGTGAGTGTCATTTTTAAATTATTTAAAAATAAACTGAATGCTGTATTTTTATCCTGTAGTTTTACCTGGAAATGGAAATCCGGATCCATCTCGTAAGTTCTGTTTTATTCATTACATTTTTTTCTGAAGTAATAGGTGGGCAACATGATTAGGAGAACAGCAATCAATAGTTCCAAACCATTCTAGAGATGACAATGTTGGCAACAAACTGCACGCATGAAACGAGTTTGATTTTCAGTTCAGAGACATTCGAAAAAAATATATTTTGTCTCCTTTGCAAGTTGATTACTTTTATTATCTTTCCTTTAGAATGTGTCTGTGAGGATAAGTATGACAAGTGTCCTGAATGGAAGACCTCGGGCGAGTGTCACAAAAATATGATGTGGATGACTACCAACTGCGCCAAGAGCTGTAGAACATGTGGTGGTATGATAATTATTTAACAATTATCCTGTGAAATCGCGCGGGATATCGCCTGATACTTATCCGACGCGGCAAATTGTCAACGAATCGAAAAACAAAAGCATCCAAATGTCCTAAAAGTCCTCTCAAATAGGGCATTTTCATATTCTCGGTATTCAACTGGAACTACTGTAGCTTGCGAAAATGGCCTATTCAGCAGCACTTTCCAAATGTTCCCAGTATGTTGGACGAGTCTAGCAATTCCAAATATGGCAAACTAAATATACCGCAGGTTATAATCGTGCGCGATAATGTTATTAAAAACTGAATCTCGGTTATTGGATTTCTAGCTTTTTGATTGGTTAAACGGAGACAGTCTATATAAACAATAGCCTCCATTTGGCGAGGAAATATGTTCGGATATTTGTCCGCGGACATTATCTGTTCCGAGAAGCGAACAGTTTTCCGAGAGCGAAGCTCGAGGAAAACTGTGAGCTTCGAGTAACAGATAATTTCCAAGGACAAATATACGAGTATATTTTTGAAGCCAAATGGAGGCTATTGTAGTTATTATCCTTCAAATATTTTTTCACAAGGCCGCTCTGTTTGCCGTGGAAGATCTCGGTCGGCCAAGCTGTTAAACATCAAAATAATTCTGTTGGCGTTCAAAAATATTTCTAGTCTGTTCAAAACAATCAGTTTTATTTAATTTAGCAATTTATTTGAGACGAAAACTGAACCTGCGAACGTGAAACGCAAATTTTCAAAACTGGGGAATATCACTTGGGGAATATCACCCGGATATTCCCCAGTTTTGGCTGCGTCACGTGACGTGTTTAGACCAATCGCGCACGAGAAAATTTTTTGATGGATTATAACAGCTGATAACCCTGCTCCGACAAATATGAACGCGTCAGTGAGAAAGAGAGCTGATTTTTTTTTTCTTCAAGGAACAATGGCCGCCGGAGAAAATCGAATCGCGGCAGAATTGACTGAAGACGAATTAACAGAACTGATAGAAAATGCAGCAAAGTTTGGAACGAAATATTTAATGGAAAATGCCTGTAATTAAATGTACAAAAATGCAACTGAACGAGCATTAAAAGATGCCTGAAACAGTTTACGGAAATCTTGAAAACCCACAATACAAATCTGCAGAAATTCGTTCAAAATGAATGAAAACTGTTGATACAACACAAGTTTAAGCTTCAAATTGTAAAATGAATCTCCACAATTATTTCGGATCTCACCATTTTAAGCTAAACCATTTGCACAATTTTCCAGAATATACGAAACTTTAGAAGAAACAGCGAATATTAATATTAAAATTCTGTCTTGCTCACTTTCATTCGACTTGCTAAGAACACCACGCCAGACGTTTTGCCGCCGTTTTCATACAAATCATGCTTCATTTAAATCGAACTGAAAATCACTCAGGCGATTTATACTTTTTTTAAAAAGTAATACCGAAGTTTTAACTAAAGTTAGTGAAGTTTTTAATAAAACAATTATTCCATTCACCCTTGTTGGATATGAGAGGATTATAGCCAACGATATCCAACGTGGGGTCATGGAATAATTGTTAAATATTTTCGCGCCAAAAGGCGGTTATTGTTTATATATCTGTCATGTACGGATGACAGATGACAAGGTCTTATAGAGCAGTTATAGAGCATACATGGGCATCACGCCAATTTGTTGCATAATAAAACACGTTATGTTCTATTTACAAATATATTTGTTTGTTCATTTACAGTGTCCACAATTAGTACAGCAGTGCTAAATCCTCTGACACTCAAATAAAGTTGTTTATTTTTATTTTTTATTTTATATCAGTCGTTTCAAAACCTTACCTTTTTTTTAATTTGACTTCTTCATGTTGACTAACTTATTCTTTTCTTTTTTTTAACATTTTCTTGCAGAACCAGACTCAGGTGAGCTAACGTTGTTTTTCGCAATAATGTTGTATAAATATCCTTTTGTAATAGTATTTCTTATAATATACTCAACAAAATATGCAGCTTCTGATTGGTCAATGACGAATGCATAAATAGGTTATAGAGTGCAATACGGAATTGCGATAAACGGTACCGGACAAGAAGAGACGTTTTTGCCGCTGGCATTGAAATAAGCTTTCAAGTTAATGGTTAATTGTTTTCTAAACTATAGTACTGTAATTCTTTCAAAAAGTTCACGCTTGGTTTGCCTGCGCGTTCAAATAAAACATGTGAACACTTTGGAAACTAGTGAAGCGTTTCGTGTGCAGAGTTTCGTGCAATTTTGAGAACTTTCAAAACATCACTCGTGCCCATAAATCACGAACTGCACTCGCGTTCATACGATTTCCTATACGTAGTGAACTTGGTTTAATTTTATTTCCTAAAATTGAACAAACACCATGTGTTTTTTAAGACTGTCAGGATGTATATCCAGTGGCGTGCGAGAATTGGGGCCAGGTCGGCGAGTGTGACAAGAACCCTATCTGGATGAACGAACATTGTAAAAGAACGTGCAAGCAATGTACAGGTGAATAATGAGGTATTGTACTCATCTATACGGCGCGGTGGCCTAATTGTTACTGGTGTCAGGTTGGACCCTGGACTGAGATAATTATCCGAGTTCAAGCCTTTACCAGGGTCCTTGCGTTGTGTTATTGGGCAAGACACTTTACTCTCGCAGTGCCTCTCTCCAGCCCTTTTCACGGTTAACCTGAAATGTTTGCATAACAATACAGCTAAACATAGAAGCGAGGCAATTTCGGGCACAAGCTGTAAAACATCGTGATTTTCTTGAGCTCCTTAAACTATGTTAGCATAAAAATAGTTTAAAACGGAGAAGAACTAAATATGCAACTATTTTAGTTAAAGTTTGCCGTAAAGATCGTAATCCGATCTCCCTGTTGCTTATGCGAGTCTACTCTTTATTGATAGAGTAAGTCGTTTTACAATTTTTTTTCTAAAAACAACGTAAACTAAAAGAATTGTAGTTCTTCTACATTTTAAAACTGTTTGTATACTAAAAGAGTTCAAGGAGTTCAAGAAAAACACGATGTTTTGCAGCTTGTGCCCGAAAATGCCTCGCTTCTATGTTCAAGTGTATTGTTATGCAAATATCGCAAGTTAACCGTGAAAAGGGCTATTGTTGTGGTAACATAACAATATGCTAGCGGTGGGGGATGGGGCAGGGGGGGGGGGGGGGGGGGGGGGGTCGATGGCTTCATTGTTTTATGATAAGCTTTAGAAGCTCCCGTAAGCGGACACCCTCGGGAAGTAGAAAAAGTGTCCGCAACTGGAGGAGCTGGCCGCTTACGGGAATGCGTAAACACAGAATTTGTATGAGTTAGAGTTCAAACGGGGTTTTGTCAAGGCGGCCTTAAGTAGAGCTTTCTGCTTACGAAAGTGTCCGCTCAGAGAGCGTCCGACTGTATTTGGAAACGTCGAAGAATTGATAAGCGACCTTTATGTAAAATGTGCTTTTTAACGGATGGAAGGTCAATCAATCCAAATTTTATAATGATTAATTCTGGTTCATCAGTACTGAACAAGTACAAACCTAGAGGCTTCACCTCGTTCGACAAAGTGAGACATGTCAAGCAATAACGCAAGCAAAAAGCGGGGAAAAGTTCACTTGCTTTATGCTTGCGCGTTTTTGTGTTCATGTTCGCGCTTGCCGCTTTAACAATTTGCTGTTAAAAAGCACTGACACATGCTAAACACCAAGCGAGTAAACAAACATGTTGCTTTCTTACCTTTTTTTAAGGAACAACTGAAGCCCCTACTCAACCGCCTCAGCCTCCCCAGCCCACCACCAAGCCAGATTGTGCGGGTAAGTCGGGGGTAACTATTCTCCTGGGGCAGAAACTTTCATTTTTTGGGAACAAGAAGGACGAATTCGTGTTAAACAGTTCACTAACTGCAGTCAAACAAACACCTCTCAATATCAACAACCGTACCTGCAGCTAAAAAATAGGTACGGATTTCGTACATGTGTGGGCATGCATTTCCATAAAACAATAATAAATCGATCGTTTGTTGACTCTAAGTTGTAATGGAATTAAACTTTATTATACTTTCACTACATGGTGTTAAACTATTAATATATTTCAACAAATTATCATGGGAGGGACAGGGGGAATTCTTCTTTTAGATCATCCTTCTTGTAAACACCAAGCTAGTAAAAAACATAAAAATATAATCAGGACGAATTTGGCTTGTCTTGTCTTTTTTTTTAAGGAACAACTCAAGCCCCAACTCAACCACCTCAGCCTCCTCAGCCCACCACCAAGCCAACCGGAGATTGTAAAGACGTGTATCCTGCTGATGATCAATGTCCGGCATGGAAGAAATCTAACTGGTGTGAGGAACAAAAGGATTACATGAAGGAAGTTTGCCAGAAGACCTGCGGATTTTGTGGAGGTGGAGGTAACTGAGGGTATACCTGCTGACTGTAGGAAGCGAATTTGACCTTTATATGCTTCTTATCTTCTAATATTTTGAATAGGTTCCATTAAACGCCCCGGGGGGGGGGGGGGGGGGGAAACTCCCGTATGAAAATGACGGGGGTGATCGTCGTACCTTTTAGGGGTTAAAATTTGTGTTTTGGTACCGCTTAGGGTGTTTAAATCTAAAATGACCACTACTATAGTTATTCTGATACCTTTTATGGTATCAAGCTGGAAAAATAGGATAGGAATTACAACTTTGCTTTAGAATTGGTACCTCTGAAAGTGAATTCGAGCCACACCCACAAAACGAGATTCTAGTACTCATATATTTCTGAAAATACTGTTAGGTGGAGGTTCAGGCAATTGTAAAGACGTCTACCCACAGCATTGCCCAGGGTACAAACAGAATGGTATGTGTACCAACCCCAACTACTTGGACTACGTCAAAGAAGTGTGCAAGTACACATGTGGCTTCTGTGAGTATTAATTGACATTTACACGGGTAATTGTTATGCTAGCCTGCGTGCAGACGTCTCCTATTTCCTTGCTTCACGCGGAAAACGTCCCACAACTCTGCTGACCGGAACGGTTATTGCAATAATTTGTTTCCTCTGCCCGGTTTCAGTCCTAAAAGTTAATGTCCTCATTGCTTGCTCACTGAGGCTTAAGAAACAAAAGCTGATCTTTCTTTCTCTAAGACTTAATATTTCTAGTATCTAATGGCATCGTTATATATTTGTGCTTCAGGTTGAACTGTCCTGCTAGATGCCGTCCACCTTTGCAATCATGTGAAGAAGGGACGATAAATTGCTACTAAATGGAGCAAATGTACTGGGGAACAAGTAGTTAAAAGATAGCAACAAAGCCTTGTAATGTTTGGTGACGGGTTTTACGGTGAATAAAGTGACATTGTTGTTACCTTTTGCCTAGTTCTTAGCCGGACCATTACTTAAAACTTGACTGTATGATTCAATAGGGTTTTCCGATTTAGCGGAAATAGCGCGGAAACGGAAGGATTTTGTCCGGATATATAAGTGATACAATTATCCATTTGTAAGATTACAATGGGATTCACTTCATTCTATAGTTGTCGGAAAATTCACTGAAGCGTGCAACTTGAAGTTGTTTCTGGTGGTAAATTTGTCTGTAAAGACCTGTAAACACGGCAGTTTTTTCTCGACAGCTAGAGTGACCTTAGTTAATTTACTTTGTTGTAAACAAGGCCAAACAAACACACGAGGATTAACCGAGCAAATGCTAAATGCACTGGTATTCTGAAGTTCAAAAAAGTACTGTTTTTGTTTTGCTTCACAGTTAATATAGACTCGGGTATAGATTCATTTGCATAGCTGTATGTTGACTTCATTTTAGGCTGGAGACGATTTTAAATTGTATAATTTGTAGTATTATTTCTGTTCCCGGTTTCGCGGCTGAGGTATCTCAATACCTCTGACGATAATGAAGAAGTCGTTGCAGTCAAAGCTTTACAGGGATGCAGATTTCTAGCCTATATTCGGTCCAGAAAGATACGGTGGAAGCAACTGTATCGGTTCCAAACGGTTCTTGGGTGAACAGAAGTCGATCCGTTCCGGTTCGGTTCGGATTTACGGTTCCATTCCGGTCCCGTGTAAGCATAGCCTTAATGGCTGAGCAACGAGCTTACAGAGAGTAATTGAAAAGCTATTTCTCAATTTTAGTTAGTTTTCT
This sequence comes from Desmophyllum pertusum, assembly GCA_029204205.1. Taxonomy (NCBI): domain Eukaryota; kingdom Metazoa; phylum Cnidaria; class Anthozoa; order Scleractinia; family Caryophylliidae; genus Desmophyllum; species Desmophyllum pertusum. Next base: position 1,228,697 of record MU826362.1, read on the forward strand.
TTATTAATTTCATTCATCTTTATTACTGAAATCAGTCTCGTCGCTTTCGTCAAGTCCTTGCTTTCTTTCCCATTTTCCAAGGGCTTTTCTGTGAGCCGTTGCGGCTTTGTTCGCATTTTCTAGTATTAAATGCGGGCAGCTTATCCAAAAGAGCGTCAAGTTTCTCGTTTGCTGACTTCTTTCAGTTTTAATAAACGAGCAGCAGTGTTTTTTCAGGTCTAAAATTCTTCGTAGTTCGTAGCAATGATGCTTTTGTGAACATTGAAAATTAGCATACGACAAAAACATATTTTGTCTCACACGAAACATGCCGAAAGGGCGTGTCCCTAGTGAGTATACGTGTATACGTGCTCTGGCAACGAAGGAGTCAACATCGCTTCTTGTTGTCGGACGTTTTGAGAGCCGAAAATTCTCAAGAAGAAAAGGGGAACCTGCCAAACAGAGCTATTCTAAAGACAACTCGCTTGGTTAGTGAGAAAGTGGCAACTGCAATGAACCCACATGGTTTTCAGCTGAAGGCAAAAATTCAACACTTGGATATTGAAGTTACATTATAGTCGCTTCACTTTTGTTTAGTTACGTTCTTTGTAGATGTTTGCAAAGAGAATAGCGAAAGCCGTTCAATGACTACTGAAAACAGACATTCAACGTTAATTTTGTGAAAAGTAAATCCATGCAATCGAATTACTTGAAAGAATATTAAATATTCAGTCACCATTTGTTGTGTCAGTTGATGTTATGATAATTAATATTAATAACTCTCGAGCAGTGACTTTATATCTGATCAAACACCGCATACTAATTAGGAGTGTTTTTATCACATATGATGTCACTACACGTGACGTATTATCGATCATTTGATAGGTTCGTGGGTTTATGAATTATTAATGAGTTTTTGAATTGTTTTGAAATCGCGGCAACCTATTGTATTTGCTTTAGAAAGTCTTTCCTATTGTCAAATATCTCAACAGAAAATACAGACAAGTAATATTATTAAACTGAAAATGCATTGTGCAATTTGACCCAACAACACATTTTCATCCTCGATTAGTAGCAAGGCGGAAAAAGTCTTTCCGTTTCCGCTAAATCGGAAAACCTAAATGCGTTTGTATGTTTAGAGGGTCAATCTATCAATCAATCAATCAATCAATCAATCAATCAATCAATCAATCAATCAATCAATCAATCAATCAATCAATCAATCAATCAATCAATCAATCAATCAATCAATCAATAACTTTATTACTGTGTCAATATCTACTAGCTTTCCACAAGTGGACTACTAATTGGGGACACTTAGTTTACAAATAAAATTACAATCAAATATCAGATACGACTAATTAAGATTACAATATAATAGTAAAAACGACTAGTAAAAACCCCCAGGGGTTTTGGCGAACAAGGGAACAAACAAAACATATCGTAGGGAACAAAGGAACAAAGCAATAATATCGTAGGGAACAAGGGAACATCTGTTTTAGGGAAAACGGGAACAAAAACGCTATGAAAAAGAGGACGAAAAACATTTTGATATAAAGGACATTTAAGAGAATTTAACAGCGTTTTTTTTTCCGAGATTTTATTGATGCACAACCGTAGCTATCATTTGTGTAATTTGACTTATTGGTTAAAAAATTCCGATGTGTTCATAATTAACTGAGGTCGGAAATTCTTTATGCTAAAATAGGTACAATACGTATGCGACTTCAGCATAGGTCAGACAAGGGCTGCTATGTTGCTGTCACTGCGCGTTTGCTTCACGCGGTTTTACATGCTTGTTGTCACTAAAAAGGACTGAAGGTACGCTGTACGTGCTGAAAAAAATATACAAAAACACCCTTTTCATGTTTGTCCGTGAGTTTGAAGGGTCTGTTGTTCTCTCTTGTCTCCTGTCACCGAGTCAAGTGCAAGGAATATTTAGCCAGATTAAGCACTCTCCTGTTTTCTCATAACTGTAGTGGCCAACTATTCGTTTAAAAGTATAACGCATGGAAAACCATGCGTTATACTCTAAAACGCATGCGCATGGGTTTGCCGCGTTGTTGCGTCATAACGGAAAGTCACGTGGTGCAAAACAACCAATCAAAATCTTTCAATTTGTATAGCGCACGAAATAGATGTTATTGAATTATTATATGACCGAGACTCCTTGGGGACTGGACGCTACCGAATCCGTCAATTTGATTGGATAAAAAGGATATTGACTGCGGTCAATATTCTCCCATCTAGACCAGCATCTAGACAGCAACTTGCCGCTACGACGCCGCAACATTTTTCTAGTTAATTTTAAATTGTAAATAAAAGAAAACTATAGCAGTTTGTTCCGTATTTAATAACAACAACGACAGAGAAAAAAAATAGTTAAAAAAAGCCAGCTAAATGCATGTTTTCCGGCTTACCCACGCGGTTGTTTTTTTTTTTCTAAAAAAATTATATAATTGATTATCATTTTCTTTCGTGTTGGGTTTTGGCCAAATAATAAACATATTATTAACCGAGCTTAGTCGGTCTTTATGGGGGAATCTTGACCTAGATCTTGGTACAGACCTCACTGCGTTTGGACTGTACTGACGATCTCGGTCAAGATTCCCCCATACAGACCTCCCGCTCGGTTAATAAGAGGTAAATATTGGTCGAGTTCTTTTTTGCAAATTTTACTGGACCGAGCCGAATGCGAGGTCCATAAACTTGCAAATAAAGAACTTGACCAATATTCCCCAATTTATGATGGCTTTTTTAAAACTTTGCTGATAAATTAATGCAACCATTCTCGGCTAACGCGCGCGCTACAGTTGAGCATATACTTGCATTTGTCAGGCCACTTGGCGAAGAAAACTCCTGTCTTCACATCGTAACATGTCTCTGCCAGTTGCCTGCCACGGAAGTGGAGATTAAAAACCTGAAGTGAAACTGACTCACGTCCTTGTGAGGAGAACGGAAATGTTTTGAAAAAGATACGAACGGTCGATTCAGCAGAAGAAGTGCCGAGTAAGATCGACTCGACAAACAAATTCAAAATAGTAACGGAATGGTAAGTACAAGAATGAAATCGGATTTTTTCCCTTCGTTTCCCGTCGAATGTGTGTTTTAAAATTTATATTTCTTGCATACCGTAGGCACTAGACTGAAGCAGATGACGGAAGGTATGTTCCATGTGCTTGGGACAAGGAAAACTGTCAGAATTTAAAAGAACCAATCAGGAGGAACTCCATTCACACTTCCGTCTCATACCTGTCAATCAATGAGTTTGAAATTTAACTTCCGTGGCAGGCAACTGGCAGGAACATTCTGTGAAACGGGTATTTTAAAACAACGTCAAAATATTGCAGAACTGGGATCAATTGGGCAAAATAAGCTCACTGATGTTTAGTTCAATGTTTCTTATTCTCACAGAATAATTTTCGCGAAATTACAAAGGATATTAGCTTTCCAAATAATGCGAAATTCGAAGGCTGTCATAGGACTTTCATCCCTTGTCATTTTTCTTTAGATTCCGAACGGTTTCCGAACAATTCTCGGCTCCAGACCTCGCGCGATTCAATTCTCAGTTCCAGACCTCACGCGTAAAAAATCCCAAAATGGCTGCAAAATAAGCCTCAACGAACGGTAAGTTTATCTTTTATTCATGTTACAATCCATGTGAGGGCCCCCTGTGCAAATGAGGCTAATGGGCCAATACAATGCCAGATTGACCCTTTCGCCTCGTTTGCATGTCAAACCGCTGACCGTCTGTAATAACTGCTGTTCGGAAAGCTCAGAGAACCAATCAGAATGCTCCATTTCATCATGGACCAGTTTGCCATATAATAAAGTTGAATATTAAACTCTGATAAAAAACATGTTTTTTTAACCAATCAGAGCGCGCGCAGCATCTGAGTCTATATTTTAATAACTGATAAGGAGGGAGATAGAAACTTTAAGGGGGGGGGGGGGGGAGTGGTATACCAATGTACACTTTATAAAGTACCCCAAATACCTAAACTTAATATTAGAATACCACATAAGAACACAGATGCTCTCAAACAAGGATAAACCAGGATTTTATTTATTCAACCAAGGGAAACGAAAATTGGTTCGAGAAATCCGGGGGGAATATCGAGGGTAAAATTACAGTGTGACAAATCCAAGGGAAACGACTTTTGGATCGAGTTATCGGGATTTTTGAGAAATCGAGGGTTCGAGAAATTTGAATTCCGCACTGTACACTAAATACCCATATGATTCAATGCAAATAGAGAATAGCGTACGCTCAATCCACCGTACGGGAACCTAACACAGCCAATAGGCACATAGAAAGCCACATTTTTTCCGAAATTCGTCCCCGTACTACTAAAATTGTGTATGCTAGGTTTGAAATTTTTAGAACTTTTCTGTGCGTTTTTATGAGCGTTTTTAGGGTTTTCGTGCGCTAAGAATTATGGGTAAATGTACCAGCCGCCATCTTTTTCGGTACGGTGGATTTAAAAACCTTCTTGTGTAACGTTATCTCAAAATCCCTGGTTGACCCTGATCAATATATATCTCAATTTTGAACAAATATGCCGCGAATTTAACTTTTCTCTGTTTTTCTACTGCCCAAATTCTCTTCCTTTGCGGATTAAATGGTTGACAAATTCGCGTTCTAAGCTCCTGACTCGTCCTAACCTGCGCATGCGTAGCTTGCCGTTTCGTTGGTGCGCGTGTTGGCAAAATAAACGGTGAAGCGATGAGTCGGGGCTTCGTCGCTCTCGTATTTGGCCTGCGCGCGCCAACAAAACTGCCAGCTACGCAGGCTAGACCTCTAGCCGACTAGACTCGTCCCCAGTGTCTTCTCTTATGAGAAAATTGTTAGACGCGGGGGGAGGGGGTGTTAGTTCTAGACAAAGCATTCAAGAAAACTGAGTCATTTTGGTCTTGCACAAGGATTTTATTTGTTCTCTGTTCTACAAATCCTAGAGTCCCTATGTGTGAAACCGTCTATCACTTACAAATGTCAGTTCTATGCTACGACTCTTTTCAAGACCATCATTCTTAGTGGAAACTAGATTTCTGCTACCAGTTCTAGTTCTCACTGCACAAAGATGTATCCCATGGCTTTGATGTACTTGTCGCCATTATCTGAGGCCGAGCTAGCCGCGTTTCCACATGTAACAGAGTTGTTAGGAGAAGATCCAGAACCAAACCCGATTCTGGAATTACAGGAGCCGCAATTGTTTTGGTTGTTACCAAGAATACCGATTCTTGCTCTGGCACTGGCACCATAAGAACACTTAGCATTGAACCCTTCCTTGTTACAGTTGAACTACAAAGAGGCCTCTGAACCAATCAGCGACTTCCACGTGTCACGACCCAGTGAGGTGGCGCGGTATGTCCCGTCAGCGATCAGTGAGTACAGAGAGTTGGCGGGATGGTTGATGACAATGAACTTGATCTTATGGTCGATCTTCATACCGAGACAAATCTTGGAGAAGGGTGTATTCCAGTAGGTCGGTAACTTGGTCTCTTGTGAATCAAACAAAGTATTCCCTCCAGGAAGGTTGTATTCATTATTATCACTCCAGTACGTCGAGTCATAATGAAAGGTGTTCTGAGAAATAATAAATTATCAATCAAAATATATGTATTTATTCATTCATCATTTCACAATAACTACGTGGTCGTCAATTATGGTTTTATATTTGTACAAAAGGCTTTCTAGTTAGCTGGAATGATCCCGACATTGGAAAAACTTCCTAAAATAATTTGAAGTTCCATCTCTCTTGATCTCACTTGACTTCTGTATGTGACAGCCAATTTTATCAGAGCTAGCTCGAGATTCACGCAACTCAAGTCGATCGCTTTATAGCTCTTTATCATAAATTATAAAATAGCTGAGATTCTCGCGCGTATGTTTCTTGCAGAAAAAGCCATGTCTCGGCCAGAGTATAAAGAATAGATATGACGTCAGATATAACGTCAGTCGGCTAAACTTGGCTTGCTTGCAAGAAATTCGATGGCTGAGAGAACCTCGCCTGCGGCTCGGGTTCTCTGTCTGTACGCCATCTCGGGAGCGAAATGACGTGGCTATGATCTTTATCAGAGTATAAAGACATAGGAACGGAGGTTTTATTCCTTAAATGTATTAAAGTATAATTGGCCGTGTTAGTACCTTTGTGCATCGGTCTTCATGACCAGCGTCCATACACCTCCTCCGCAACCTTCCAGATCAGTCATGTGACAGCAGCCAATACAGAATAAGAGTGGTTAGTTGCTATTCTGAGGCCGGATTAGCATCTTATGTCATAACTGCTTAAGATATATCTTAGGAGAAAACTATTGTTCCCGAAGACCTCCTTACTCTGAGACTTACGTTTTTCTCCTAAAATTTGGAGATCAAAATTGACCTCCTAACTTGCCAAGACATGTCTTAAATCCATGTAGAGTGATGGCGCCGCGGCCATTTTGTTGTATACAGCTGTTTCGAGAAAGGTTGTCGGAAAAAAGCGCACGCGACAATCCCAAAAGGTAATCTGTGATATTATCAATGAAATTTGAATAAGTCAAATAAATACATTCAAACCCGTCGATGCCTACTTTTGTTGCATTCTTTTAGCACTCGCAAACATAAGTCCATGCGTCTCTTGCCATTTTGTCAGATTTCCCTGAAATGTTGAAGTCAAGGAACCGTGAAATTAAAACTACCCACAATAACTTTCGGGATTGTCGCGTGCGCTTTTTTACGACAGCCTTTCTCGAAACAGCTGTATCGTTCATCCAGTGTTGGGCCTCTACTAGGGGCCTTAACAATCTGTTCCATATCATGCTGACTAGCTAAATTGCAATTGCAAAAATTGCATTCATAACTGCGATGATCATTTATTCATTTAATTTCATTTCCGCAGTTCACATAAATGATTTCATTCATATATATTCATCAACACATTCATTCCTATCACGCGGGCATAAGCTCACAGTTGACCTGCTTCCAATGTGTGGATTCATGCATCAGTTGGTAGAGCATCGCACTGGTAACGAGGAGGTCATGGGTTCATCTCCTGTTGAAGCCTGAATTGTTTTCAGGCTGAAATTGCAATTGCAAGAATTGCATCATAACTGCGATGATCATTTAGGCCTGGTTTAAATGTCGCATTTCCACATGTGCCGAATCTAATGAAGAATTAATGCATGTGAAGTTCGACGTTTAAATCAATTAAATTCGAGAGATTTGAATTAAATGCGACTTTTGCCGCATCTTCGACTGGGCCGAGTCGCTCTCGTATTTGGCCTCGCGCGCGCCAACAAAACTGCCAGCTACGCAGGCTAGACCTCTAGCCGACTAGACTCGTCCCCAGTGTCTTCTCTTATAAGAAAATTGTTAGACGCGGGGGGTGTTAGTTCTAGACAAAGCAGTCAAGAAACTGAGTCATTTTGGTCTTGCACAAGGATTTAATTTGTTCTCTGTTCTACAAATCCTAGAGTCCCTATGTGTGGAAACCGTCATATCACTTACAAATATCAGTTCTATGCTACGACTATTATTAAGACCATCGCCTTCTTAGTGGAAACTAGATTTCTGTTACCAGTTCTAGCTCTCACTGCCACAAAGATGTAATCCCATGGGCTATTGATGAACTTGATGCCATTATCTGGGATGGTAACAGACGCGTTTCCACATGTTGTTAGTGTCGTCAGGAGAATATCCAGTACCAAACCCGATTCTGGAGTTAAGGGAGCGGCAATGGTTGTTGGTTGTTAGCAATAAAACCGATTCTTGCTCTGAGCACCATTACTATGAGTACCCTTAGCATTGACATCCTTCCCGGTTACAGTTGAGCTGCAAAGAGGCCTCGGAACCAATCAGCGACTTTCACGTGTCCACGACCCAGCGAGGTGGCGCGGTATGTCCCGTCAGCGATCAGTGAGTACAGCGAGTTGGCGGGGGTGGTTTATGACAATGAACTTGATCTTATGGTCGATCTTCATACCGAGACAAATCTTGTGAGAAGGGTGTATTCCAGTAGGTCGGTAACTTGGTCTATTGTGATATCAAACAGAGTATTTCCCTCCAGGGAAGGTTGTATTCACTATCTATCACTCCAGTACGTCGAGTCATAATGAAAGGTGTTCTGAGGAAATAATAAACTTATCAATCAAAAATTTATATGTATTTATTCATTCATCATTTCACAATAAACTTACGCGGGTCGTCAATTATGGTTTTATATTTGTACAAAAAAGGCTTTCCTAGTTTAGCCTGGATATGATCCCGACATTGGAAAAACTTCCTAAAATAATTTGAAGGTTCCAATCTCTCTTGATCTCACTTGGACTTCTGTATGGGACAGCCAATTTATCAGAGCTACAACC
>MU826362.1:1237521-1316474 GCA_029204205.1 Desmophyllum pertusum
CTTGATCATCTCAAAATATAATGTCTAGACAAAGTCACAACAGTTTCTTAAGAAACTAATCACTTGGTTTCACTATAGACTACAGTTGAAGCTCCCGTAAGAAAAGTGTCCGCAACTATAGCGGGCCCTGACTTACGGGAATGTGGTAAATACAGAGTTTGTATGAAGCTAGAGTACAAACAGGGTTCTTGCCAAGGCGGCCGTAAGGTAGCTTTCTGCTTACAAGAGTTTTCGTTCAAAGAGCTTCGACCTGTAGTTCGTGGCGCAACTGCGCCATTTTAAAAAAAGTGGGGCTTACTTGACGAGAAATACTGTGTCTGTAATCCGAATCCGATGTCATAATAATTTTCGTAACTCTAATATTATTTTCTCGGTCTCTAAATTTAGAATACGTAGCTGACTGATTCCTTTCAGGGACCGGTTGTTTCAAGGGTGGATAACGCTATCCACCCTGGCCAGGGCCCGATTGTTCAAAGGATGGATAACGCTATCCACGCGGATAAATCACTATATCAGTGGATAGCGTAATTTGTTTTGTTACGATACGAGATACGAAACCTCCATATAAGTGTTTTTTAACACTTATCCACTGGATAGCGATTTTTCCGGTGGATATGGCTTTATCAACCTTTGAATAACCAGGCCAAGGTAAATCACTATCGCAAGCGGATAGCGTAGTGTCGGTTGTGTTAGCACTTATTCACTCAGTGGATAGTGATTTCTCCGGTGGATAGCGTTATCCACACCTTTTGATAACCGGGTCCCCTGGACCATAGGCCATCAGCAGTCACTTTTCAGAGCTAAAATTTAAATTGTTGTCTAATCACTCTGCAGTGAAACGACAACAAAATAATTTCTAACTTAGTATAAGTAACAACAACCAGACCATGGTATAGGAGGGGGCCATCTCGTTTAATTGATCAGACATAAACGGTGTTTTTTACTAATCAGTCCGGGAGGATACCGAGTTCTGGAATAAAGTGTGACGTCATATTTCGTTTTGTTCTTGCCGAAAATAAGCAAAAATCGCCAAGAAAGTAATATAGAGAAATTGGGGCTCATTCTAAAAGCTCCTTACGCAGCCTCTACGCGCAATATCCGGGAACTTTGTGTAGCAAATCGGGTAGATAACAAGATGGATTCGTGTTCAGGTTGTGTTTTTGGCGAGGAAATGAAAGCTTTAACAACGAATATTTGAGCAACGAAAGTTCGTGGATCGTGACCGCCGCCGCCATGTTGGCGGGCATGAAATGTAAGTACATGTATTTGTGTTTTATTTTCTCTGACATGGAGAATTTTCTAGACCAATAGAACAATTTTCCTCAGATTGTAGTGGTTTATAAGGGTTGTTTGTTTTGGACAGTTTTCGTCGCTGGTAACCACCTAGGAAAAATGGTAACACTTTTTAAAGTTGACTGCTCGGATGCTCTGCTCATATGCGTTCATTGACGCATCGCTTCGAGCTAGCGTTGTGAGGCATTTAGGCAATTGTTTAGTCACGGCTAGTAACAGCTAGTAAGCACATGCGAAGGTGTGATAAATCAGTGAGAGTAAGCTTATAGGAACTTATTTAATATTTTTCTACTTCGAAATAAATTGGGCCATGTTTGCCAATCGCTGGTTAAAGCATATGCTGATATCTTTCATGCTCCTACTGTAGTTTACTTTGCTAAATTTTGTTTCGTGTTTTGGACTTTCTAACAGGATTTTTGAGAAATGGAGATTCATTGTCAAATTGTAGAGAACTCTTGCGGCATAAATCCAGAGAGAGATTATACATTTTTTATAAATAAAACCCAGGATGATTTGATAAATAAAATGACTATGTAAAGTATTTGCATACTTTGAGCGCAACATTTGTAGTGAAGATAGGCCCTAGTCATCATGGCTTTGTTTTTTTCTTTCTTGTTTTATAGTGTGGTGTACAGGATTACCCACAACGACAAAAACTCCTGCCTCACAAAAGTGGGTAAAAAACAAGCAGCTATGATGGGGGGGGGGGGGGTGGGGGGGGGGGGGGGGGGGGGGGGGGGGGGCTACATCCCGTGTGAATGGGTTCTCCTTGTAATGGATGGTTTTGTGGACGAAACCATCACAAAAATAACCACAGGGCTAACAATGTGTCAGGAAGAAGGAGAGGAGATGGAAGTACAGGTTTGTTGGCAAATATTATTTAACATGTGAGGGAGCTTGAAATGAGCACAAAGCATGAGCGGGGAATGACAGCAAGGATAAAAATAGGATAAGAAAAAAAGTCACTTTACTTTTCCTCTCCTTCCCATTCTTTCCCAGCGCCTCCTCTGCTCAATTATCTCCACCATGCTGTGCATGCTGGGGACAAGGATTACAGTAACCTGTCAGGGACATTTAATAATAATATTCCATGTATTTCTTTTTCTTAGAGAGTCTAGAGCGTGCTCTGGTTTGTGCCAGATATGTATTGGGGTTTTTTCCTTTTATTTAATCCCCAGAGTCCTCTGATTCACAAACTCCGCATAAATCCTTGGATGTATACTTAGGGGGTGAGTACATGGCGAATTTCAGCCCGGGCTGAAATTTCAGCCCGGTTAAGGGGGCTGAGATTTCCAGCCCGGCTTCCGAATCAAATCCTCTTGAAATGAGGTTAGCGATTACATTGATCAAAGTTTTTCAGCGCCGTCTAAAAATTCAGCCCGGGCTGAAAAATTCCAGCCCGGTTTGAGAAACCGGGCTGGAATTTTCAGCCCGGCTAAACGGCTGAAAAAACCCATGTAATCGGAATGGAATTTCAGCCGGGCTGAAAAGTGAACTTGGGCATGCGCAGTGATTGTGTTTTGGCTAAATTGTAGAATGCCCGGCAACGTATTTGCATGTCATTGAATGAGAATGGTCCTTTTGTTTTTATACACCCGTGCAGCCGGTATGGTATGTAAATAAGTTGCCAGTTTATTGTAAAATCACTCTGTGTTTTAAACAAGATGGCAACAGCAAGGAAAAAAGGTTATAGTGGAAATATACCCAGTAACATATTTGCATGACATTTGAATGAGAATGGATCCTTTTGGGTTTTTTTATGCTTCGTTCTACAAACGTTCAGCCGATATGTAAATAAGTTGCAGTTTATTCAATCGCCCCTGATTCTCTGATGACTCTTCCCGCGCAATTTCAATTTGGTGCCCGGGCTTATATTTCAGCCCGGGCTGAACTTCGTCATGTAATCGCCAACAAAATTCCAGCCCACTAGCCGGGCTGAGATTTCAGCCCGGGCTGAAATTCGCCATGTAATCACCCCCTAAGTATTGCTTCCTAACAATAGGCTATTATTAGGAAACAATAATTAGGATACATCTTAGTTTAGGAGGGCTTTGTGAATCCACCCCATGTATGCTCAAAAAATCGAATCATGTATTTACGATAGTTATGGGATGCAAATTAAAGCAAGTAATTAAAAAGTGTTTTTGTGTTTTGTTTCTAGGTGGAGGGAGGAAGGAAGAAACAAAAGATGTAGATGGATTGCTGAGATTTAATAAAATAGTATTGACCTGAAACATTGCGGACTGGTTATTTCTTCATTCACATATTCATTTTATGTCTAGATAACAAGAACAAATTTACAGGCTTAGAGAAATGAATTGCAACCAACAGACCAATGATTTATCAAATTACAGTCCACAGTCCAGCCTGATAAATACATAGACTGAAATATTACAGACAGTTCACTTTGTTCCAGAAAGACCATAAACTGCAATGTTTCAATGCAGACACTCAATTCTATTACTTCAGTGTCAAGTTTATTGCTTCAGTGTTCATATTAACAACAATCGGCTTTAATAAATAGTACGATTTGAAACCCTCTAACACCCTGCAGGATCTGAGAGATCTGAGATAGACTTATAAACGTGAACAGTACATACATGTACTTTTCCACTTTGGTTGTCACTGGATTCACAAATTTTCAGGTGACTCTTGCAAGGGCAATATAGTGTGACTGCAAAACAATTTCAGACCCACATTTACTGTTCCATGCTACTTAGTATATTAAAATGAGAGAAGATCCACCTTTTTTGGTACAAGCATTACTATAACTAAGTATTAGACTACAAAATTAAAAGCTCTATGCTTGTGTTTTATAAATAAACACTTATTAAAAAATCAAAAGTCTATGAACGTATTAAATGCGATAACATGACAAGCTCAATCCATATTTTTCAGTTTTAGAAGGGGGCGCCTTTTATGAACACATCGCATATAGACACGATAAAGCCAGTTGAGTAAACGGAATAAAATACTAATTTGAGGAAATAGAATACGGTAAAGAAAGGAAACACACCAATTTCTTGTTTACAAGGAGGGCCTTCCCCATGATCTTGGTATTTATGTTGAGCAATACATCCCGAAGAACGGCATGTTAAATTATAAGCTTAAGCTTTTAATAACTAAAAGACTGACTTTATACGAGAAGAGAAAGCGAACTCCTACCATTTTGTGTAAGTAATAAGCTCAACGAAAGCTATTACGACTTCGAAGCTGCTAATACGACAAAGAAAATAGATTTCTAGCCTCATTACGGCACGAAATAAAAAGAAAATCGTATGCACTTTCCTCGCGCTTTGTCCGCCATCTTGAATTTGGCTGAAGAGAATCTTGTTATGAAATGCGATCCAATGTTTTGATCGGTGACGTTTCGTGACGTAGAACAATTGTTTTCGTTTCTTCCAGAACTGGTATCCTCCCGGACTGCTAATATCATTTAGTAAAATCTACTGTACACTAATGCAAATGAGACAATCTGATTGGCTGAGCTACTGCACACTATCAGCCATTAGTGTGCAGTGGCTGGAGGTCGTCTACAAATTTGCCGTTTCTTTTCGTTTCTACGAAGTTTCGGTGGATGATTTAGAGTTAATACTAGACAATTGTTATGATTTTTACTAAAACAATTAGATTATGAGCTCGAGATTTCTATGATGTGATAGTTGATGAGGCCCGTAGGCCGAATCAACTATCTCATCATAGAAATTGAGAGCTCATGATCTAATTGTTAATTAGTAATACAGCACATATAAACTAATGTACTAAAGTAAATTTACGTAATTGAAACGATCAAAAACGGAGATGCCGTCGAATGAACAACTCCTAACTGCAAACTGCTTAAATATTCAATCTGTACATGATTACGTAACCTGCATACCAGCGGAATTACATAATCTACATACCAACCAACGCACAGCTATAATACAATAACAACGTGAACAATTACATTAACGATCGGTGGACATTTTTGGCAATTGAAGTCTTCGTTGAAGCAATGGAAGAGTTTCCGATTCTTCAGTTTTATCCAATCAAAAACTGGCGCAAGCACTCACGTTACTCCGAAAGCAATCGCGCCAGCATAGCACAATGAGGACGTCATGTTGCTTAGCAACTTCGGGACGAAAACCGCGGGCTCAGTTCCGTCTTGGAGGCCAACTGGCACTTGCTCTCCTAACTGAAGTAAATTTAGATGTTTGACCAATTTTCAGTACACCATTTCCTACTCCTCGTGTGACTGTACTGATTAATCGCATCAATCAGAAAACAATACGGGCAGTCGAAAATCCATGTTACTTAGCAACGCTTTGACGACACAGCGGGCTCATTCGATTTATATCAGAGACAAGATGTCAAAAATGAAACTGAACCGCTGATTTACGATAACCTAAGGAGCGGTTCTCTGTTTCCTTTGTCTGAAGTAACTACAGAACTAACTAACTACGACCTGTATATAACGCCCTGTATCAAGCGGTCACCCTGTATTAAAGCGGCCAGTTTTCACAATCCCGAATTTCGCCCATACAAACTTTGTATTTGCTACCTGTATTAACGGTCACCTGTATTAAGCGGTCGTGGCCACCCTTTAGCAGTCCCATGTTTGTCTGTCTTTGTTAATTTTTACCTGTATTAAGCGCCTCACACTTGAATGAATCGATTTTATTTCACTTAAAAATGGATCCATCAACACTACAGCACCATCGACATCCCTTGAGCTAAAACTGCACGTAGTTCTCCGATTTCGTAAATGCTTTGTAGATCTCAATGTACATGTAATGAAGTACAGTTGTATAAAATGATAAATAAATAATATTGTTCCTTGGAATTACTGCTTGACTTGAAACCCTTCTTCGCCTAGCTTTTTATGTCTTATTGACATTTGACCACGCCCACGAAGTATTTTTGGTGAACCTGTATTTTTAAGCGGAAACCTGCATTTAGCGGCCTAATTTCCAATTCCCGAGGGTGACCGTTATATACAGGTTCGACTGTAGACGGTTAGAGCACTAAAACCAAACCGAAGCAATCATTGTAACGGCCAATCATAGCAACGTATATCAACCACATGAACCAATGAGAACTCGAAGCAAATACACGTAACCGGAACCAAGCGCCGGGAAAACGCGTGTGACCAAGTCGCGATTGGTTTTGGTTTTGCATCTGATTGGTTGAGAAGGTGGCGCGACGTTTTTAAACCAATCACAGAGCGAAGAACCGGCGCAATTCCAGGCTACGTTCGATACGCGATTTAAAACCGCTCTGTGTAACATACTCTGAGCAAAACCACATATCTCCGGACTGGCCGGGTTGTATTTTTTCCCGCCGCGCAGTAGCCTGCGAGCAAGCTCTCTTGGCGTAGCCGCGCACAGTAACAGTAACTACCTGTCGTTTTGGTACCTCGTAGGGGTGAAAATGAATTTGAGGCACGCTCCGCCAAACGAAATTCTGATACCCTGTACCCTTAGGGTTTGCAAAATTCCAACAATCAGTGTTTTAGAATGAAGTATTTTCCCGGGCGAATAAAAAGATGAAGGAAGATTTCGTGCCATAATGTATGTTTTTAAATGATAGTAATATATCCACTCAGTCTAGAGTCGTCCTGATATTCGAATAGAAACTAACCCAGTAAAACTATACGCTTTATTTTGAGTAAATACTGAATACAGGTATTGTTTCAGCGTTCGCTGATTACACTGACAAACGGACGCCCTGTTGCTCAGCTGATGCTACAAGTCAAAACGAAACCCTAGATGTAACTCACTGGGAACGGAACCGGGACGCTTGCCTAGAAAACGAATTTTTTTTGCTAATGAACCGAGATTTGGAGAAGAGCCTTAGTGCAGAAGCTTTGACTTATAACAGAGCTGAGCGTAACGAATATTGGCCGCAACTACGTACGAAGATTTAATGCGACGTAAAAGAACTGCTTGGGACGTAATGAACCCTCTCGGAGCGACAATTCCTTAAAAATAAAGTTTTGTGAATCATATTCGGTCAGGAAAAGCTTCATCTAAACAGGCAGCAATCAGCATCTAATTTCTCCCAATAAATATCAATAAGATGTGGTTATGAGAATAGCAGACGAAAATTTTCACGAAATACTTCTGATGTAACCATTGTACTAACAACTGGGTGGTTCATGCAAAACATGTTTTTACCAATAGTTGGTTTTCAAGGAACAACCTTTTGTTTGCTATTCATTTTGGACTCAGGGCCTACTAGACAGCTAAAATTATTTGGCAGTAATAACAGAAAAATAAACCATGGTGAAGACATTTGAAAGCTGCATGACTCTCTTTTTTAAAGATTTTTAAATGCAATATCTCTACCATTCCTGCGATGGACTAGCATCCCATCCAGAGAGGGTATATAAATACCCGGGGGGAGGGGGGGGGGGGGGGGGGGGGAGAGGGGGGGACTCCATATAAAAGGGGTCGGGGGTGCTCGTCGGAAATTTTGAAAGAACCCCTAAAAGGTCCCCATTCATTTTCACCCCTAAGAGGTACCAATTCTAAAAACAACACATTAACTGACAATATAACATTCTTTAATAGTGAAGAAGACGATTCCTTCGAATACGATCTACTCGTATTTTTCCGGCCTCAGCAACCCTAAAAGGTACCGCGTTAACTCTAAGGGTGGTCAATTTAGATTTTACACCCTAAGCTGGTACCAAATCATGAATTTTAACCCCTAAAAGTACGACGAGCACCCCGCCACTTTTATATCGAAGTCCCCCCCCCCCCCCCCCGGGATAAATACTCCGCCCAACTTGCCTTGAAAACAGACTTTATCTGCCATTGAATCGCTTGAATTGCTCGCCAGCATACTAGTTTTCAACATCTAAACGTTCTCGCAGACTTTCAGTGTATGATGACATTGTACAACCGGATTATTGCGTTTTGCAAACTTGTTGAAACCCTAAAGCGTGAATTCTATATGGATAATGTTACAAAACCTCGCGAAACATCTTTCATAAGACTGTTAATTTTCGAAATAATTTATCCATGTTTCTTCTTGCTAGGAAAAATTTAAGAAGATTATTTTTTATTTTTCAATTCGTGGAAACTGTTCAGTCCAAACAATATTAAATGTAAACAGTATAAGTTTTGCTTGTCCCCCACCAAAAAGAAAGAAAAGGTAAACTAATATAAAGATAACATTCATTTGGACTGGCAAAATATTTGACTTAATTTAACAAAAGAAACCAAAGCCATGTGCCACAATGTCATAAACATGACGGGAATTCGAGAACACGAGAGAAATTTAGAATAATACATGGCGGCTTTGAATTCAACGCGTGCGAAACGATAAAATGAACCATCGTTTTAACCAATCAGAATCTAGTCCAAATCATAATATTGCTCTTAAAGCTCAGTTTTGTCAAAAGTTCATGATCTGTAATCTGTAATCTGTAATCCAAATTGATAAACTACGCTTTCTTATAATACACCAATAGATATTGTGCACGAAATAACGTGCTAGAGATTCCATAAAACAGCTGAAATAATGGGCCCACTTTTTCTTCTTTTTAGAATTTCAGCTAAGTATTCGAAGTCTCAAATGTCAAGCCTATTTTTATGCTACCTCGTGTAGCCCCGGTTTCGCCAGGCTAAAGTAACGACAAACAAATAAAAATGGTTCGTTTTAGTTCTTCTTTCCTCGTGGTCGCCTGGCTGGTAACTCTCAGCGTTCAACTCACACCGGGGACAAGTATAAAGGCCCGATTAAACGGTCTCAAAATTGTCCTCAATATTTCTCTCAACATTGTTGAGAGCCGATGTTGAGGCCGTTGAAATCACCCTTTGTCTCAACATCTTCTCGAGTTTCTTTTGTTCTCGGAATGTTAAAGTCGTTTGACACGGCATGGTCTCACATCTCTCAGCATGACTCAACAAATGCTGAGAGAACGTTGAGACTGTTTTGATCGGGCTTCATTGTTTTATTGCAAACTGAAGCCTGTCACGAGTTTTGTCTTTGTAAAGACACAAGTAAATAATGTTTCACACGAAAATAGTACAGCTGCGTAGATTACAAATCTACCTGTATGGAATCATAAGAAATGTATAAGTCTATTTAAGGTGTTTCACCAACTTTAAGATATCCGTTTTATTTGTTGTTTTCACATCCGCGCAGATGGTTTCAACTTGATATCGCGAAAACCTCTCCATAAAAAAAGATCACTCGTCCTCTAACTCACCCACTTACTCTGCAAGACGCAAACCATATAGACCTCACTAACGTTTCAGTTCCAAGCCAAGATGAAGACGTGTTTCATCTTCTGCTCGTGGCTATGAGTGCCTCGGTAAGTAATGATTCTATAAATATAGTGATTTTTTTTATTTCCTGATTCGAAGAGCTAAAGACGGTATGGCCACACCTTTAGTTAAAACAGGTTAAAAACAGGTCAGCTGCTATTTTCGACATGACAAGCACACAAACGACAATTCCTATGAAAGTTTTTACTTTATCATGTAATTCAAATATATAAGGCATTGATACAAAGTCAGATCAGATACAAAGTCAGCCGAATCGATGAAGAGAATGATGAAGTAATAGAAAAACAAACTTATCTTCACGAAGGCAGAAACATTTTTCCAACAACAAAAAAGAAAACATTCAAACGCTTTTTTTTATCAGAGCGGTTTTTGCGTGTTATCACAGTTTGTTCGAGCTTTAACAATTGGTTTAAGAAACTGTTCCAATCCCAAAAAGGAAAATATTACATTTTAGCAATGACCGTAACCAAATCCATTCCTGCGCTTTGCACTGGCTCTAAAACCGCCTAAAATCTGACCAAACTGTTTAGTTCTCCCGAGTTCTTACCGCAATTTACTGTTTCAGTATCCTTTCCTGACGTCGTACATATAGTATAGTCTCGCTCAGGCAAAACGCGGGAACTCTTGAGATCTTCCCCCCCCACCCCTCCCACCCCGCTACCTGCATTACTTTCCTCCGCGGCACTGAACATCAACGAGGAGAGCACTTGGTCAGGAGCCGAAGGAGAGACGCAAGAACACCGCACATGGTAACAATATCCCAGACGAAGAAGTGTCCGCTTTGAGAGGTTTGAAATGTAGTTTTTGTGTATGACCCACGACCACGGACTTAGGAAAAATTTGTGTTGGACAAGGTTTCGAATGTAGCTAAAGTTTAAAATGATGACAAGTCTTACTATTATTGCTTACTCCTTAACTGTTTTCCCTTTTATCTTTACTGCCAAGGGCTCGAGAAGTCTCCAAGGCCACCAGGCTACAGTACTTTACACCCGAACGTCAAAGGAAGATCATCGTTGCAGCAGGAGGTGACTAAATCCTTAAATGTAAAGATAGTTTTGTTTACTTGCAGTGTCGCTGGTTTGAAAAAGCTCGCTCAAATTACTGATGAGTAAAGTTTTGTTGACAGACATCGTTGAAGGTGATATCATGCTGGACAGTAAAACTGCCGCTTTCTACCGGGGAGAGTCGAGAAATGCCATGAAGAACGTGAATCTGTGGCCAAAAGGAGTGGTGCCTTACATCCTTGACTCAAGTGTGGGTGAGTGAAAACAACCTTAAACACTTTAACATGTTACATGTTTCCAGTTTCCACCCCACCCCCAACCCGGCTACAATATTGGCAAATTACGTGCCGACACGCCCTGTGTATTTCTCCCCTCCCCTCCCTCCACCGAAAATAATCCCATGCACCCAAAATTAACGCGTTTTGAATAAAAAGAAGTCGAGAACCTAGTGTCAGAATTTTACAGTATTCTTGGAAGCAAGCTTTTCGTGCGTGCAATTCTATCTTCTTCAAAACGATTAGTTTCTAAATAAACTGCTGTGCTGCGTCGGCGGGCAATTGAAACACTTAGTTGATTACCAACTAGAAGTTGGTAAAGGTAAATTAACCGCCGTCAATTTAGAAAGGTGACGTTTCGAGCGTTAGTCCTTCGTCGGACCAATAACATCCTGTTCAAAGTCAGTTATTCCATTGTTGCTTTATCCTGCAGATGATCACCTCCGACAGCAGATTGACATAGGTATAAAAGAATATCATAAATATACGTGTCTGCGGTTTGTGAAGAGGACAAACGAAAAAGATTACATCAGAGTTATGAAACCAGCTTCAGGGTAAGTTTATAATTTTATATATTCCTCAAAAACTTTTATGGAGGTGTGACTCCGGTTCTTGAATCCCTCTAACACAGTTTCAGGTCAAACATGTATATGATTTTCTGTGCAACACTCGGCTTCTATATTTTATACCCGAAGTGGTTGGTGATTGTGTTTTGTCAAATTCAATTAATACTTCATTGGTTTAACCTCTCTCTCTCTTGTATCATACGTTTTAAGATTAATGCGCCTTAATAAGAGAGATGAATACCGTAAAAGCTCTATTAAGCTCCCCGGGGGACTTATTTAATTTTACGCCTCAAGAAAGGGGGGGGGGGGGGGCTTATTAGAGAGGGGGGCTTAATAGAGAGGGGGGGGGCTTATTTCAAATCATAAATTTTCGAGAAAATTCACATTAATTTTTCAAACTTTACTATTATACCACAAACTAAAAAAGAACAAGAGTTTAGTTTAAGTTTAATGTGTTCGCCATGATAATTTACAAATGGGTTATGTATGACCGTCTTACAAATACAACGTCGTTTATACCATAACTTAATGATAGTTCTTGAAATTAAAGACCACGTTTCAATACAAAGTGACAGAAACGCTAGAAAATATTGCTGAAAAAGTCATTTACATAAGCCTGACGGAAGGGGGGAGGGGGCTTAATAGAGAGGGGGGAGGGGCTTATTACAAAATCTGACTTTCAAAGGGGCGCTTATTAGAGAGGGGGCTTAATAGAGGGGGGGGGGGCTAAATAGAGCCTTTACGGTAAGCATGTACGGTCTTGAACGTCCCTTCTCTTCTTTTACTTCCCTTTTTGGCGCAAACCTTACTTGAGACCAAACACACCAAATTTATAACCATGTGTAAGACACTGCTGAAAACCCATTTTGGTGGCACATACATAATGGACAACACCTTCCACGCCCCTGCCAAACAATTTCTGCTTCTGGAAGCCATAATGGATAAGAAGTACGTGTTTTATTTGTAGATGTAACTCAATGGTGGGCGCCATTGGTGGAGAACAAATCCTTAACATGGGATCTGGCTGTCAGTATGTAGGACTTGTTCTTCACGAGTTTGGTCACGCAATCGGCTACTTTCACGAACACAACAGACCTGACCGTGACGATGTGGTTGATATCCAGTGGGATAATATTCAGTATGGTAAGGACAATTTTCTTATGAATGAATTTGAAATCAGCGTTGTCTGGCCGTGGTGCTTACTTTCCTCATTTATCAAATGAGTCTTTACACTTTCTTCTCATTCTAACTCGATAATAACATAGAGGGCAAAATGACTGAAAGATGATTGGTTTAGAAAGACATGTTATAGATATTTTTTGTAAAATTGTGTTCGTAGAGGGCCGGCAAAATTGCTCCGATGACTACTGAGTTACAAAGTAGAGCCGACGGAAGACTTCGGAAGCTTTCAAAGATTAAGTTACCCGAATTTTTCGAAGATTTCTGAAGGGGATCACCCAAGAACTTCTGAATATTGTCGAACGTCAGGGCAAGGTTAGCAAATTTCAGTTCCGATATGCTGCGAAAATTATCGAAAATCACCCGATGACATGTGTTTCGACGCTTAATCCTGAATTTTACACAAAATCCACATATTTGCATTGTTGTTACAAGATAAACTCTGAGGCTCTCCCATCACTGTAACTTGTGATTTTTTAACAGGTTTCAAAGACGCTTTCTATAAATACACTTTTGACGAGGCTGATGTTCAAGGCTTCAAGTACGATCTGACATCCATCATGCACTACGAGAATGGCGCTTTTACCAACGGCTATTGCCGTCCAACTATGCTTGTTAAGAATGACCCGTCATACGAGGTCACACCAGTTTACCTGAGAGAATTCAGCCCCCAGGATATACAGAAAATCAACAAGCTTTATAGCTGCCCGACCACCCAGCTACCACCCACAGGTAAAACAAGCACACACGCTAGAGTTCACTTTCACCCTAGGTTAGGATAGTTTAGATCAATCTGTATAGACAGTGTTTCCAGTCAGATGTATTCTAAACCAGATAGCTTTAATTGAGAGAAGGGAGTGGGAGGCACGCCGGAGTGTGTTTGATTCCGGGTCTTGATGTTGGGGTTAGAGCCCTGATCCGGCTCAATAAGTTAAATTATGTTCTTCGCAAGATACTTTGCTTCATAGGTTCTCCAACCCGCGAGTACTAATAGGGCAACCTAACAAAATACTGAGGGGTAATCTAGCATAGGACGAGCATCCCATCCATGGGGAGTAGCCATTCCGGCATTTGATAAGTAATAGTCTTAGTCGCCTCATACCACGGGATCGGACACTTGCACAAAACCTCACATTCCACCAATCCCAATGTACTCACTCCTTTTTCGGACATTTTAATTATGCCTCTGTGAGTGTCATTTTTAAATTGTTTAAAAATAAACTGAAATGACGTATTTTTATTCTGTAGTTTTACCTGGAAATGGAAATCCGGATCCAACTCGTAAGTTCTGTTTTTCTTCATTAAATGTTTTTTCTGAAGTATTAATAGGTGGACAACATGATTAGGAGAACAGCAATACATAGTTCCATAAAATTCTAGAGATGACAATGTTGGCAACAAACTGCACGCATGAAGCGAGTTTAATTTTCAGTTCAGAGACATTCGATAAAGTATCTTTTGTCTCCTTCGCAAGTTTATTACTTTTATTATTTTTCCTTTAGAATGTGTATGTGAGGATAAGTATGACAAGTGTCCTGAATGGAAGACCTGGGCGAGTGCCACAAAAAATATGATGTGGATGACTACCAACTGCGCCAAGAGCTGTAGAACATGTGGTGGTATGATACAATCAAAGATCACTTCACAGTGAAATTCTCTTCGAAGATCACTCTCTTTCTCTCAATCCATGTCGATATTGACGCTTTCTTTGCCTCTTTACTTCAGTGAAATTGATTTTAATTCGCTCAGTTTCGCTCGTCTCAACACAATTAATTCTAGTGTAGTCGTGCACGATTTGCTCGCCGCAAAAAACTCGTTCAGCTGCGTCCATCAGTTTCAACTTGTAAACGAATCTCCACAATTATTTCGGATCTCATCTATTTTAAGCTAAACCATTTGTACAATTTTCCAGATTATACGAACTTAGAAGAAACATCGAATATTAATCCAAGAAAATTCTGTCTTGATCTCACCCCAAGTTCATTCAATTGCTATTGTATTTTTCCTTTGACCGCTGACCGATTTGCAAGAATCATCATATAGATGGAGGCAAATTAAATGGTAATGAACACCGCGCCAGACGTTTTGCCGCCGTTTTCATACAAATCATGCTTCATTTAAATCGAACTGAAAAATTACTCAGGCGATTTATACTTTTTAAAAAAAGTAACACCGAACGTTTTAACTTACAGTTAGTGAAGTTTTAATAAAACAATTATTTCATTCGGCCTTTGTTGGATATGAGAAGATTATAGCCGAAGATATCCAACCGTGGGCTCATGGAATAATTGTTAAATATTTTCGCGCCAAAAGGCGGTTATTGTTTATATATCTGCCAAGTACGGAGGACAGATAAACAAGGGCTTATAGACCATACATGGGGCATCGCGCCGATTTGTTGGCATAATAAAACACGATATCTATCATTTCAACCTTACCTTTTTTAAAAAATTTGACTTCTTCATGTTGACTAACTTATTCCTTTCTTTCTTTTTTGTACATTTTCTTACAGAACCAGACTCAGGTGAGCTAATGTTGTTTTTCGCAATAATGTTGTATAAATATCCTTTGTAACAGTATTTCGTAGTGAACTGGTTTAATTTTCTTCCTAAAATTGAACAAACACCACGTGTTTTTAAAGACTGTCAGGATGTATACCCAGTGGCGTGCGAGAATTGGGGCCAGGTCGGCGAGTGTGACAAGAACCCTATCTGGATGAACGAACATTGTAAAGAAACGTGCAAGCAATGTACAGGTGAATAATGAAGTATTATACTCATATATATAGGGCGCGGTGGACTAATTGTTACTGGTGTCAGGTTTGGACCCTGGACTGAGATAATTATCCGAGTTCAAAGCCTTTACCAGGGTCCCTTGCGTTGTGTTATTGGGCAAGACACTTTACTCTCGCAGTGCCTCTCTCCAGCCCTTTTCACGGTTAACCTGAAATGTTTGCATAACAATACAGGCTAAACATAGAAGCGAGGCAATTTCCGGGCACAAGCTGTAAAACATCGTGATTTTCTTGAGCTCCTTAAAACTTATGTTAGCAATAAAAATCAAGTTAAACGTAAAGAACGGAGAAGAGAAGAACTAAATATGCACTATTTGTAGTTTAAAGTTTTTGCCGTAAAGATCGTAATCCGATCTCCGCTGTTTTGCTTATGCTGAGTCTACTCTTTATTGATAGGGACGTAAAGTCGTTTTACAATTTTTTCTTAAAAACACGTAAACTAAAGAATTGTAGTTTCTTCTGTTTTTTTTTTTTTTTTTTTTTTTTTTATACATTTTAAACTGTTTTTTATACTAGAACAAAAAAAAAAAAAAAAAAAAAAGAGTTTCAAGGAGTTTCCAAGAAAAACACGAATGTTTTGCAGCTTGTGCCCGAAAAATTCCTCGCCTTCTATAGTTCAAGTGTATATGTTATGCAAATATCGCAAGTTACACGTGAAAAGGGGGTGCTATTGTATTGTTTGGGCAACATAACAATATGCTAGGGGTGGTGGGATGCGGGTGCAGGGTGGGGGTGGGGGTGGCTTTTTCGTCTCTCTAAACCTATTCTCTCCCCCTCCTTCCGGTGTTTAAGTTCGCGGAGGTGGGGGGTCGCTTATGAGATGGCTTTCATTGTGTTTTATGATTAAGCTTTAGAAGCTCCCGTAAGCGGACACCCTCGGGAAGTAGAAAAAGTGTCCGCAACTGGAGGAGCTGGCGCGCTTACGGGAATGCGTAAACACAGAGATTTGTATGAGTTAGAGTTCAAACGGGGTTTTGTCAAGGCGGCCCGGCTTAAGTAGAGCTTTCTGCTTACGAAAGTGTTCCGCTCAGAGAGCGTCCCGACTGTATTTGGAAACGTCGAAGAATTGATAAGCGACCTTATGGTAAAATGTGCTTTTTAACGGATGGAAGGTTCAATCAATCCAAATGTTATAATGATTAATTCTGCGTTCATCAGTACTGAACAAGTACAAACCTAGAGGCTTCACCTCGTTCGACAAAGTGAGACATGTCAAGCAATAACGCAAGCAAAAAGCGTGGAAAATTCACTTGCTTTATGCTTGCGCGTTTTTGTGTTCATGTTCGCGCTTGCCGCTTTAAGCAAATTTGCTGTTAAAAAGCACTGACACATGCTAAACACCAAGCGAGTAAACCAACATGTTGCTTTTCTTACCTTTTTTTAAAGGAACAACTGAAGCCCCTACTCAACCGCCTCAGCCTCCCCAGCCCACCACCAAGCCAGATTGTGCGGGTAAGTCGGGGGTAACTATTCTCCTGGGGCATAGACTTTCATTTTTTGGGAAACAAGTAAGGACGAATTCGTGTTAAATAGTTCACTAACTGCAGTCAAACAAACACCTCAATATCAACAACCGTACCTGCAGCTGAAAAAATAGGTACGGATTTCGTACATGTGTGGGCATGCATTTCCATAAAACAATAATCAATCGATCGTTTGTTGACTCTAAGTTGTAATGGAATTAAACTTTATTATACTTTCACTACATGGTGTTAAACTATTAATATATTTCAACAAATTATCATGGGAGGGACAGGGGAATTCTTCTTTTAGATCATCCTTTCTTGTTAAACACCAAGCTAGTAAAAAACATAAAAATAAATCAGGACGAATTTGCTTGTCTTGTCTTTTTTTTTAAGGAACAACTCAAGCCCCAACTCAACACCTCAGCTCCCCAGCCCCACACACCAAGCCAACCGGAGATTGTAAAGATCGTGTATCCTGCTGATGATCAATGTCCGGCATGGAAGGAAATCTAAACTGGTGTGAGGAACAAAAGGATTACATGAGGAAGTTTTGCCAGAAGGACCTGCGGATTTTTGTGGAGGTGGAGGTTAACTGAGGGTATACCTGCTGACTGTAGGAAGCGAATTTGACCTTTATACTGCTTCTTATACTTCTATTATTTTGAATAGGTTCCATTAAACTCCCGGGGGGGGGGGGGTGGAATCTCCCGTATGAAAATGACGGGGGTGATCGTCGTACCTTTTAGGGGTTAAAATCTGTGTTTTGGTACCGCTTAGGGTGTTTAAAGATTCTAGTACCGTTTTAGGGGCCGGGTTACATTAAAAATTTTCCGACGCTGATAACCCCGTCACTTTTATATGGGAGTCCCCTCCCCCCCCCCCCCTCCCCCCCCCCGCCGTCCCGGATTAAACGCCGCATCAACAAGGTCGTGTTCTATAATAAACACATCCAGCCTTATGCATAATTACATAGTCAGTTTGGGTCGCGAAGTTTGTAGACAAAAATACGAGAGCTCATATATTTCTGAAAATACTGTTAGGTGGAGGTCAGGCAATTGTAAAGACGTCTACCCACAGCACTGCCCAGGGTACAAACAGAATGGTATGTGTAACAACCCCAACTACTTGGACTACGTCAAAGAATGTGTGCAAGTACACATGTGGCTTCTGTGAGTATTAATTGACATTTACACGGGTGATTGTTATGCTAGCCTACGTGCAGACGTCTCCTATTTCCTTGCTTCACGCGGAAAACGTCCCACAAACTCTGCTGACCGGAACGGTTATTGCAATAATTTGTTTCCTCTGCCCGGTTTCAGTCCTAAAAGTTAATGCCCTCATTGCTTGTTCACTGAGGCTTAAGAAACAAAAGCTGATCTTTCTTTCTCTAAGACTTAATATTTCTAGTATCTAATGGCATCGTTATATATTTGTGGCTTCAGGTTGAACTGTCCTGCTAGATGCCGTCCACCTTTGCAATCATGTGAAGAAGGGACGATAAATTGCTACTAAATGGAGCAAATGTACTGGGGAACAAGTAGTTAAAAGATAGCAACAAAGCCTTGTAATGTTGGTGACGGGTTTTTACGGTGAATAAAGTGACATTGTTGTTACCTTTTGCCTAGTTCTTAGCCGCGACCATTACTTAAAACTTGACTGTATGATTCAATGCGTTTGTATGTTTAGAGGGTCAATCTATCAATCAATCAATCAATCAATCAATCAATCAATCAATCAATCAATCAATCAATCAATCATCAATCAATCAATCAATCAAACCAATCAATCAATCAATCAATCAATCAATCAATCAATCAATAACTTTATTACTGTGTCAATATCTACTAGCTTTCCACAAGTGGACTACTAATTGGGGACACTTAGTTTACAAATAAAATTACAATCAAATATCAGATACGACTAATTAAGATTACAATATAATAGTAAAAACGACTAGTAAAACCCCCAGGGGTTTTGGCGAACAAGGGAACAAACAAAACATATCGTAGGGAACAAAGGAACAAGCAAAAATATCGTAGGGAACAAGGGAACATCTGTTTTAGGGGAAAACGGGAATAAAAAACGCTATGAAAAGAGGACGAAAACATTTGATATAAAGGACATTAAGAGAATTTAACAGCGTTTTTTCTTTTCCGAGATTTTATTGATGCACAACCGTAGCTATCATTTGTGTAATTTGACTTATTGGTTAAAAAAATTCCGATGTGTTCATAATTAAGTGAGGTCGGAAATTCTTTATGCTAAAATAGGTACAATACGTATGCGACTCAGCATAGGGTCAGACAAAGACTGCTATGTTGCTGTCACTGTGCGTTTGCTTCACGCGGTTTTACATGCTTGTTGTCACTAAAAAGGACTGAAGGTACGCTGTACGTGCTGAAAAAAATATACAAAAACACCCTTTTCATGTTGTCCGTGAGTTTGAAGGGTCTGTTGTTCTCTCTTGTCTCCTGTCACCGAGTCAAGTGCAAGGAATATTTAGCCAGATAAGCGCTCTCCTGTTTTCTCATAACTGTAGTGGCCAACTATTCGTTTAAAAGTATAACGCATGGAAAACCATGCGTTATACTCTAAAACGCATGTGCATGGGTTTGCCGCGTCGTGCGTCATAACGGAAAGTCACGTGGTGCAAAACAACCAATCAAAATCTTTCAATTTGTATAGCGCACGAAATAGATGTTATTGAATTATTATATGACCGAGACTCCTTGGGGACTGGACGCTACCAAATCCGTCAATTTGATTGGATAAAAAGGATATTGACTGCGGTCAATATTCTCCCATCTAGACCAGCATCTAGACAGCAACTTGCCGCTACGACGCCGCAACATTTTTCTAGTTAATTTTAAATTGTAAATAAAAGAAAACTATAGCAGTTTGTTCCGTATTTAATAACAACAAACGACAGAGAAAAACAATAGTTTAAAAAAGCCAGCTAAATGCGTGTTTTCCTTACCCCGCGCGGTTGTTGTTGTTTTTTTTCTAAAAAAATTAAATAATTGATTATCATTTTCTTTCGTGTTGGGTTTTGGCCATATAATAAACATATATTAACCGAGCTTAGTCGGTCTTTATGGGGGAATATTGACCTCGATCTTGGTACAGGTCAGTCAAGATTCCCCCATACAGACCTCCCGCTCGGTTAACGCCGCGTTGCTGATAAATTAATGCAACCATTCTCGGCTAACGCGCGCGCTACAGTTAAGCATATACTTGCATTTGTCAGGCCACTTGGCGAAGAAAAGTCCTGTCTTCACATCGTAACATGTCTCTGCCAGTTGCCTGCCACGGAAGTGGAGATTAAAACCTGAAGTGAAACTGACTCACGTCCTTGTGAGGAGAACGGAAATGTTTTGAAAAAGATACGAACGGTCGATTCAGCAGGAGAAGTGCCGAGTAAGATCGACTCGACAAACAAATTCAAAATAGTAGCGGAATGGTAAGTACAAGAATGAAATCGGATTTTTTCCCTTCGTTTCCCGTCGAATGTGTGTTTTAAAAGTTATATTTCTTGCATACCGTAGGCACTAGACTGAAGCAGATGACGGAAGGTATGTTCCATGTGCTTGGGACAAGGAAAACTGTCAGAATTTAAAAGAACCAATCAGGAGGAACTCCATTCACACTTCCGTCTCATACCTGTCAATCAATGAGTTTGAAATTTAACTTCCGTGGCAGGCAACTGGCAGGAACATTCTGTGAAACGGACATTTTTAAAACAACGTCAAAATATTGCAGAACTGGGATCAATTGTGGCAAATAAGCTCACTGATGTTTAGTTCAATGTTTCTTATTCTCACAGAATAATTTTCGCGAAATTACAAAGGATATTAGCTTTCCAAATAATGCGAAATTCGAAGGCTGTCATAGGACTTTCTACCCTGGTCCCAGAGGTTTTCTTTAAGTTCGATGGAGAAAGAAAAGAAAGAAAAACCTCTGGGCCCAGGGTAAGGACTTTCATCCTTGTCATTTTTCTTTAGATTCCGAACGGTTTCCGAACAATTCTCGGCTCCAGACCTCGCGCGATTCAATTCTCAGTTCCAGACCTCACGCGTAAAAAATCCCAAAATGGCCTGCAAAATAAGCTCAACGAACGGTAAGTTTATCTTTTATCATGTTACAATCCATGCGAGGGCCCCCTGTGCAAATGAGGCTAATGGGCCAATACAATGCCAGATTGACCCTTTCGCCTCGTTTGCATGTCAAACCGCTGACCGTCTGTAATAACTGCTGTTCGGAAAGCTCAGAGAACCAATCAGAATGCTCCATTTCATCATGGACCAGTTTGCCATATAATAAAGTTGATTATTATATCTCTTATATAGTACGCGCGCTGTGATTGGTCAATTTTACGGGCCGTATTCTACGGTACGGCCCGCGAAATTTGAGAGTGCTACTGATCATGACGCCATCTTTGCAAGTTACTTTCGATTAATTTCAAATTCTGCACAATAATGTCTCAAGAAGACGATTTTGAAACCTGCAATCCGGATGAAAGAGTTTTAGAGCGAAGCGAAGAGGATGTTTCAAACTTCAAACGCGATTTATCAGTCGCGAACTTTTAGAAGCCGAAAACGTCCAAGATGTGCGAGCCGGCCGGACTCGATTCAGGAACTTGGACAGTTTTATCTCTGCCGAAAAGTCCGCAAACTGACTGTGAAGAAGACGAATTCTGAATGGAAAAGGTTTGAAAAGGTCTGTTAAGAGCCGACGAATGGAACATTTAAAGTGGAAAACGTAAGTCTTACCTGTTGATGTTTTTGACAAGCCTCTCGGCAAATTTTTCACCAAGTTATTATGCGACTTCTGCAGTCGAACACTTCTCAGGACTAAACAACAAAGCGCCACAAAATGGACGGCAGTATCTGAGAAGACTTTTGTCCGTAGTTTCGTTACAATTTTAGTGTTCTCTCGTCCAGTATTTGTAAGAAACACTCGTATTTTCACTCAGTTTGACGAACACGCTGTAAGTTGATTGCGGTGCTTTCTTCTCAATCGGTGAATCAAATTATTGTACTTGTCTGTTTAACGAACTTCAAGAAGTAGTTTAAAAGTAAACTCGAACTGTACCTAGTTTTCATGCTTTTACAGAAAATAACTAGGTAGAAATTGTTTGAAGACGTTTGAAGTTTGGATTCAAATCGTGTTTACAACTCGTCGATGCTCGAACAATCGACTCGTCCTTTGCCTGTGATGCGTGTCAGTCAAATGAAACCCCTTTCCTCGCGGTTGACTTGAAATGTTTTCCTTTTTCCAAAGGAAGAGATATAATAAATATCTTACTAACCTCGTCTTCTCGTTCCGTACTGTAAGTTACGGATCCTCGTTTTTTTCCCCTTCGATTTATGGCCCGCGCGCTTCGCGCTTCGGGCATAAATCGAAGGGGAAAAAACTCGGTCCGTAACTTACCGTACGGACCTCGAACTCGGTTAGTAAGAGTGTAATATTAAACTCTGATAAAAAACATGTTTTTTTAACCAATCAGAGCGGCGCGCAGCATCTGAGTCTATATTTTAATCACTCTGATAAGGAGGGAGGATAGAAACTTTAAGGGGGGGAGTGGTATACCAATGTAGATTTTATAAAGTATTCCAAATACCTAAACTTAATATTAGAATACCACATAAGAACAAAGATGCTCTCAAAACAAGGATAACCAGGATTTTATTTATTCAACAAGGGAAACGAAAATTGGTTCGAGAAATCCGGGGGAAATATCGAGGGTAAAATTACAGTGTGACAAATCCAAGGGAAACGACTTTTGGATCGAGTTATCGGGATTTTGAGAAATCGAGGGTGCGAGAAATTTGAATTCCGCACTGTACACTAAATACCATGTGACTCAATGCAGATAAAGAATAGCGTACGCCAATCCACCGTACGCGAAAAAAGATGGCGGGCTGTACATTTTACCACAATGCCTTGCGACCTAACACAGCCAATAGGCACATAGAAAGCCATATTTTTTTTTGCGAAATTCGTCCCTGTACTAACAAAATTATGTATGCTAGGTTTGAAGTTTTTTAGAACTTTTCTGTGCGTTTTTATGAGCGTTTTTTAGGGTTTTCGTGCGCTAAGAATTATGGTAAATGTACCAGCCGCCATCTTTTTTCGGTACGGTTGATTTAAAAAACCTCTTGTGTAACGTTATCTCACAAATCCATGGTTGACCCTGATCAATCTATATCTCAATTTTGAACAAATATGCCGCGAATTTAACTTTCCCTGTTTTTTTCTACTGCCCAATTCTCTTCCTTTGCGGATTAAATGGTTGACAAATTCGCGTTCTAAGCTCCTGACTCGTCCTAACCTGCGCATGCGTAGCTGGCCGTTGCGTTTGGTGCGCGTGGTTGGCAAAATAAACGTTGAAGCGATGAGTCGGGGCATCGTCGCTCTCGTATTTGGCCTGCGCGCGCCAACAAAACTGCCAGCTACGCAGGCTAGACCTCTAGCGACTAGACTCGTCCCCAGTGTCTTCTCTTATGAGAAAATTGTTAGACGCGCGGGGGGGGGCGGGGGGGGGTGGTGGGAGGGGGGGGAGAGGGGGTGTTAGTTCTAGACAAAGCATTCAAGAAAACTGAGTCATTTGGTCTGCACAAGGATTTTATTTTGTTCTCTGTTCTACAAATCCTAGAGTCCCTATGTGTGAAACCGTCTATCACTTACAATTGTCAGTTCTATGCTACGACTCTTTTCAAGACCATCATTCTTAGTGGAAACTAGATTTCTGCTACCAGTTCTAGTTCTCACTGCACAAAGATGTATCCCATGGCTTTGATGAACTTGTCGCCATTATCTGAGAGCGAGTTAGCCGCGTTTCCACATGTGTTAGTGTCGTCAGGATACCCTTCACTACCAAACCGGATTCTGGAGTTACAGACTCGCAGTCGTTTTGGTTGTTAGCAAGAATACCGATTCTCGTTCTGGCAATATTAATATTAGTACACGCAGCATTGAATCCTTTCCTTGTTACAGTTGAGCTGCAAAGAGGCCTCGGAACCAATCAGCGACTTCCACGTGTCACGACCCAGTGAGGTGGCGCGGTATGTCCCGTCAGCGATCAGTGAGTACAGAGAGTTGGCGGGATGGTTGATGACAATGAACTTGATCTGCTGGCCGATCTCATACCGAGACAAATCTTGGAGAAGGGTGTATTCCAGTAGGTCGGTAACTTGGTCTCTTGTGAATCAAACAAAGTCTCCCCTCCAGGAAGGTTGTATTCAGTATCATCACTCCAGAACGTCGAGCATAATGAAAGGTGTCCTGAGAAATAATATCAATCAAAATATATTTATTTATTCATTCACTCATCATGTCACATTTCTTTATCATAAAATGTATTAAAGTGGGGGTGGGGGGGGGGGGGGGTGTTAAAACATAAATTTGCACCAAATTTAGTTTCCATTATCATTCTTAACTTGTCGCCAGAAGTATATGAAATAAACGTATTTTGCAAGTTAAAGTATTGTACAATGTGTATGAGATGACAGATGAGAGGTTAAGAGATGTATTTGAGTTCGGAAAAAATCACACATTTCAACGCAGATGATGAAATGGACCATAGTTATCCCTTGAAAAAAACTTAATATTCCTCAGGATAAAATACAATGTAAAATGTTATCAATCAGGTGTATATTGCTAAATACTGTTTATACTCACAAAATCGCAAATCTGGAGTGTCCTTGAAATTGTCCTTGGTAACATAGGGTTAGTTGATTGCTAAATATGTTACTGCAGAAAATAAAGCACAGCAGAATTTTTTACCATTCAGCATGTGTATAACAACGCCTATGATTCATTATTTTTATCTCAGTTTCGTACAACTTGTACCATACATCCAGTGTAATGCATGCATAAGCATATTGCATTTTTTAAGATACAATGTTTTACAAAATGCTGAGTAGCACAAGATTGACACTGAGACCATTGAAGCCATTAAAGATTCTCCATCTCTGTATCTCTGCCTGCAATTTGAAGTTGTGTTTACTCACATTGACAAAAGGTTCTTCAGGCCTTTAAAAATTCCTTCAAGGCAAATGCTTGAAGTTCATTCTCAGACAAGTAGCTTAAAAAGAAAATACAAATCGAATTTTTAACAATGCCTGGCGTAGCAATAGTCTGCAATGCAAACTATGAGAACTGATGGTATTACTCTGGGCTAGGAATTCACAAATTGTCTAGTCTCAGTGACATTGGAAAGGAGAAGAGGCTGGCTTCGAAATATTTATTTCCCTTCAAGTAAACTGTAACCGCCCTTCTATTAGAAAATACCTTTATCAAGTTTATGTCATTACCCACTAGCCTTTAATTTTGTACACTTTGATTGACGAAATTTGTAGCAACTGCAGGGAGGCAAATATCATAGGGCTCAGCCCATTTCTGGTTTGGCAGTTTTGGATATTTTACTATATTAGCCAGATTCCAAGAGGATTATAGGAAAGTTCACCATGAATGACTTTACTTACAGATCATTTAAATTCACCAATCCCTGGAATTGATTGTGATGGAGCTTCTCTATTTTATTGTTGTCCAATTTCCTGTCAATTTTCATGAGATAATTAGCGAATCTAGGTGTCGCTTGGATGAGAACACTTCTAAAACAGTAGATCGTGTTTTCATCCAGTTCTTAATTAATTAACTATGGCGGAAATGACAACATGGCAATCTTATTTTCATCTGACAAAAGTTGTACTTCATAGGGATGTTTAATGGCACGTGGACTGTGAAACTATTTCGAGACTAAGGGAATGGTTTTATTTCTAATAGTTAAACAATAATTAAAGGTATCAGGTAAATAATCTGCCTTACTTACACCAAAGGAAACTCGAAACACGTTTCGGAACAATCTAAAAAAAATAGGCCCGCGAGGCGTGCTCATGGCTACTGCATTTTTTTTTACTCAGAGAATGGCGCATACATGTAGCCCATGAGCCGATTAAACGAAATGGGTTAGGGAGTCTCACGATTTCAATCAGTAAGTTATATTTTTCTCTACCCAGCAGTCATGAATCCACATCATCCCTTTATAACATGTATACTAGACATACTAGATATAAACATTTTCCACGCCAATGGCTTTCGTTAACTCTCACCAGACCTCTCAATTGATAATATAGGTCAAGACTTCGTTCTCCGAGTTGTCGCCGTTGAGGATAGTGCAGCAACTTTGTTGGTTTTGTTATTTTTTTCTTTGGTGTATTGCATTTGATAACCCTAGCCCTAAGGCAACATCTCTTGCTTTGGCTAACCACACTAAAATAATCAGGCCCGTAGGGCGAGGGATGCGACAGGTGCGTCCGTGGACCGATGGCTGAAAATAAAGTGAATGAAAAGCTCTAATTCGCTAACTGGTGTAGTCTGGAAATGAAGCCTGAATCAACGAAGATAACATCGAAGGTCCGCCATTTGTAGATTTGCTGGGTGACATATTAAATTTTGGACCAGATCTTGAGATTCTATAAGCTGAATTTAACGTTAACGATAAATTCGACCTAAAACCCTCATACGGAATTTTAATCCCCAGGCTCTATCAAAATGAGAGAAGACTGGGTACCCCAATAATGAAACTGCCAAAAGGGCTCAGCATGTGTGTCAATATTGGATAAATGGACCGAACAGAGCCAAGAGGTCACAGAAGAGCGAAATAGAAAGGCCGCAGCAAAATCCTGTCAATCGATAGATACATTTGTCCGTAAATTGTAAATTACATGTCACATAAAGTTTCTTGCAATTGTTTGGTCATTAATCCATTTTGAATTTAAAAAGTGCCAAGAAATTTTTATGTTTATACGTTTGCTTTTTGCTGCCTGGTTTGCATATCAAAACGCACGAAATGCGAAATACAGTCGAACCTCTCCACAACGGCCACCTTGGGGACAGAGGTAAGTGGCCGTTGTAGAGAGGTGGCCGTTATGGGGAGGTAGGGGTGTAATATGACACCATTTGTTTTTTTGGGGGGGACAACATTTTTATTTAAAAAATGCTTATTATAGCATATGAATTACGTAAACACAATCAAAATGTATCAATAAACAGAAACCAAAATGATGTTCAGAACAGGAATGTTAACAAAACAAAGCTAGTAAAGTACAGTGAGTACATCAGTTTGTACATCGTTTACTTTCTCTTTCGTGAAATTAAGTTGTCAAGGATTGTTTGCTTGAGTGAGTGGCTGCGAGGTTCTATTTTAATGTGACTTACTGTGCCACCAGGCATTTTTTTTTTCAATTTCGCAATGCAATTTAAACACAGAAGCCTTATCAGCTGTACTCGATTTACGACTGAAATAAAAATACAGTACTGTAAAAGGCGTAAAAAAAATGGAAAATAGAAAAAAATGGGGGCCTTGTACTTTCTAGTATTGTGTGATTCTTCCATCAGTGGCTAAACACGTGCCGCAATATAAGATACTGTATTGCCCGACGATGGCGTGGTACAGATGAAGTTGCGTGACCTTTTATTACTGTACGCCAAAAAAGATAGGGTTTTAATGCCGTTGCCGTTGTGGAGAGGTGGCCGTTGTAGAGAGGTTAAAACAAGAGTGAATGTATGGACTGTCCGCCGGGACCAAAAGAAAGTGGCCGTTGTGGAGATGTGGTCGTTGTGGAGAGGTGGCCGTTAGTAGAGGTTCGACTGTTATCAAAAATTTCCCGGCGGTACCCCCCTACAAACTCGGGAGGCACTCGAAAGTTAGTACGCGCAAGGAAAAGGAGACATCTGCACGCAGGCTATCCCTCCCCTTTCGCACTTATTACGGACAGTTTTGTTTGTCCCGACGAAAAGCTCATATATTTTATCTTACATTACAACGGTCACTTTTCCGCTCTCATACAAAGTTAACCTCGCTTATCTGTGCACTGTATATTGTCATGACATGTTTGACCACTGTCTTGCTCACTGTGCTGCGTGGCAGGCGTAACACAAAAGTTTCACTTCCTTGGTCTTTTACTGCAGTCATTAGACGTTGCTTAATACGGACAATTGTTCGTGTCCGTCTTATCCGGGTTCCACTGTACATACGAGGCGTTTCAATCACAGTCAAAACAAAGGGATTTGACTTCACGAAACTGAAAAAAAAAACCTGCCAAAAAAAACCCTGCAAACTGTCAAAGCTATTTGCCTTTATCTCTGTAATTGTGTAATAACCCGACCAATTACACGCCGCGAAATTATTGACATATTATAAATAGACGACGAAACTATTACACAAGAATCCATCAAAGAACAGTTCTCATCTTGACTCTGCTCATATCCTAGCTAACTGAACTGGGTAATTACAGTACACTGCACGATTCACGTTTAACGTAACAAATTTATTAGGTCACTTTTAGCAACACTCTGCTCTCGTAAACTAGCTCGCCGACTTGTCAGTTGCAGGACAACAAAACTCTGTTCAGTTTATTTACCTTCATGTCATTTTGATCAGTACATCTAACAAGACTTAAAACCCAAGCTAATTTGAATACAATCACCCACTGTTTTCTTAAACAACGGAAACTGTGCTCAAATGAGATGATCTTATCTTTCGTCTACAAACCAAGCAGATATAAAGTTCGTCGTTAATTTTAGAAGATATTTTCATATTAAAATATTCCTCGTTTCGAAAAAAATTTAACACACTTAACAATAGTAGATCTAAAATCCATTTTCTAATATCATTTTGTCACGATGTCCAACGTCAGACTCCCGAAAGCGCGGTGAATTAATTTTCTGCAATCCAGCACGCGGCTTTGATCATTCGCAGCATTCATGTCTGACATAACAAAATTCTCAAATCACTCATCACTCATACTCTTCTGATTGTCGTCATACTGTAATATCTTTGTTTACACAGCAGCATTCGCGCTGACATAACAAGAATCTAAAAATAATTATATAATTCACTGTGTAAAACTCGCGCCGTGATTGGTTTAGAACTGTTTAACAATTAGATTATTCGCTCTCAATTTCTATGATGTGATAGTTGATGAGGCCGTAGGCCGAATCACTATCACATCATAGAAATTGAGAGCGAATAATCTAATTGTTTTTAGTAAAAATCATAACAATTGTCTAATAATAACTCTAAATCATCCACCGAAACGTCGTAGAAACGAAAAGAAACCGCAATTTTGTAACGACCTCCAGCCACTGCACACTAATGGCTGATAGTGTGCAGTAGCTCAGGCCAATCAGATTGTCTCATTTGCATTAGTGTACAGTAGATTTTTACTAATATCTATTAGAGTACAGACGCACGAATGACGTCACGCGTGGCGGGAAAAACACGCGCGCCTGCCACAACACGAATTCTTCGCATCGCCGTTTCAAAACAGAGCCTGAAAACTTTTCATAAAACTCGAAATATTCCGTAGGAAATTCAATGTAGATCAATTGATACGAATTTTAAATCGGCTGTTCAAGCTTGCGCTAGAACTTGGAGGAAAATATGATGGTCTTTTAGCTCATAATTTGTGAACAGAATCCGAGAAATTTAGGCGGGATTATCGTTCGCCGTTTATAAGCGACTTGCAACGGGATTTGGACTGGAATAATTCAGATTGTTTTTCCCTCATATCAGGACGGAATAGAGGTTAGTCTCTAAATATTTGCTTCTTCGAAACATTTGCTGAGTTGAGCTGTAGTTTATTTTAAGCCGTTTAGTTTGCACAAAGTTTTATTTAAGTGCATGGAAACACTGTGGCCTAAACTCGATGTTTGTTGACATTAATTTTTATCGGCTTATTTAGCGTACAATCAAGTGAAAATCCGAAGGCGAATATCTCCAAAAATTATATAAAACAAATAGATTCCATGTTGCCGTGGGTCTGTTCAGTAATAGATCACAGAAGAACGTCAAAATGTGGTAAGAACATCAGTGACCAACTCGCCGCAGCGGCTCGTTGGCCACTTTTTTGTTCTTACCACATTTTGACGTCATCTGTGATCTATTACTGACAGACGCACGGCAACATGGAATCTATTTGTTAATTATATAATTCACTGTGTAAAACTCGCGCCGTGATTGGTTTTAGAACTGTTTATCTATTAGAGTACAGACGCACGAATGACGTCACGAAGCGGGAAAACGCGCGGGCGCCCTGGCCTGCTCCAACAAATCCTTCGCTCAAAACAGAGAAATATTTTCGTCAAACTGGAAATATTCCGTAGGAAATTCAATGTTGTTCAATTGATACGAATTTTAAATCGGCTGTTCAAGCTTGGCTAGAACTTGGAGGAAAATATGATGGTCCTTTAGCTCATAATTTGTGAACAGAATCCGATAAATTTAGCGGGATTAAGCTTATCGTTCGCCGTTTTATAAGCGACTTGCAACGGGATTTGGACTGGAATAATTTCAGATTGTTTTTCCTCATATCAGGACGGAATAGAGGTTAGTCTCTAAATATTTGCTTTCGAAACATTTGCTGAGTTGAGCTGTAGTTTTATTTTAAGCCGTTTAGTTTTCACAAAAGTTTTATTTGAGTGCATGAAAACACTGTGGCCTAAACTCGATGTTTGTTGACATAATTTTTATCGGCTTATTTAGCGTACATTCAAGTGAAAATCCGAAGCGAATATCTCCAAAATTATATAAAACAAATAGATTCCATGTTGCCGTGGGTCTGTTCAGTAATAGATCACAGAAGACGTCAAAATGTGGTAAGAACATCAGTGACCTTGCGGCGAAACCACAACATATCAATCACGTAGAAACCGAAAACCTCTGTTGTTGCTGTGAATTTTGCATTCAACTCCTCGACATCTTTTAAAACCAGTACTTTCTAAAGTTTTTTACTCTCCTGCCTTCGTGGTATGATACACAAACTGATTAACTAGATATTTCTTCTTCTCGGACTGAAATTTTAACGACTTGCATGTTTCTTGCCGCTTTTCCCGACTGTCACTGTCACTTTTTAGCGCAAACTTGTACCCGATCGGACGTGGCACTGTTTCACTGCTTGTAAAGCAAATTGTGCTACTCAAACATCAGTATAGGTGCTGCTAGCAGGTTAAAATTTTGGACCGGTACAAGTTGTACGGACCGAGGCAAGCGAATAATCATCGCTGTAACCTTGAGATTAATGTGTGTGAATTTGACGAATCTGTCAGTTTTGACGCTTGACAAAATTTTGTCCTGCTCTGGGGCAGGATGACGGCGCCTTTGAAGTTTGGTAAGGCTTGACAAAATTTTGGTAGGAAAAAAATCGCCCGTTCGCACTTGTGAAACGGAACTGATGACAGATATTTTTGCAAAACAAACAAAAATTCGCCTAGTGCGGCCGGGCCCTAATCAAACAAATGAATTGTACGAAGGACTCTAAAAAGACCGGCGGTTACTCAACAAAAGCTTCAACAATGTGACTCAATCAAACGCGACCCTGTTCGTGCAGTTGTCAAAGAAATACACCTACGTAAATAAAAACATTTTAAAAACAAACGTGTCTTTCATATTTATTTTGCAACGCAATTTCTCTCCATATAGCTCACTAAAGATGCCAATCTTCTTTTTAAGCATTGCACTTGACACCACTGTCAATGAAGCGAAACAATCGAACAATGCCATATCATGTTCAGTTATTCAAAGAATTGTTACAAAAATAAAGTGAATGAAAAGCTCTAATTCGCTAACTGGTGTAGTCTGGAAATGAAGCCTGAATCAACGAAGATAACATCGAAGGTCCGCCATTTGTAGATTTGCTGGGTGACATATTAAAGTTTGGACCAGATCTTGAGATTCTATAAGCTGAATTTAACGTTAACGATAAATTCGACCTAAAACCCTCATACGGAATTTTAATCCCCAGGCTCTATCAAAATGAGAGAAGACTGGGTACCCCAATAATGAACTGCAAAAGGGCTCAGCATGTGTGTCAATATTGGATAAAATGGACCGAACAGAGCCAGAGGTCACAGAAGAGCGAAATAGAAAGGCCGCAGCAAAATCCTGTCAATCGATAGATACATTTGTCCGTAAATTGTAAATTACATGTCACATAAAGTTTCTTGCAATTGTTTTGTCATTAATCCATTTTGAATTTAAAAAGTGCAAGAAATTTTTATGTTTATACGTTTGCTTTTTGCTGCCTGGTTTCATATCAAAACGCACGAAATGCGAAATACAGTCGAACCTCTCCACAACGGCCACCTTGGGGACAGAGGTAAGTGGCCGTTGTAGAGAGGTGGCCGTTATGGGGAGGTAGGGGTGTAATATGACACCATTTGTTTTTTGGGGGGGGACAACATTTTTATTTAAAAATGCTTATTATAGCATATGAATACGTAACACAATCAAAATGTATCAATAAAACAGAAACCAAAATGATGTTCAGAACAGGAAATGTTAACAAAACAAAGCTAGTAAAGTACAGTGAGTACATCAGTTTGTACATCGTTTACTTTCTCTTTCGTGAAATTAAGTTGTCAAGGGTTGTTTGCTTGAGTGAGTGGCTGCGAGGTTCTATTTTAATGTGACTTACTGTGTCACCAGGCATTTTTTTTTTTCAATTTCGCAATGCAATTTAAACACAGAGCCTTATCAGCTGTACTCGATTTTACGACTGAAATAAAAATACAGTACTGTAAAAGCGTAAAAAAAATGGATAATAGAAAAAAATGGGGGCCTTGTACTTTCTAGTATTGTGTGATTCTTCCATCAGTGGCTAAACACGTGCCGCAATATAAGATACTGTATTGCCCGACGATGCGTGGTACAGATGAAGTTGCGTGACCTTTTTATTACTGTAGCGCCAAAAAAGATAGGGTTTTAATGGCCGTTGCCGTTGTGGAGAGGTGGCCGTTGTAGAGAGGTTAAAACAAGAGTGAATGTATGGACTGTCCGCCGGGACAAAAGAAGTGGCCGTTGTGGAGATGTGGCCGTTGTGGAGAGGTGGCCGTTAGTAGAGGTTCGACTGTATCAAAAATTTCCCGGCGGTACCCCCTACAAACTCGGGAGGCACTCGAAAGTTAGTACGCGCAAGGAAAAGGAGACATCTGCACGCAGGCTATCCCCTCCCCTTTCGCACTTATTACGGACAGTTTTGTTTGTCCCGACGAAAAGCTCATATATTTTATCTTACATTACAACGGTCACTTTTCCGCTCTCATACAAAGTTAACCTCGGCTTATCTGTGCACTGTATATTGTCATGACATGTTTGACAACTGTCTTGCTCACTGTGCTGCGTGGCAGGCGTAACACAAAAGTTTTCACTTCCTTGGTCTTTTACTGCAGTCATTAGACGTTGCTTAATACGGACAATATTGTTCGTGTCCGTCTTATCCGGGTTCCACTGTACATACGAGGCGTTTCAATCACAGTCAAAACAAAGGGATTTGACTTCACGAAACTGAAAAAAAAACCTGCCAAAAAACCCCCTGCAAACTGTCAAAGCTATTTGCCTTTATCTCTGTAATTGTGTAATAACCCGACCAATTACACGCCGCGAAATTATTGACATATTATAAATAGACGACGAATTATTACACAAGAATCCATCAAAGAACAGTTCTCATCTT
Organism: Desmophyllum pertusum; assembly: GCA_029204205.1. Taxonomy (NCBI): domain Eukaryota; kingdom Metazoa; phylum Cnidaria; class Anthozoa; order Scleractinia; family Caryophylliidae; genus Desmophyllum; species Desmophyllum pertusum. The sequence goes on from MU826362.1 coordinate 1,270,892, forward strand.
GACTCTGCTCATATCCTAGCTAACTGAACTGGGTAATTACAGTACACTGCACGATTCACGTTTAACGTAACAAATTTATTAGGTCACTTTTAGCAACACTCTGCTCTCGTAAACTAGCTCGCCGACTTGTCAGTTGCGGACAACAAACTCTGTTCAGTTTATTTACCTTCATGTCATTTTGATCAGTACATCTAACAAGACTTAAAACCCAAGCTAATTTGAATACAATCACCCACTGTTTTTCTTAAACAACGGAAACTGTGCTCAAATGAGATGATCTTATCTTTCGTCTACAAACCAAGCAGATATAAAGTTCGTCGTTAATTTTAGAAGATATTTTCATATTAAAAATAATTCCTCGTTTCGAAAAAAATTTAACACACTTAACAATAGTAGATCTAAAATCCATTTTCTAATATCATTTTGTCACGATGTCCAACGTCAGACTCCGAAAGCGCGGTGAATTAATTTTCTGCAATCCAGCACGCGGCTTTGATCATTCGCAGCATTCATGCTGACATAACAAAATTCTCAAATCACTCATCACTCATACTCTCTGATTGTCGTCATACTGTAATATCTTTGTTTACACAGCAGCATTCGCGCTGACATAACAGAATCTAAAAATAATTATATAATTCACTGTGTAAAACTCGCGCCGTGATTGGTTTAGAACTGTTATCTATTAGAGTACAGACGCACGAATGACGTCACGAAGCGGGAAAACGCGCGGGCGCCCTGCCTGCTCCAACAAATCCTTCGCTCAAAACAGAGAAATATTTTCGTCAAACTGGAAATATTCCGTAGGAAATTCAATGTTGTTCAATTGATACGAATTTTAAATCGGCTGTTCAAGCTTGGCTAGAACTTGGAGGAAAATATGATGGTCCTTTAGCTCATAATTTGTGAACAGAATCCGATAAATTTAGCGGGATTAAGCTTATCGTTCGCCGTTTATAAGCGACTTGCAACGGGATTTGGACTGGAATAATTCAGATTGTTTTTCCTCATATCAGGACGGAATAGAGGTTAGTCCTCTAAATATTTGCTTTTCGAAACATTTGCTGAGTTGAGCTGTAGTTTATTTTAAGCCGTTTAGTTTTCACAAAGTTTTATTTGAGTGCATGAAAACACTGTGGCCTAAACTCGATGTTTGTTGACATAATTTTTATCGGCTTATTTAGCGTACATTCAAGTGAAAATCCGAAGCGAATATCTCCAAAATTATATAAAACAAATAGATTCCATGTTGCCGTGGGTCTGTTCAGTAATAGATCACAGAAGACGTCAAAATGTGGTAAGAACATCAGTGACCTTGCGGCGAACCACAACATATCAATCACGTAGAAACCGAAAACCTCTGTTGTTGCTGTGAAATTTTGCATTCAACTCCTCGACAATCTTTTAAAACCAGTACTTTCTAAAGTTTTTACTCTCCTGCCTTCGTGGTATGATACACAAACTGATTAACTAGATATTTCTTCTTCTCGGACTGAAATTTTAAACGACTTGCATGTTTTCTTGCCGCTTTTCCCGACTGTCACTGTCACTTTTTTAGCGGCAAACTTGTACCCGATCGGACGTGCACTGTTCACTGCTTGTAAAGCAAATTGTGCTACTCAAACATCAGTATAGGTGCTGCTAGCAGGTAAAATTTTGGACCGGTACAAGTTGTACGGACCGAGGCAAGCGAATAATCATCGCTGTAACCTTGAGATTAATGTGTGTGAATTGACGAATCTGTCAGTTTTGACGCTTGACAAAATTTTGTCTTACGAAGAAAGTCTTACGAAGGAATGTTAAGAATGCTTCGACGACGACAATAATGGGCACTTGCGCAAGCGCAGTACCCATAATGAATTATCCTCACTAGCAGTTTCACTTACAGTGTCTTTATCGCGGTCAGATTAGCGAAGATCTCTGGTGGTAAATCCTTAATTTGATTATTGGGCAAAATCCTACAATTTGAAAAGAAATACGGAAAGTCTCTCATGCATAGAGAAAATGATATTATCAATGGTTCTCTCACCAGCGTTTTTTGTGTTTCTAAATCAACTGAATAAATAATCCTAAAATTGAGAAATAAAATATTACTGTAGGTACCAATCGAAATACCCGGTCAATATTAATGGGTCTTTTAAATTTCTTAATTATTTTTGAAGAAATATCACTTGCATTTGCACGGTATTTAATGACTTTTGGAAGATTGTCACTTTGTTCATACTTGAAAAAATAATAATAAGACGCTCGTTTGCATGTTTTTTTCAATGCTGGATTACTTTGTTATTATTATCATGGGTGAACAGTAAGGAGAAACGATTTCCTTGCATCCGATCTCTTTGTTTGATTTTTTGCTTGTTTGTTCGTTTATCTCAGTCTCTTTGTTGTTTTCTTTGAGACCTACTTACAGCTTTCTGAGTTTTGTTAGACTACTAAAGAGTCCCTGGGGTAACCTCTGCAGTTTATTATTAGACAAATCCCTGAAAAGAATAATCAAGGTAGACTGAGAGAGACTGAGAACTTACAACTGCCCATCACAGATACGTTTAATGGAGGAAAGTAGATTAGGAAAATAATATGCCTTATGCATGATTACGTCAGTTGTTCGAAATTCACTACCCAGCCTTGTTTACACAAGATTCTCCTGAACATCTCCAACCTTCAGTCGAGTATTGGCTAGTTGAATGTTTCTATTTTATTTGCATGTAAAAAAGTTGTTGGATGGCAAGGCTTGCATATTTTTTACCACATAATTAACTCATTTTTTCTCCTGCAGACGAATACATGTATATCAGAGACTAAGATTACAGTGGAATATTAGTCAACTCTATGTTATCAGCTGCAAAATGGCTGTATAACTTTATATCTTGTAGCTTGTTTATAGGTTTGTTCTGTCGCAGTGAATGTATATAGAATTTTTAATAACGATATAATTATTCCAACGTACCATTTCACTGGACTAAATATAAAAAATAATTTTACAATTCCGTGACGTGAATTCATATTACCAACTTTGTTATGTATCAACAAATTCCAAGCGCGACCATCCTCATCGCTTTTTGGAATTTACCCATACTTTAGGGGATGCAATGTTGGCCGATGAGAGGAATAGGAGAGGAATCTAGTCCCATAAGTTGAAGCCAAGTAAAATGCACTTAATAACCAGTTGGGCAAATACCTTAATATAAAACAAAAATAAGTACTAACAGTTCATCTAAACTTAGCAAATCCTCAAAGAGATTTAGAGGTAGCTCCCTGATGTTGTTGTCCTGTAACCATCTGCGTTCAGGTTAGAAAAATATAATTTTAAAATCAGATGCAATCTTGCGTGACTTGCGCAAGTTTGAAGCTCTAACAAAAAAAACTTTAGCGCATGCTCACTCCCACCCCTTTAATTAATTTTTGTTTCGTGCTCAAATAAGCCCCGTTTTTTTTTTACCTAGGAAACAACACTGAATGTACGTGGGGAGTCAAGTGGGGGCAGGGGAAGGTGCAGCTTTAATATATTGCTTTGTTCTTTAAAATAAATTCAAATTTCTAAATGTAAATTATGTTTTTTTAAGTAACGTTTCTTCACTCACAATTCCTCTAAGGTCCTCAAGCCACGAAACAGAGTCTCCTCTAACTCCTCCAGTTTGTTGTTGTGCAACTTTCTGCATCATAAACAAAGTTAACGAGTCAGTGATTTGCATTCGCTTAATTACAGTTGTTAGTTTGTTTTTGTATAACTTCAACCACCAATAAATGTTGTTATGCAACTAAAACTAAGATGCAGCGGAAGCTTGCGCCTTAGGACCACCCTTTAATATGGCCACTTTTTGGGAAAATGGGTTTAGTTAGAAAAAGAACCTACGCGAGCCGTGTTTATTGTACTGCGAACAGGAGTCATGCAATGGAGAGTCAAAACGAAATTGTTATGACAAATGCTCTACTAATATCATAATTTGAGCCTTCAATTAATACGACCACACTATTATTGATACGTCCATATTTTCATGGCTCATCGGTTCCACTGTATTATAGACACTCTCTCTATCATTAGTCCTTGCTCTATCATTTGTCTTTAACAGTTTCAAATGTTGTTCATGTAAATAACCTGAAATACGCTGTGAATGTATTTGGTTAAAGCGCTGATTAAACGGACACTGTCCCGGCGTATTTGCTCAAAACTGTTATACATGTAAATGCATGAAATGTCCCTGAATCTATGAAATAAGAACTTAATAAACTCTAACTAAATGATAAAAAGCAACTTCTTCAAGAAATTCCATACTGCAACAAATTTTTTGCAAAATTTCAAAGATTTCCGAGCCAAATTTGAAACTTTAAAACTGACATCCTGACATTTTTTCAAAAATTCATATTGCAATCCATTTCCATCCTCGCTGTCGTTTGTCATCCTCACTTCCTAATGGGTTCCTGTCATTTTTCGAGTGCTATTCTACAGAATCAAACCATTATTGTTCAACTTCCTATGATCTAGATATGTTTCTGAGCTTCCCAAAATCATGCTAAAATCAGGACAGTGTCCCTTTAACTATTTGAAATGGTAAGATCTAAAGCAGCTTCAAAGGCTAAACAAGTCAGTCTACTATAACTAACGATGAGAAGAAACAACGAATCAGTCAAAACAACTAGTCTTGATTAAAAAAGTTCTACTTACAGCCACTCCAGCTTTGTATTTGTCTTGAAAATATCATGTGGCAAATATTGTAATTGATTATGGTTCAAATACCTACGTAAAAATATAGTTCAAAATAAGAATAAGACGTTATCGGCTGGTTTAATAGCAGCTATTGTTATGCTGCCAAGTGAACAGACACTGATGCACAATTTGAAAAGAGAGAAACTTGAAAAGTGTTATGCGATAATTAAAAGTGTTCGCAGGGAACAAACATTTTCACTCAGTCATTGTTGTTTGAGCAAGTTTTTTTTACGTCTGGCTGCTTTTTATTTGTGGTGATTTTTCTGATGCTTTTTCATACCAAGAAGTGGCTTTTTACTATACTGCCGTGCAAATATTGTGATATATCATTTAATCCACTGAAAAGAAATAAACTTGAAAAGTGTTATAATTGTAGTATTTGAAATTGTTCGAAGGGAACAAGCGTTTTAACTTCTTTGTTGTTTGAGTTTTATTTTTGGTCATTTATCTGATGTACATTTATACTAAGAAGTACTACTTTTATTTCATCCGCCGTTTTAGTCAGGGGGGATAGAGATAGGGACTGGGACCGAGAAACCATGCTCTCACAACTTGCAAAGCGATCAATTTCGTTTTGGTCAGCGGTGTTTTCATAAGGCTTCTTTTCGCGCGCAAAATTCCATAAAAAATGAATTAACGTTCCTATAAAGTATTTCGCGTTTATTCCTACACGTTCAATTTGTCCAATGTGGCCGAACTGTCCAGGAGCTGAATTCGTGAGTTCAAGTCCAGATATAGAAAGGAAAATTAACCATCGCGTGTTCACGTTCTCCATAATACCTTGAATTTGGACATTTGATTTTTTTGTTTTGCATAGGAAGGCAAAGAAATGTAAATGCAAAACGCACGTGCGTATTGTTTTGCATGGGAGGGCAAATAAATATGCTAAACACACGTAGAATATTGTACTACTAATTAAACCTATTGTTTTGTGTGACGTTCTCGTTGCCGTCGCCGTCGTGGTTGTATCTTGAAAACGAAAATCTTGAAAGAAGTTTATCTGGTTTAAAGGATCACAAAGTGAAAAAATTTAATAATGATATGCATTCATACATCAGTATAAATGATCGCCTCATCAGCCTCTTCTAACTTTTGGCTTTACACAACTTCTACGCACGTGCAGATGATGATTCCGCTGCCTAAAGATGTGATGATTGCTTTGCAAGTTGTGAGAGCATGGTTTGGATTTGATTTAAAGTGCCCATAACCTTTTTTTTTCTTTTTTTTCTCATCTGAATCTAAACATCACCCAAGGAAATTCTGCGAAAAATTTTTGCGATTTGCAGAAAACGCGAATTGTTTATGAATTTTATAAAACTTTCAAATTTGCCGCCATTTTGGATCACCATTTGCTTTAGTCTCCCCTGGGTCCTTCTCGGTTCACAAAGGATCTGTGACGTAGATTAAGGAACACGTGACATCAGACAAAGGAACTGTGACGTAGATTAAGGAACACGTGGCTTCAAAACAAAGGAATTGTGACGTAGGTTGAGGAAAAGTTGAGCCCGTCGGCCTTCTTACAGCGGGACGGGTATACCAAACAAAAATAGGATTTTGAAGATTTGAAACATTCATAAAAAATTCGCGTTTTCTGCAAATCGCAAACTTTTTTCGCAGAATTTCCTTGGGTGATGTTTAGATTCAGATGAGAAAATAAAAAAAAAAGGTTATGGGCACTTTAAGAGAATGTATGGGAAGTAGCTATCCCCCCACCCCTCACCTGGTTTTAGTCATTTCAACTTTGCAGATTTTGCCGTTTCGTGTGGTCACCGCTCAGGCAAACGGCTTCATTAATCAGAAAAATTTGAATTTAAAGCCGTGAAAATCTTCAATCTCACTTTCAAAAGAACGTCTGTTTGTTTTGGCTTTTAAGACAATGACTTGAAAGCAAACGGTACTTTTTATGTTTCAGTTTGTGATGCAAATAGTAAAGAAAAGTAATCTCACGTAGGATGCAATATTGCACAAATGCCTTGTTTTAAAGTCATAATTACACGCTAAATACCTCGTTTCGATAGCCAATCAGAGTGCGAGAATTGCCAGTGCTATGTGATTATACTTATAAGTCTATTTACCCATATAATTCGCATCGCAAATGTTAGTTAATAGCAAGCGTCTTTATACATACAGCCCATATAGGTTGACCAAGTCAGTGAATAAATTATCAGGCAGCTCCTTGAGGTTGTTGCTGCCCAACGATCTACATGAATATCAAAAATAAATTAAAGCATTAATTTCTATAAATGTCAACATTTAATTTTGAAGATAAATCGTACAATTTCTAACCATGTACATCCGTTCGTAAATGTTAGTTAATGGCAAGGTTCTTTTACATACAGCCATCCTAAGTTGACCAAGTCAACGAATAAATTATCAGGCAGCTCCTTGAGGTTGTTGCTGTCCAAAGATCTGTTGTAGGAAGTTCATGAAAATTAAATTAATACAATGAACATTAATGTTTAACAAAGTTAACAGTTACTTTACATTCTTATAAGGTTTCGGTTGAAGATAAATCGTTGAATTTCTACATTCAGCTTGGTATTGTTGCTGAAAACTGCCGAAGATAACTTCATTATTTGGTTCTTGGATAAGACTCTACCAAAGAAATAGTTTCGTCATAAATATCTGCATGTGTATGCTCGAAATTATCCATATTTTATAAAAGTAGAGAGTGCAAGTATCGTGCAAATTTCAAGAAAACGATAAAGTAATAGTATTAACTTTTAAGATCCTTGTGACATTTAAATATTGAATACGAGTAGTCAGAAGTTGACATATTGACATTGAAAGGGTTTGTCACTGACTCTTTTCATCATTTTATAGACGTTTCAGCTAGTTCTTAAGAGTGAATGTTACCAACGGTCAGACATTTGGTGGCCACAGCCGAAAAATCAATTCTGCTCATATTCTCATGCTAGGTAGACCTTAATATGAAACAAATCACTGCATACTTTGTTTGGCTGAATATCGATTTATTTTCGAGAAAATCGATAATAACCGAATTCTGTCAAAATGCCGCTTTTGGAGCTCAAAATTTAAGGCGAATCTCGAAGCTTCGCGTAGCAAAATGAAACATTCCAGGACAATAAAAAACTACCAAATCTTAAAGAACGATATCGAAATAATATATGTTGAGAGCAATTTGAGCAATTCTTGTCTTTTTATTTACAAAATATAATTAAATTTGTCCGACCTACTTTTAACTCGATTAAAAATAGGTCAAAACTAACCTATTATTTAAGTATGTGCTACACAAAATAATTTGCCAAAAATCTGTCATTTGGAAGGCGAAGGGTGCTTCTTTTCGATCCCCAAAGGAATTTTTGGGGAAATGATTCAGTGCGAGGTAATAAAATTTTGAAAGTTGGCTAAAATGCGCTGATTCAACGGATACCGAAAAAGTCTCCTTAATTAGTTCAATGTGCACATACACGCAAAACTTTAATTGTTTCGCAGTTTACGTTCAACCTACAGCTAATTTAACATAAAACCTCTAACCTTTATGTTGCTGTATCAAAGAAGAGGGCTGTAGTCCTGTAGTTGTTGCTTCCTTCGCGATAATTGCAGCTCACTGAAAGATGACCAGCACGCCATGTTTGTTTAGTTAAGCATAATTCGGACGTGTTTGATGAGAAGATTTTCTGTTACCATTTTCGTTCAAAAGAGCAGGCTTCAAGTACTCTCCACAAAAAAGCTTTGTTTAACCATTAGTTTTGAACTGAACAGCGAACCAAATGCGTTAATTCTAAAACATTGTCTCTTGTCTTGTAGCTTCTTGTGGAATTTACCGCTAATTACGGTCAGAACGGTTTCAACTGAAATCGACAACTACATGTAACGCAAGAAAGGAACCGGAAGTTCATTTTTATGAGGGATGGCTGGAAGAGGGTGGGGTATACAATATAAAAGCCTTATTTCATTTATAGTTTCTTGTTTTATTTTAATCTATTAGGTGAACATTTATCGCACAAGTGCATATTTTTCTGACATTTGGAATTAAAAACTGAAAATCCGCAGTACTGTAGAAGGGGGAAATGAGAATAATAAATTCAATACACTGAATTGCAGTGAAAACTGCAAGCGAGAAATGCTCTGCTTTATCTGAAAGTATCTCAACTAAGGCCATATGATCACTTTGAAAAGCTTTCACGACCAGGAATAATGCCTGATTGTTGGGATCGTTATCAATCTGATTAATCAACTTCCGTTGTTCTCCCGAAACCTGAAAAACCCCAAATTTGATAATCCCAGGCCAAAATGGGGTGTATTTCAAGTTGTATATTATCTGCCTTGTAAACCAGCCATAACTTTCAATAAAGTTGTAATATCATTGTTATATTTTCCAAATAATCTAGCTTTAGTCCGGTTGCGCATAGTCAAAGACCAAGACCCCTTTATATACATTGAGCTACTGTATTTACTTTTCCCCACTAATATAATAATAAATAATAATAATAAAATACATTTATATAGCGCCAAAATCCAAACGTCCAATGGCGCTATATATACATGTAGCCCTGGTCCAGTCATGTGTGGACAGGGAGAATAAGGGGCCGCCAACGTTTTTACAAGTTACCCGCTTAACGTCCACGGGACGTTTAGGAGGTGGTATCGGAGGCACCGGATTTGGACATTAAAGCGAGTGTTTCACGGTTGGGCGCATGCGCCGGCTTATCAGCTTTATCCGTTTAAAAAACCCATTCACATGCACTTCTTGATACTTCAGTAATCACATACTATAATTGGTCCAAGCATAACGACGAATGACCAAAATTCGCAAAAAAATTCAAAATTCAACTGATAACACTGAGAATGTCGACATCTGAATACCAGAATAAATAACAAGAATAAATCCTTCGGGCCAACACTTTATTGTGGTGATTTATTCTGGTATTCAATGTCGGCAATTCTCGGTGTAATCCGTTAATTTTTTTTGTAAATTTTGGTCATTCTTCTTTTTGCTTGTACTAGTTAATAGTATGTGATTACTGAAGTGTCGAGACGACATGTGAGTTGGGTTTTTAAACGGATAAAGTTGATAAGCCCTGAACATGCGCCGAACCGTGAAACTTTAAGGTGGGAGAGTTTTTGAGGAAAAAAACAAAATGATGCATTTCATTTTTGACTTGCACATGTGATTGCCGGCTTGCATATAATTCGCCGCTCGCATATACAAGAATGGATTCTTGCTTGTTAATTATTTATTTCGCACTCAGCCGTACGTGTGTCAGCAGTGAGTGAACTATGTTGTGTAATGACAACGGCTAAACTAATCAATTGTCTGTAATGCAAGCTACTAGATGTCTGGTCCAACCTGGTCGATCGCACAATTTTACAACCACACTTGCCAACTAATTCTTGTAGAATATCCATTTATTATATGATGGCAAACTGGTCCACGCCAAAAGGTGCCCCTTAGCGGTCCGACGTTTCAATACGGAAGTCTAAGAGGGACCGTTGACGAACTCATTTCATCGAATTCCTTTTTGAAACATTGAACAAAATAAAACTGTTTTGTATAAAGTAGAAACATTTTTCCTTATGTCTGGCAGCAATTTTGGTTAATTCTTTCGCAAAGTGGCGTGAAAAATGTAAGAACATGCTTTACTTTGGCGTGCGCGCGTTAGGGACTGTGCAATAATTACTAGGAGGGGGGGGGGGGGGGGTTGGAAAACCAGAGGGGGGGGGGCACGAACCCGGTACATACAACACTTACACCATCCCCCGCAGTGGCAATACGATTCGCTCTATTGTCCTAATTGCTTGTACCACCCCTGGATGTGGAACATTTGACTCCGGACCCAGGTCTTTACTCGGTTCGTGTCGAGTTTGAAAATCACAGGCGGTTGCAGAGAAGGCGAATCTTCGGATCGGCCGCAAAAGTCAGTTATTGGAGGGGAAGAGAAGGGGTCTTTCGACATTGAAGAGTTTCGAAGGAAGTCTGGTCATGTATGTTTAATTGTGGCTGGAAATTAAGCTGATCGGTTCGATTTTCTGGACGTTACGGCTTTTTGAACGGCGCTTGGTCGAGATTCCGGCGTCCGCTGGTGAGCAGCCTTGACTACGTCTTATGAAGGCTAGGACAGGAATGACAAAATCGCCCAAAAACGCTTAAAAACGCCTAAATAGCCCAAAAGCTACACAGAAACCAGACAAGGTGAGTTCATTTACTTCTTTTTATAAAAAATACGACAAAAATTTACCATATCGAACGCTTAAATTAAACGCTGTTTCGATCGCCATACAACGTCTTATAGAGCGCTCAAATTCCAAAGGCCGACATTGTAACACAACACCGCTTAATTCAGAGAGTCACGTTCCACTCTGAGCGCTTACATAAACAAGAGTAATTTATTCATAAAAAAAAAAAATTATCACGAACTTGGGAAGCCTGTGGTTTTTTACTGGAAGTTGGTGATAAAATTTTCCTTTTGATCTGCAGAAGTTTGCTAGGGACAAAAGTTGCAATGACCATTAGCAAAGTAGACGCGGTCACAACTGAACAAATATCAAGAGTTAAGATAACTTTGAGTTGACTGACTTTAAACTATTGAGCAGTTGTATCTTGCATTTTATAAGAAACCGTTTTAATGACAACATTTTATCGCCATAGATACTTTAAACTGAGAATTATACACATCGAATACACAGCTCTGGACATCGTGGGACACGGGAGTCCTACGTGATAACCAACAGAGAAGCGCACATGGTAAAATGATCATAATTAACGAAGGCTTCTGGCTGTTGGAAATAAAATATCTACCAAAATCCCTGATTGTTTTGATTGTTTGCCGTTCTTGTATTAAAAACAGTCGCCATTTAAGCGCTGAAAGTTGGTAATTTGCACCACGCTTGTTAATTTTAGATGCATTTCGCAGCCATTTCAGAGGACTTAAATTCACAATTTTCCCGGACCCCTAGACGGCTAACGCTAACGCGTTCGCATTAGCCCCCCCCCCCCCCCCCCCCACTCAAAAATAGTGCTGCGCGGGCCCTGTTGGTCTTTGACTATGCGTAACCGGACTGAAGCTAGATTATTGGGAAAATATAACAATGATATCACAACTTTATTGAAAGTTATGGCTGGCTTACAAGGCAGATAATAAGATAATATACAACTTGAAATTACACCCCATTTTGGCCTTGAATTATTTGGGGGTTTTCAGGTTTCGGGAAGAACAACGGAAGTCAGATTGATAACGATCCCAACAATCAGGCATTATTCCTGGTCGTGAAAGCTTTTCAAAGTGATCATATGGCCTTAGTTGAGATACTTTCAGATAAAGCAGAGCATTTCTCGCTTGCAGTTTTCACTGCAATTCAGTTTATTGAATTTATTATTCTCATTTCCCCCTTCTACAGTACTGCGGATTTTCAGTTTTTAATTCCAAATGTCAGAAAATATGCGCTTGTGCGATATATGTTCACCTAATAGATTAAAAATAAAACAAGAAACTATAAATGAAATAAGGCTTTTATATTGTATACCCCACCCTCTTCCAGCCATCCCTCATAAAAATGAACTTCCGGTTCCTTTCTTGAGTTACATGTAGTTGTCGATTTCAGTTGAAACCCGTTCTGACCGTAATTAGCGGTAAATTCCACAAGAAGCTACAAGACAAGAGACAATGTTTTGGAATTAACGCATTTGGTTCGCTGTTCAGTTCAAAACTAATGGTTAAACAAAGGCTTTTTTGTGGAGAGTACTTGAAGCCTGCTCTTTTGAACGAAAATGGAAACAGAGAATCTTCTCATCAAACACGTCCGAATTATGCTTAACTAAACAAACATGGCGCGCTGGTCATCTTTCAGTGAGCTGCAATTATCGCGAAGGAAGCAACAACTACAGGACTACAGCCCTCTTCTTTGATACAGCAACATAAAGGTTAGAGGTTTTATGTTAAATTAGTTGTAGGTTGAACGTAGACTGCGAAACAATTAAGGTTTGCGTGTATGTGCACATTGAACTAATTAAGGAGACTTTTCAGTATCCGTTGAATCAGCGCATTTTATCCAACTTTAAAATTTTATTACATCGCACTGAATCATTTCCCCAAAAATTCCTTTGGGGATCGAAAAGAAGCACCCTTCGCCTTCCAAATGACAGATTTTCGAAAAATTATTTTGTGTAGCACATACTTAAATAATAGGCTAGTTTTGATCTATTTTTAATCGAGTTAAAAGTAGGTCGGACAAATTTAATTATATTTTGTAAATAAAAAGACAAGAATTGCTCAAATTGCTCTCAATATATATTTCGATATCGTTCTTTAAGAGTTGGTAGTTTTTATTGTCCTAGAATGTTTCATTTTGCTACGCGAAGCTTCGAGATTCGCCTTAAATTTTGAGCTCCAAAAGCGGCATTTTGACAGAATTCGGTTATTATCGATTTTCTCGAAAATAAATCGATATTCAGCCAAACAAAGTATGCAGTGATTTGTTTCATATTAAGGTCTACCTAACACGAGAATATGAGCAGAATTGATTTTTCGGCTGTTGCCACAATATTTTGAAAATGTCTGACCGTTGGTAACATTCGCTCTTAAGCCTTCATCAGCAATAGAGGTGAGACTGTTGTTACATGTTAATTGAAAAAACGTAGCGCGAGGCTTGTGCACGTGACCAAAAAACGGTACTTTTTATGTTTCAGTTTGAGATGCAAATAGTAAAGAAAATTAATCTCACGTAGGATGCAATATTGCGCAAATTCCTTGTTTAAAAGTCATAATCACACGCTAAATACCTCGATAGCCAATGAGAGTGCGAAACTTGTCGGTGCTACGATTCTACTTATTAGTCTATTTAACTAATGTAATTCTCATCGTAAATGTTAGTTAATGGCAAGGTTCTTTTACATACAGCGTTTTTAACTTGACCAAGTCAACGAATAAATTATCAGGCAGCTCCTTGATGTTGTTGCTGTCCAAATATCTGTTGTAGGTAGTTCATAACAATTAAATACATTAATTTATAACAAAGTTAACAGTTACTTTACATTATTGTATAATGTTTCGGTTGAAGATAAATCGTTGAATTTCTACATACAGGTAATGCAGCTCGGTATTGTTGCTGAAAACTGCCGAAGATAACTTCATTATTTGGTTCTTGGATAAGACACTACCAAAGAAATAGTTCTCGTCATAAATATCTGCATGTGTATGCTCGAAATTATCTCTATTTGATAAAAGTAGAGAGTGTGAGTATCATCAGTACAGATTTAAAGAAAATGATAAAGTAATAGTATTAACTCTTAAGATCCTTATGACATTTAAATCAGTGTTGAATACGAGTAGTCAAGAGTTGACATATTGACATTGAAAGGGTTTTTCACTGACTCTTCAAAGTTTTTTTTAGCCTTTAAAACAATGAAAAGAGACAGCGACAAACTCTTTCGATATCAATATCCTTATGACATCTTCAAATAGGTCAGTTACACCGTTTTCCAGTTTCTTTTATTGTTATTTTATACAAAGAGAAAATAAATGCCAAAATTTACCCCATGACGGAAACCTTTGCTAGTAATGGAAACTCAAGTGTGTCATCAAATTCATTACCGATAACTATATGTTACATTTTGAATCTGTTTCTGGAAAACAATGTCTAAATCCAATGTGGAATGTGTACATCCTGCCTTTTTCCTCCTATCTTGTTAGGATTTAAAGTAGCTGTGTCACGATATATCAAGTCATTTACTGCGATGTACAAAACCGAATGCCTTCAAATCAAAGAAAATCTTCAAAAACCTAGAAAAACCACTAAATAGGTTACGAACAATGAACTTGACAAATTTAGTCTACATTTAAAAAATGTGCCATCTATGCTGTTAGTTCATTTAATACTATTTTGGAGCACACGAAGAGTCCTACTTACAGTTTCCGCAGCTGGGTGTTGTGAGTGAAAACTCCAGAAGGCAAGTGCTTTATGTGATTGTTGTGCAATTTACTATGAAGAAGTAATCACTAGATAAGTTTAATACTGTGAATGATTAACAATTATCCGCAAAACTTTTCGACTTTATCTAAACATTTTCTGGTAACAATTTAGTATGGCAAGGTTTTCTAGACATTAATACCATTGCTACAAATTAAAATGGTACGCAAAGTACTTGTTTGGTAGGGTTTCAGCTGTGGCAAACATGGAAAAGGTTTGTTAACATGACCCTACCTATTCTCATAATCTAGTTACCCGCGAAATTTAAACAACAGCTAGGTGATTGTATTCAGCAAAGGACAGTATTAGACTACCAATTGATTTGAAACTGATCCATGAACATATCAAAAGTGATAAGGATATGAAATTCGAGCACAATACTGAATTGCTGGTTAAATAAGAGTTGAGAAATAGTAGACACCGTACAGGTTCACCACCGTATTAATAAGCAAGGTCTGGGTATCCAAACAAAAATATATCCAACGAAATATTGCAACCGATTTAATAAATCAGATTGTTTTTTTTTCTTCTTACATCAGGAATTAAGGAATAGCGGTTAGTTTTTTTTAAATATGTGTTTTCGAACCATTCGTTGGATTGAGCTGTATTTTATTTTAAACGCTTTATTTTACACAGAGTTCATTGGGTAGATTGAGATAGATTACGAAATCCGTGACGTAGCTATAGCTTCTTTAATTTTTGGAGCACAAGAATAGTCCTACTTACAGTTCCTCCAGTTGGGTGTTGTGAGTGAATACTTCTGAAGGCAAGTCCTTTATGTGATTGCTCTGCAATTGACTATGAAGAAGCAATAACAAGATAAGTTCAATACAGCCTACAATAAAAAAATATATCTTCTACAAAAATATAGCAAATCTGACTTCTATATATGGACAAAATAGGTTCTGATGAAACTGTGGTACTGCGTCGGCGGGCAAGTGAAACACTATGGATTTTTTTTTTTTTTTTTTTGAAACACTATGTTGATTATCAACTCGGAGTCGATAAAGGTAAATTAACCGCCGTAGCGAATTTCTAGAAGCTGACGTTTCGAGCGTTAGCCTAGCTTCGTCGGAGCAAAGTGGAGGATTGTGGGTTGTGTGTGTGTTTATATACTAGAGTATCAGGAGTTCCGTGATTGAAAGAAGCATGGTAACGGAGAATGCATGGATAAATTAGTTAATTAAACGAGAAACGTTCGTTGATCCGATGGGGAGCCAAGGTGCCGATTTGAAAGATAAATTTGTGTTCTGAAGTTTTGCGACTTTCATTGTTGCCTTGATGAAGTGAAAGGCCGCAAACAATCATGTTTTCAAACGAATGACCGGAAGATTAAAATGTTTAGACACAGGTTTAGAGGCATCTCTATCGTTGTTTTTAACGTCTCTCAAATGTTCGCAGAAACGATCTCCTTGTCTAGCTTCGTCCTGTCTCTCCAATGTAAAGCATTTTGCACAGAGTTTTGATTGAGCGTTTTGGACCTGAGATGTTGACAGGGTTGTGAATGAATGGACAAGTGTTGCATCGCGCGCGCGAGCATTTGAAAGAACCTGGTTGTTCGTCTGTTTTTAGAGAACTTTTAACTAAAACGTTGCCGAGATTCTTGTCCCGTTTAAAGGAAACAAGTGGTGGTTGTGAAAATATTCTGCCTGTTTCCGGGTTGTCTTGGAGTAGTTTGAAGTTAGTTAAAATTATGTTTTTCACAACATGGTTTTGTGGGTGGTAGGTAAGTGTAAATGGAATCCTCTCTTCTTTACACCTTTGTGACGTTTGTAGCGCAAACTGCGGTCGGTTGGTCGGTTTGTAGTGCGCGGTCTCGTCCTGTAATGACAGCGGAGTCGGGATAATTGCGGTCTTTGAAAAAAATTGCACATTTCGTCTGACTTGGCTGTGAAGTCAGAGTCATCGCTACATAAACGTCGTAGTCTAAGGAATATTGGGAATAAGGGATGGAGTTTTTAACACCGCAAACATCATTTAGAAAAGGTTTGAAAACATTACCCCTACATATTTTGATATACGGGTTACCCGCGAAATTTAAACAACATGCAGCTAGGTGATTGGATTCAGCAAAGGACAGTATTAGACTTCCAACTGATTGGAAACTGATCCATGAACATATTAATAGTGCTAAGAATATAAATTTGCGCACAATACTGAATTTCTAGGTAAATAAGGATTGAGACATTGTCAGACCCCGTACAGGTGCACCACGGTATTAATGTTAAAATATGTCGGCGCCCAATAAGTTATAGTTAAATGAGGTCTGAGTATCCAAAGAAAAAACCCGATTCAGGAATAGGAAGATCATAAAACCTGGCCGGATGGGCAACATATAGCTTTGATACAACCCTCCCGTAGCATGCATGTACATGTTCACATCTTTAATTAAATTCACTCTTTCCATCAGCGTTTTGGCACAACCTTAAAACATATATATTTAATCTGCTTACATATTATTTGCTGTAATTTACCAATACATGAATGCTGGCTGAATATGGCGTGGGAAAATTCTGCCTCCTTCCCAATTTGAATATGGTCAGATCGGGTTTTATATATGTACTCTTACTTACAGAATTATTAACTCAATATTTTTGCTGAAAATGGCAGGAGGAAGGTTCTCTAGCTGATTATCGTGCAAGTACCTGTCAGGAAGAAATTGAAAAAAGGTAACGATAAGTATCTGCTTTTATATATAGTAGAGATATTCAGGCTTACCTGAAAAAAATAAGTTATTACAAAAAACTATTTGTGGAACAACGTTGAAGTTATCAAACTAAAGATTGAAATACAAAACTGATAAATTGTAAGGAAATCCAGAAAATGTGGGGCCGGTTGCATCTTTTATCAGAAAAAAATAGGTGGTATTTTTCCATCAGTACATTATGTTCTTTGCTTTTCAGATGGGTTTAATGCGTTGGTGGCATTGTTCTACGTACAGGTAGTTGAGCTTGGCATTGTGGCTGAAACCTCCCGGAGACAACATCCTTAATTTGTTGTTGTCCAAATCCCTATAAAAAAACACTTAATTCAGGAACCATATGCAATGAAAATTATACCTTTCAGATATGTGTATAGAATGATCATTCTCAGTTTGTGAGAGCTATAAATATGTCGCTACATTACAATAATTGACAATTATTGGATGAGGTTGAACATGATAGCGAGAATTATCAAGGCCGAGGTTTGTGTTATCTGCCGAAGCCAAAGGCTGAGGCGGATAACACAAACTTTTTTGTCGTACGTTTTGGCTAATAAAGAGAACGACGGGTGGTACACGTGCATCAATTCAATCGACATGTATGGTCATGTATAAAGACCACTGTCTGCAAAAGCGCGTCATACCTACATGCATAAATACCAGTGTCTGTAGATATGACGCGCCGGATGATATCTTTATCATGTAACTTTTCTAGCATTTCAGCCATGGAAATCATGTGATTATACAAACAATAGAAACTATTGTTTTAACTTTTGCTTTTTCCAGCTGCATGATGTTCCCAACAACAACTTTATTATAAAGCAAGTTTTGAGACATTTATTAACTAGAACATTACAGTTACTTACAGTTCCATTAGCTTAGTATTGTTGCTAAACGCTCCCTCAGGCAAGTGCTGCAGTCGGTTATTTGACAGGTCGCTGCAAAAGTGAAAAAAAAATGTAGTTTTAATTTACATATATAAAGACGGATTGAGCCAATATGTCGAGGTTGAGCGGCTCAGCTTGCTAACGGTGATCGGCAATGACTGAAACCGTTTACAGCTACTTACAGTTCCATTAGCTTAGTATTGTTGCTAAACGCTCCCTCAGGCAAGAACCGCAATTGGTTATAAGTTTTTAGCCCTTATATGTACGTATCGCAGCTGACAGTAGCAACGTGTTGACCACGGATATTTTGTGACACAAAGGAAAGAAAATCGTGATAGCAGTCTGTATGTGCCATAGTTAATAGAGGGAAAGGGTTATGAAACCCGGCAAACTTCAAAGGAGCAAACAAAGCGGCTACGATTTATGTTGGAAGGTCCACGACCGTGCACAATCTTTTGTTTTGCGCTCATACACTATGCACGAATTACGTAATCGCAGCGTTTCTATTGGTTAGTTGCTTGAACACACGTAACCACCTATTGTATTTTGTCAGGTTTTTTGCACGGTCGACCCCCAAAATAGCGAACAAAAACATATAACAAAGAACTTTGCCGGGCTTCAATTTCCCTCTATTAAAGACGTTTCCGCTAGTTCTTTTAAGAACTTTAAAACAATGAAAATAGTAAGTGACAAACCCTTTCAATGGCAATATCCTTATATGATATCTTCAAATAGGTCAGTTACCCCGTTTTTAAATGGTTTCCAGTTTCTTTTTTATATACAAAGAGAAAATAAACGACAAAATATATCAACTGTTCCCCTTGACGGAAACCTTTGCTAGTAATAGAAACTCAAGTATGTCATCAAATTCATTACCGATAACTAGATGTTACATTTTGAATCTTTTTTCTGGAAAACAATGACTAAATCAAATGTGGAATGTCACGTTCATCCTGCCTTTTTCCACCTATCTTGTTAGGATTTAAAGAAGCAGTGTCACGATATATCAAGGCATTTACTGCGATGTAAAAAACTGAATGCCTTCAAATCGAAGAACACCTTCAAAAACCTAGAAAAACACTATTAAATGGATTACGAACAATGAACTTGACAAATTTAGTCTACATTTTTAAGATGTGCCATCTATACCGTTAATTAGTTCCTTTAATATTATTTTGGAGCACACGAAGAGTCCCACTTAGTTACAGTTCCCACAGCTGGGTGTTGTGAGTGAAAACTCCAGAAGGCAAGTGCTTTATGTTATTGTTGTGCAATTTACTATGAAGAAGTAATCACTAGATAAGTTTAATACTGTGAATGAAGCAAAATATGTATTCTGCATCAATATAGCAAATCTGACAGTTCATAAAAGTCGACCTCTTTTATTTCAACGTTTCTTCACTGACATTATTTCCATACACCACTATAAATATAACGTTTTTATTCCTTTCATAACTAGATTAATGAAATATTCTATTTTTTCATCCATCCATAATAATAATAATAAAACCTTTATTTGAGTGTCTGACTGGAATAGCAGTTATAAACCACTAAATGGGGGCACTGTGTATACATTACTAATAATTATTGTTATAATAAAGTGTCAATACAACTCGCGCTCTGATTGGTTTAAACAGCGTGCTTTATGAGAGTACAAAGCACGGAGCTCATGAATGCTTACGCAATCCGCAGAGTTGAAGATCGAGTTTGGTACGAAAAGAAACCTCCCTGTGTTAACAACCTCGGAGGAATGATGAAGGAAATTTCCAAATTGTCTTCTCCATAGTGTTCGTGCAACTGCGATCACTGGTCTCCATCTCGCAGCATCGATCTCGGCACGATGGTCATCGCAGTCTTTCTAACATTGCCACAAGTTCGGGCAATCCTCCTCTTGCTGCCGTAAATACAAGCGACGATCTTCATTCACAAAACATAGCGCAGCAGTTTGTGAAGGTTCAACCGCAAGATTTAAGCAGTTTGTTTTCCAATTGTCATGTTGGAAACTTGCAGGTTTTCATGGGCCACAATTCGGCTGTATTTCATTGAAAAACGTCAGATTTTTAGCTTTTTTAAGGACTGAAAGTGAACATTGAAGGACTCGTTTTGCATTCGAATTGAGTTCTTGCTCATTTCAGTTTTTGATGTTTTGACAGCTTTTGTCTCGTTGACCAATCAAATCATTTGAAGCATTTTTACAAGCGCTGTGATTGGCTCGAATTAGCGTGCTTTATCAGAGTACAAAGCACGGGTGCTGACGACGTTCAGTTTGTTCTCGATGTAAAATGGAATGTTTGTTTCGGAAATAAAGGTACAATTGTGAGGAAATCATGGATTTTTTTTATCATAAAACAAATAAATAAGCCTCAACTGTGCTCTGTTCTGTTATAAAGCACTCAGGAAGCGGCGGAGCACTCAAGAAGTAGGGAGAAACACTCGCCTATCGGCTCGTGTTTCCCCCTACACTTCTTTCGTGCTCGCGCCGCTTCCTGCGTGCTTTATAACAGAACAGAGCACAGTTGAGGCTTATTTATTTGTTAACTAAAATACTCGTCTAAAAAATTATGTTGGCTACAGAAACTAATTATTGGCTACAAAAACTAATTATACTAATTATTATACAACAACTAATTATACATCCATCCATACAATCAATCAATCAATCAATCAATCAATCAATCAATCAATCAATCAATCAAAGGGGGGGGGGGGGGGGTGGGGGGGTGGTGATCTGACCGCCCGTAATTTTAGTAATGAAGTAAAAACCGCCAACTTTTCGACTTTACCTAAAATTTATCTGGTAACAATTTAGTATTACAAGGTTTTCTAGACATGAATAACATTGCTACAAATCAAAGTAGTACGCAGAGTACTTGTTTGGTAGGGTTAGCTGTGGCAAACATGGAAAAGGTTTTAACATGACCCCTACATATTTCATATCCGAGTTACCCGCGAAATTTAAATAACATGTAGCTACATGTAGGTGATTGGTTTCAGCAAAGGACAGTATTATACTTCCAACATTGGAAACTGATCCATGAACATATTAAAAGTGATAAGAATATAAATTTGCGCACAATACTGAATTTCTAGGTAAATATAAAGGGTTGATAAATGGTTGACCTCATACAGGTTCACCACGGTATTAATGTTAAAATGTGTCGGCGCCCAATAAGTTATAGTTAAATAGTCCAGTCAATGTATTGATGGGATCCATCACAAATTGCAACAGAATTTATTTCTTCGCTATCCATCTCAGAAAAGTGCACCAATCAACATATCAAAAGTCTAGAAAAATCTACGAAGGGGAAGTGACTTAAATTCTTACTTATACAATGTAGCTCTATAGGTACAGCATGAAAACGAGGCTACGTACAACAACCTACTCTTACATGTATTTCTTTGATCACAAATTCACCAATTTCACTCAAACAAAAGAGATAAATTATCCAGACATCCTCGCAAGCTCACATTCAACTGGGAAATACAGCTATTGGTGAATTATAAATTATAATCTGCTTGACTAGTACTTAATTTCTAATTTTACAAAATAAGAAATGCTCACGGTCAGTAACCTGGCCATTGGCTGTGGCAGGTTCTTGTGGGCTCTTGCAGCAGCCCTCGTTACGAAATGCTCACGGTCGGTAACCTGGCCATTAGCTATGGCAGGTTCTTGCAGGCTCACGCAGCAGCCCTCGTTACCCCCTGACAAACTGCTCATGTTTGGTAACCTGGCCATTGGCTATGGCAGGTTTTTTGTGGGTTCACGCAGCAGCCCTCGTTACGGAATGCTTCCGGCCATCTTGCGCGCTCTCGCAGCAGCCCTCGTTGCTAAATACCGACAGTCTTACCTGGCCATTGGTTGTGCCTGAAATGTACATGCCTTTATTATTTGCTCAATAATTGGCCCCTAGGGGCTCTGGCCACTTGGTCGTGGGAGGATCGTGCTAGCGTGGTGCTTGTGGTGGCCTCTAGCATGTGGACTGGTACATCAGTGGCAATGGCTTTGGCTAGGCTTTCGCACCTGCTCAAACAACATACACCTCGTAGTCGCTAAGTTGCAATCGGTTTGTGACAGCTTTCAGGTCCAGGTCCTATATTGAACTCTGGCGTTGGCCTTGGCTAGATTTTAGCACCGCTTGTGTAACATACATTTGGCAATCACTTTGTTATGGCTGACCTTCGGATTCTCCGGCCATGTCCAGCAATGCATACCAGCTGTATATTCTCACATCAGGAAGGCCTTGGGTAGGCTCTCTCATCCACTTGTAAAGTGCATCCTGCAATCGCTTTGAATGAACTTTGTGCTTATTTGTAACTTTCTTGGCAAGGTCGGTCCAGCATTCATAAAGGTGTACTTATCCATAAAGGTGTACTTATCTGCTGTGCACTCTTTGCACATTGAACAAAGTTTTCCTGACCCCCTTATCAATTGCCTCAGATTGCAGAGGGTGGTTCGGGGTTTAAACATTCTCAAGGCTCTTATTCAGCTCTGCGCCTGCCTATTACCAACGGCGTAATGATAGTGATATTTAAATTATTGGATTTATCTTGCCCGGATCATTGTACTGTATGTGTTGGGCACCTTGCAATGTCGCCTACTTTGGTTTCCTTCGGTCTGTCGAATTCACTGTCTCCGTGCTCACCAGTTTTTCTGCTTCCATCCACCTGGGCGTCGCAGACATTGAAGTTGATTCAGATTCCAATCCTTCGTGCTTATGTGTTGGAATCAAAGCCTCCAAGACGGACCCATTTCGCAAGGGCTGTTTTATTCACATTGGCAGAGGAAATGACCATCCTTGTGCCATTCAAGCTCTCTTGGCATACCTGGCCATTAGGGGTAACTCCAGAGGCCCCTCACTTCTGTTGCAGGATGGACGGCCCTTGTCACGTGCTATTCTCATTAATTGGATTAGACAGATTATGGCTGCGGCTGGAGTTCCAGGCAACATCTCCAGCCACAGTTTCCGTATCGGCGCGACCACGGTAGCTGCACGCAATGGGGTTCCGGACCATCTCATTCAAGCGTTGGGCCGCTGGTCTAGTAATGCTTACCAGCTGTACATTCGCCCGCCTTCAGAGGCGTTGGTTAGCCTCTTATGCCACTTGACGTAGTGGACTCCATTACCTTTGAGCGTGCAGCTTTGCCTATCGGTTAGGCAGGCTGGTTTTCTTGCTGCTTCGCGGTTAGGTTGGCTGATATTGCCATTGGCTCTCGCAATTGTCTGATCGTGTTGGACGCGTTACAGTGGATAGTTGTGTAGGTGATTTATTTTGTCTTTTTACGTACTTTTAATCGGTAAGGCATTGGGGAGGGTGCTTGGGATTGTTTGGGTAGGTTCTGAGGTCCCATGTCCACCCTGTTCGCGGGCCCCTCACCCTTCCAAGCACCTTTTGTTGGGCTGAGATTGGGTGGTTGCTGCTCGCAGGGTTGCCATGGATACCTCCACGCTTTGGCCGATTCAGGTGTGGCTCTACCAAGGCAACTTCGCCAAGCTCATCTATTGGTGATGAGTTTAATGTCTGTTCACAGGCTATATAAGACTATGTGTCTTGATTCTTTGTATTGATTTTAAACATGAGCATTATGAGCCTTTTTTGGTCTGATCGTGGGGAATTCGAACGGCTTGCTTGTCTCCACCGTGGAGAATTGGCCACTTAAAAATGCTAATATCCGGGGATTGCCTCCGGGTTTGAATGGGCACTGACTGACGCATTACATTTAACAATTATCCTGCGAAATCGCACGGAATATCGCCTGATACTTAGCCAACGAGGCCGTAGGACGAGTTGGCTAAAATCAGGCGATATTCCGCAAGATTGAACAATTGATAACACATCTGAAAAAATACTCTTCCACTTTTATTTCAAAAACTGACTTGAACATTTTACCACGCGCATACAAAATTACGTATATCGCAGGATATCTGTTGAGTACGGCCGACAGATATTGAGTGCATCATGACCATATTTGGACAGTGTTACAATTTTTTGAATAATAACTGTGCATATTCAGATACCAGTCTGGAGTTGCCCGTAAGGTAAAGTAAGTCAAATCAAGTAAGAAAATGACTGACCTGTACACAGTAAATTCCCCGTGGAGGTGGCCATTATTGAAAATTGCATAACTTTTTAAATTGAGCCTGTGGTGATTACTGTCAGCGGTTCTTTTTTAAACAGTCTCAAATGTTAAGACAACATTTCTTCAAACAATAAAGACAATGACATGGTTTTTCTAACGTTCTGATTCATGTAAACGGCACGTAAATGATAATTGTTTTCATGTTCTGTATCAGGGTATCCATATAAATAATAGATTTTTGGCATCTTTTTTTTCTTAGATTTTTCTAGACTTTTGATATGTTGTAGAGGACATATTTTTGGTTATAAAACTGTTAAGATACCTTCTGTTGCAATTAGTGATAGGTTGACCCTTTTTATTCGCTAAAATGCTTGGACTAAAATGAGGTCTGAGTATCCAAAGAAAAAACTATCCGATGAAATGTTGCAACCGATTCAGGAATAGGGAGATCATAAATCTGGCCGGATGGGCGCCATATAGCTTGCATGTACAGGTTCACATCTTTAATTAAATTCACTCTTTCCGTCAGCGTTTTGGCACAACCTTAAAACATATATATTTAATATGCATACATATTATAAGCTGTAATTTACCAATACATGAATGCTGGTTGAATATGGCGTGGGAAAATTCTGCCTCCTTCCCAATCTGAATATGGTCAGATCGGGTTTTATATATGTACTCTTACTTACAGAATTGTTAACTCAATATTTTTGCTGAAAATGGGACTAGGAAGGTTCTCTAGCTGATTATCGTACAAGTACCTGTCAGGAAGAAATTTAAAAAAAGGTAACGATAAGTATCTGCTTTTATATACAGTAGACTGAGATATTCAGGCTTACCTATAAAAATATAATTTTTAGCAAAACTTTTTGTGGAAACAAAGGAGTTATCAAACTAAAGATTGAAATACAAAACTGATAAATTGTAAGAAAATTCAGAAAATGTGGGGTCTGTTGCATCTTTAACATTTTATCAGAAAAAAAAATTAGCTTGTTGAATTTTCCAGCCGCACATTATGTTCGTTACTGTTCAGATGGGTTTAATGCGTTGGTTTTGTATCTAAGGAATTGTTCTACGTACAGGTTGTTGAGCTTGGCATTGTGGCTGAAAACTCCCGGAGACAACATCCTTAATTTGTTGTTGTTCAAGTTCCTATAAAAAAAGTTAGCACATAATTCAGGAACCATATGCAATGAAAATTAGATCTTTTAGATATGTGTATAGAATGATCATTCTTTCGTGAGTGCTATAAATATATCGCTAAAAATTATTGGATGAGGTTGAGCATGATAGCGAGAATTATCAAGGCCGAGGCTTTTGTTATCGGCCGAAGCCGAAGGCTGAGGCGGATAACACGAACTTTTTCGTACTTTTTCGCTAATGAAGAGAACGACGCGTGCTACACGTGCATGACGTCAATCGACATGTATAGAGACCATTGTCTCACCGCTCGTACTGTAACCGTTTATAACTAACTTTTTAGTAATGAAGTAAAAGACGCCACAACTTCTCTGCTTTACCTAAAATTTATCTGGTAACAATTTAGTATGACATGTCATTGTTCCCTGAACTTGTTACTATGGCAGCCGTATATTGACAGGCAGGTTTTTACGAGGCCCTGACTGGAAATATGGAGAATCGCTGGCCAGGCTGGGAAAATCAAAAATCCTGATAATTGGCCTGAATGACACTTATGGGGAACTATCTTCGAAAATAATACTTAAAGTTTCTGGAAATTTATACTTTTCGAGAAAATCGAGAAAAACGAAAATACGGGTTTTGCCTCATTAATTATGCAAAAATCACACTGAAAATTGGTCAAGTTCAGTACACTTGTATTCAAACATTTCGCATTATCAGAAAACAAGATTGATTTTGCATAACAACATACCTCTTCTACTTTCTAGCAATTGGAAATGTTTTGTTTCTGGAGCGACTAGGAAGGTTGCAGGGTTCTTTAAAGTAACTACATTTCCAGCACTTTGTGAGAAGGGAAAAATTACTTAATTTCAAAGGTAAAAAACGCATCTTGGTATGTCCGATATGAAATCCAAATTACCATCGTGATACAGTTTGGCCTTAGTACTTTCATAATATGAAATAAAAAATCTGGGCAATCAAGGCACGCGCTGGCAAAAGCGAAAGTTTGCGACGCTCTAAACCGTCAAATTAGCATAATGCAAATTTCTAAACTGAAGTATTCGGATTGATCTGGTGTGTGAAGGTTCCAGTTTGACGCTGTGATGTGAAGGAAACACAAGCAATAATTCCTCGCGAAGCGAGGCCGAAGGCCTCGCGTAGCGGGGTTTATAATTCTGTCCCCCAAGAGCTGACGCGAGAACAATTCTCGTGTGGCCTTTACGGTCATATTTATTTATTTATTTGTTTATTTATTTATTTATTTATTTATTTAATTGTTTGTTTGTGGAGTTGGTGGTTGACATGACGTCACACGGCTCGTGGCCTAATGGCTTGAGGCGCTAACTTTTAAATCTGATCTTCGGGATTGAGGGCCTGAGTTCAAATCCGACATGGTCCTTCTTTTTTTTTTTTTTTTTTTTTTTTTTCGGTTCAAATCCAGGCCGTTCTTTTTTTAACCCCCTTTTCTTTGCTTAATAACATTGACTTCGACGTAATCTTTGTACACGTAAATGTAGAAACAGGAACGGCTGCTGAAGAATAAACAATTTTTACTCCAAGTTTGTTTATCGAACAAATTTATATACGGGTCATTTGTGAAAGAAACCCGGCTTTATTAAATCCATTATCAACAACAGGAAAAGGAAAGACGACTCAGGAATTTCTCAAAGTACGATCAACATATGGCTTAGTTTTCATTGTAGACGCGAAGACTTGTGTCTAAAAATAATTCGCCGATCCGATATTGCGAAGAAGATTTTACCTACGAAAGCGAGGTGGTTTCAGATCATTCGGACGGAAAAGTGGGGAAAACAGTACAAGAGCGCTACAATTTATTACAGATATCGAGAGACGAGCGAACTCCAATCGAAACCAAAATCCGGTGGCATAGCAAACACACGGCGTTCCTCCGGCGATTCTCAGAAACCTTGCAGCGATTCTTGGAAACCTTGCAGATCAAATCGCAGGCGTGCCCGTTACTAGGCAACAAAAGCTTCGCGAGGGCCTGCGAGTCACGTATTACTAGTTTAAAAGATGATATTATTCAACCTTCGCTGTTTGTAGGTTATTCCTCGCGAAGCGAGGCCGAAGGCCTCGCGTAGCGGGGTTATAATTCTGTCCCCCAAGGGCTGAAGCGGGGGCAATTCTCGTGTGGCCTTTACGGTCATATTTATTTATTTATTTATTTATTTATTTATTTATTTATTTATTTATTTATTTATTTAATTGTTTGTTTGTGAGTTGGGGGTTGACATGACGTCACACGGCGCGCTCGTGGCCTAATGGCTTAAGGCGCTACCTTTTAAATCTGTTCTTCGGGTTTGAGGGCGTGAGTTCAAATCCGTCATGGTCCTTCTTTTTTTTTTTTTTTTTTTTTTTCGGTTCAAATCCAGGCCGTTCTTTTTTTTAACCCCCTTTTCTTTGCTTAATAACATTGACTTCGCCGTAATCTTTGTACACGTAAATGTAGTAACAGGAACGGCTGCTGAAGAAAAACAATTTTTACTCCAAGTTTGTTTATCGAACAAATTTATATACGGGTCATTTGTGAAAAAACCCGGCTTTATTAAATCCATTATCAACAACAGGAAAAGGAAAGACGACTCAGGCATTTCTCAAAGTACGATCAAACATATGGCTTAGTTTTCATTGTAGACGCGAAGACTTGTGTCTGAAAATAATTCGCCGATCCGATATTGCGAAGAAGATTTTACCTACAAAAGCGAGGTGGTTTCAGTTCATTCGGGGGGAAAACAGTACAAGAGCGCTACAATTTATTACAGATATCGAGAGACGAGCGAACTCCAATCGAAACCAAAATCCGGTGGCATAGCAAAAACACGGCGTTCGTCCGGCGATTCTCAGAAACCCTGCAGCGATTCTTGGAAACCTTGCAGAGAATCAGGTAAACTGTCGCCGAACTGCAGTATGGGACGCGATTGTGCACGTTTCGCGATTCTAAGGCGAATGATATCGTGTTGTTTTTCGCCTGATTTTTTCTCATTTCATAGCAGCATTGAAAAAGCACAGGGCGTCAGAAGAAAGGTAAGTGATCAAAGATACAGTCTAGGGTGTTTGTTTCGATATTTTGGTGACATAACTAGCAATGATTTTGGCTTACATGTAAACTGTCTAAACTGCTGGCTCCCAAAATGGCGTCGTAATTTTCTGTAATTTTATAGTCGGATGATACGCCGTTTATGCATCGAGGTTTGAAGGATCGAAGCCAGAATTCCCTTGATTTTAAAGTTCAATTAATGAGGTATGAGGTCGCACCCCATCGCACCTCTTACGGTTTTTTCGCTACTTGAATTTAGTTGATGGTTGAATTTTGAAGGAAATAACATACAAACAACACCTTGCATTGTGGATGTCACAGATAACCAGCAATGAAACAAAGCGATTGTAGGAGCTTATTTACCTCCAAATTTATTTTCTGTCGGCCATCAATCAAGGAGATGGCTGTATAATTGTAAATAATAACTTCATTTGCATGACTATA
The DNA here is from genome assembly GCA_029204205.1 of Desmophyllum pertusum. Classification (NCBI taxonomy): domain Eukaryota; kingdom Metazoa; phylum Cnidaria; class Anthozoa; order Scleractinia; family Caryophylliidae; genus Desmophyllum; species Desmophyllum pertusum. The sequence continues at coordinate 1,299,839 of MU826362.1, forward strand.
TATATTACAGTATAATATATATCTGGAGATGTGTAGAGTAAATTTTTTTGTCATTCTCCTCAGGACTGTTTGGCATTGAAGTTGTCTTTATAATCCATGCAAACTAGCACCATGATTTTTACATGTTATTTTCCTCTTATGTTTTGTAGGAAAATCAATGTTAAATCACCTATCCAGCTATATTCTAGCAATATTGCATCTTATTGTTGTGTTGTTTATCTTTTGACCAGTATATGACTGTTGCCAAAATTCAGTCAATATTCCATTTACAAGTAGGTCAATATTTCTTTTAATTTTTTTCTCAACAGGGAACTGAGTATATGCAGAAATTGATTGAAGAAGTGATAATTTCCATGACTGAAGAAACACATTCCTGTTTATATCCAGTCTGAGTTTGCTTGTAGTTGCTCAATAAGCTGCTAGTGTCTTTATGAGGATGAAACAGCTTCCATGTAACTGATTTACATTTATGTTTTGGAATAATATACCGGTACCCCAATGAACATACAAAGTTGTTAACTGTTATGGCCAATTTCTATAATATATAGTATTGACAATATAATTATTATAGGTTTCTTTATTAATATGGAGCTTTTTAAGTACTATTTGGTCCATGCGTTCATTTTACCTATGCTCAAAAGAAATGTGCAGTTCCAGAAAATAACCATACCCACCCCAAGAAAGGTCATTGGAAATTCCGAGGGGGAGGGGGATCTCAAAAGCCGAAACTGTTAAAGGAAAGTATGAAGCTAAACTGGAATTTCCAGGGGTTGGTTCAAACCAAAAAAACTACCGCGAGGGGGTATGGATATTTTCTGGAACCACACAATATTCATTCCAGTTTCGGATTCAGAAGTGCACAAAGGTGGGGGAGGGGGGTGGTTAAGTGGAGATGGGCATTTCCTTGCTCTAATTAATAGGGAGGGTTAAGGTAAGACTTTCAGTTCCTCATTCCTCATATAAGGGGGGGGGGGAACTAATGTTTTGCACTTCACTATAAGGGGGGTGATGATGGCCAGGCCCCTCCCCTAAATTCCCCACTGCTCCACAATCACAGACTGGCCAAAAAGAAAAATCAGTCCTCTTCTCCATCCCGGCCTACATGATACATAGTCAGAGATTTTGACTCATTATAACAACCCCTCTCCATCTCCCCAATCCACAACCACCCATCCAATAGTATCCCCCTCCAAAACAATCTCTTCAAATTTGTCAACACTCTCTTCGCCCCTATTCAAGCCAAGTAATCCACTCTTGCAAAATTCGTATTTATAAAATAAAATTGTCTCTAAAAAAGAGATCTTCCTCCCTATTCTTCAAGTAATCCACCCAGCCAAATTCTTATATATGACCCTTTACCATCCTCCCCCCCCCCCCCCCCTCCTCCACACACACCAAAAAAAGGCACTTCCCCGAGCTTCGCGAGGACCTGCGAGTCACGTATTACTAGTACTTTAATGGTATGAAACTGAACCGCGGCCAATTATGTAATCGGAATGTAAATAAATGTCAAATCGTCGATACATTGGCTGACAATTGCGTGACCGGAGTCACGTGAATATTGTCTGCAACTTACCTGACTAGGGTTCTCTCATTCCCTGTTTACAGATAATAAATTAGGGCTGCTAAATTGGATGAAATTGTCATAGAGAAAAATACCCAGCCATATGGGTGCGCATATATGTAATCATCCGCCAGAGCTAGTGGCGTCCCGGGTTGGGTGTACCCCAAGTATATTAGTGACGGGTTGGTGCGGAGGCCTATTGGGGGTTCGAAATTTTTCGCCGGATTTTTTTGGGTAGAACAATTTTGGCAGGGAATTTTTTAGTGTTGATAAAAGCGGGTGTACCCTAGCGTTCTCAATATAATGTCAATCAACTGTAACAATTTCATTTACAACCTAAAACTACCGGCAAATGTTAAGGAGACGTTTATTCCGGATGAATTAAAGGTGGACGCAAGACTATCTCGAACTATCTTGATGGGTTTTTTTTTTTACTTTATTTTTCTTATGCGGAGAAAAAAAGGACTTGGTGTCTAAAAATTTAGCCTCATTCTATCGGCTGATAGTGAGGGGCGAAGCCCCGAGCCAACTATCAAAGTCGACTAGAAACCGAGAGCGAGCCGTCTAATTGTTTTAGCGTAACACAGTACCCCCTGGGTGTGTCGTTCAGTGAAATTTGCTGTTACAAGTTTTAAGTATGTCACAGTGTAGTGAAAGTAAAAAAGAAGTTTAGTCTGTGAACTCTGTGAACTCTGTGAATTTTATTGACTTTGAACTCAGTATGTCAGTGACTTTAATGTTCAGGTTAGCTGCCCATATTTGTCCATTGCAATACATTTTGTTGACACACCATTTGAATTTTTTTCGACCACAAGAAATTTTTACTGTGACGACAATTTGGTGGGTAAATAAAGCATAGGTGAGTTATTTTTCGTTTAAAAACTGAGAATCCAGAAATGTAGAGAAAATTGCCTTGTAAAGTAATGACTTGAGATTTAGCGCCCTCCTTTCAATATTAAGCACCATCTTTCTCATAAGCTCCTTCCCCTGTTGAATCCGTTTATTTATTTAACAATAAACACCCATATTCCAATAACCGTCCATATTGCGCACTGAATGCCTAGACCAATAAGCGCTCCTGTCCTGAAAGTTAAGTGGCCAGCTATCGGCCATAGACTTTCTTACTGTCAGTTCCTGTTGTTTTTCATTTTCTTTCTTACTAAAATATGTTTAGGTCAAAACAGAAACAAGCGAGCTGTCTCCCTTGAGTTCCAAAAATTAATTGAGCACCACTTACCCGTACCACCGCTAGGTGCTAAATCGGATATTTACGGTATTCTAAACAGCTGAGCCAGGTCCATCTTTTCACTCTAATATAAGAAACGAGTCTGATGTTAACTCAGTCTTATATCTACCCAAATTTAACAAAACGTACTCAATGAAAATATCTAAACGCTTTGTTTCACAAAAATTCTGCTCAAAGATGACAAGGATAAGTCCGATTCGCCTGTAAATCACCGACCAGAAATTAAAAGATAGAAGAAAAGGAAGAAGAAGGAGAAAGAAAAAAAAAAGTTGACATTATGTTTTTATATCACCAACATTGGAGAGTTTTTGAACGGCAAAAACCAAAACCCGGAAATTGGGAATCAAGGTACCTTTTCATAAATCAAGCTAGATATATATATTATGCATTATTATCCATCAAAATTTTTTTTTTGGTCTAAACACGTGACGTGACGCAGCCAAAACTGGGGAATATCGGGATGATATTCCCCAAGTGATATTCCCCACTTTTGAAAATTTGCGTTTCACGTTTGCAGGTTCAGTTTTCGTCTCAAATAAATTGCTAAATCAAATAAAACTGATTGTTTTGAACAGACTAGAAATATTTTTGAACGCCAACAGAATTATTTTGATGTTTAACACCTTGGAAGACCGAGATCTTTCACGGCAAACAGGCGGCCTTGTGAAAAAATATTTGAAGGATAATAACTACAATAGCCTCCATTTGGCTTCAAAAATATGCTCGGATATTTGTCCTTGGACATTATCTGTTCGCTTCTCGGAACAGATAATGTCCAAGGACAAATATCCGAGCATATTTCCTCGCCAAATGTTGTCTATTGTTTATATATCACAAACGTAAACGTTCGTTGTACTTAGCCGGTAGGGGTGTTTGGCGGGGATAGCGAAGGATTTCTTATGGGTATGGAATGTACGATTTTGATATTTTGGGGATTTTTTTAGATCAAAAAGTAATACTGTTCACGATTTTGCTAGACTGGCATACAGTCCGTGAAGAGTTGTTTGGCGACTGGCGTACGCGCGCAATCTTAGAGCAAAGACACTAGGGTGAGTGTGAATATAGTGAATATAGCCTGCTTAGCCGGCGCAGAAAGGGGAGGGAGAGGAGGTATTTGGGACTCGCACAATACCCGGAGCGCGAGGGGAAGGAGGGAAACGGAGCTCCTTTCCCTTTTGTCCACACGCTGTGCGCTGCGCTCCCTCCCTCCCTTTCTGAACCGGCCACGCAGGAGGCTAACGCGTATACTCGCTAATTTGTACATTGTGCACAAAGTAACTCCATGGATATTGTACAGTATTTTCGTTAATCTTTTATGTTACTGTGTATTTGGGGGAAATGAAAAAAGGCATGGTAATTTTTGTGAGTTTTGTCTTGGTTCATGGAATACAGGACTGACTCGTCCCCAGTTCAAGTGTCTCTCTTGTTTAGAGCCGCGCATGACAATAATGAGGAAACGCGCGTGGCAAGCGGAGCTTGTCACGCGCGTCAACTAACAAGGGAGACGACTGGGGATGAGTCAGATTACGGAGGGATTAGTTGCAGTCTGTTGTCAAAACAATCTGACAGTAATAGATGATATTGTATACTGCAAGAGTAGATTTCTACCAGATCTTCCCCGGAGATCTTCCACAACAGAGATGCAAGGGATGTTACATTCATTACTCGTAAAAAGGGGTTTAAATACACCAGACTATACCAATTTTCGAAATTGCATTGTACGCAGTTAGACAAATCCAACGACTGTTTGAAGCAGCCTGATAGTCTCCATTCAGTCTTAAAATATTGTTTTTAATTGTTTTTATAGAGGTTCTCTTGGCAACATTTGTTGTTGTTGTTTAATATGTTATACTTGTTTACTTCGCTCAGATATCTGGGAGAAAAATGAAGCTACCTGTAGGGATTTCTTGAGCTTGACGCAATTCATTTTGTATAGCGTAAGAACTTGTTCAACCATGTTACTCTCCCGGCCAATATTATATCGAATAAGCACGGCGTAGCATCACGCGGCGCTACCAAGGAAGTGGTTGCTAGTATTAATAGCAGTGATCATTCCGCCGCCTTCTAGATTTGATTCTAGATAGAGATCAGTGCAGCATATTTACAGTGTGCCTCCAGAGGTGTGCCTATCAATTAGTGTCTCTCTTTCAATCGACCTTATATATATATGTTGCAAATGCAAGATGTTTTTCACACTATTATTATATTAATAATCCTGGGTTGTGTGTTTGTTTCGCTTCGGTGTGGAATGGATAACTCAGACACCAAGAGAGAGTGGAGCAAATGTCTGGCATCCAACTGTCTAGATAAAACAGCTCTTTTTGGAACAACTTGTCTGGACTTGAATTGATACTTATCTTAACTGGCTTCTTTTTTGAAGATTATATTCTAAACATGTAGCCTACATCACGCCCGGGCACCCGAGAAGTACAACTCCCCCACCTCGCCCAGCCAAGTTTTGAGGCCATTCTGTGATATTGTTTTAAAATTGGAGTGGACCTGAGGGGTTGGTTGTTATTTCACATTTCATGACACCATGCAAGATGGCGCAAATTCGAGGGAAGGCTCAGGGCGATTCATCAAGGAAATACGGTATTTATTTTGAAATGGCAACAAAAGTTGCCCTTCACGATTAGATATCATGGCAAACAACTAAACATTTCAATAACATATATGCATTGCATTAAGCGGGCTATGTTGTCTCCATTTCTTATTTTTCAAACATTTCAGTAACGCGGCATGTGTCAAAACTATATTGATATGACTCCGGTCACGCAATCGCAGGTAAGTAAAGTCAGCCAAAACAAGGGTTTGACAATCTGTTCCTTCAGTTTTATACGATCAAAGTGTAACCAAAAACCATCAGCGGAAGTAAAGGTTGATTAATATCATCTTTTAAATTATTTATTGTATGTTTCCTTTACATCACAGCGTCAAAATGTAACCTTTACACACCAGTCAATCCGAATACTTCAGTTTAGAAATTTGCATTATGCTAATTTGACAGTTTAGAGCGTCACAAGCTTTCGATTTTGCCAGCGTGTGCCTTGATTGCCCAGATTTTTTATTTCATATTATGAAAGTACTAAGGCCAAACTGTATCACGATGGTAATTTGGATTTCATATCGGACATACCAAGATGCGTTTTTTACCTTTGAAATTAAGCAATTTTTCCCTTCTCATAAAGTGCTGGAAATATCGTTACTTTAAAGAACCCTGCAACCTTCCTAGTCGCTCCAGAAACAAAACATTTCCAATTGCTAGAAATTAGAAGAGGTATGTTGTTATGCAAAATCAATTTTATTTTCTGATAATGCGAAATGTTTGAATACAAGCGTACAGAACTTGGCCAATTTTCAGTGTGATTTTTGCATAATTAATGAGGCAAAACCCGTATTTTCGTTTTTCTCGATTTTCTCGAAAAGTATAAATTTCCAGAAACTTTAAGTATTATTTTCGAAGATAGTTCCCCATAAGTGTCATTCAGGCCAATTATCAGGATTTTTGATTTTCCCAGCCTGGCCAGCGATTCTCCATATTTCCAGTCAGGGCCTCTTACAAATTGTAAAGAATAGAAACCAACAGGAAAAACATTCAAACACAAAACAAAGATACATTTTGCAGAAACAGTGGCCGAGTAGCCATGAAGATCAAAATAAGGAAACTAGACTGAGCTGATACTACTCCGATATGCAGAAATTAAACTATAGCATTTTTTTTCAGATTGAATAAGTAGCACGCGGGTATTTGTTCGGTAGGGTCTGAGCTGTGGCAAACATTAAAGATGGTTTCCAGTCCGTACTGCGCAGGCTCAGGGTTTGTTTTCATTTTTGTTTTGAATTTGTTGATATGTTACACTTCGGTAATAGAGTACGTGAAGTTTTTGCGTGAGTCCGCAATTTCGGGTCAGGAATGCTCGATGAAACGTCGGTTTGGGATAACGTCGAGTTTTCTCTACTCGTTATTATTGTTTTAATGAAGAAAAAGGAAAGTTTGTCCCGCAATTTTTAGTATGGCTAGTAAACATTCCTTCGTATGTAGCTGTATGTGACTCATATAAACATTGCAGGTTTTTTAACATTACCCATGTTAATATCCGGATTATGAATTCGTTATTAAATTAAAATTAAATTATTACTTTTTTTGTAAAGATCCTTGTTATAACTCCAGATAGGTCTCACACCGTCTTTAAATGGTTTCCACTTTCATTAAACTTTATTTTTATACTCTTACTTACAGACGCTTCAGCTCCGTGTTGTTGTTGAAAACGCCTGGAGGAAGGTTCTCCAGCTGATTATCGTACAGTAACCTGTCAGGAAGAAATTTAAAATGTAACTGATGTAGAGAATCTCACGCCTAACTAAATAGAAACGTTGCTATGGAAACAATGAAGTTAGAAAACTGAATATTGTGATATAAAGATAATTACAGATAAATAATGTAAAGAAATCCAGAAAAATTGGATGATAATTTGACACGGAGTTATAATTATTTGAAACGACGTACATCAGCTGTTTCCCTTCACATGACATCTTTGTCATGTAATTGTTCTAGCATTTCAGTCATCGAATTCATGTGATTACACAAACAAAAGAAAATATTGTTTTAACTTTGCTTTTTCCGGCTGATGTTCCCAACAACAACTTTATTATACAACTAGTTTCCTATATTTCGTGAGACATTTATTACTAGAACATTACAGTTACTTACAGTTCCATTAGCTTAGTATTGTTGCTAAACACTCCCTCAGGCAAATACTGCAGTTGGTTATTTGATAGGTCACTACAAAAGTGAAAACAAAATTTACAAATATAAACACGGATTGAGCCTATAAGTCGAGGCTCAGCGGCTCAGCTTGCTAACGGTAATCTGCAATGACTGAAACCTTACTGACTCGCTGCAAAAAAAATACTCGCAGAGTTTTGAACACCCACCACCCTGGCTAAAGAATATGGAAGTTTTGGAAGGTTTTTCGGTGTACAACGGTTTCCGTATTTTTTATTTATCCACCTGTATTACTTACAGTTTCATTAGCTTAGTATTGTTGCTAAACACTCCCTCAGGCAAGTGCTGCAGTTGGTTATTTGATAGGTCGCTTCAAAAGTGAAAACAAAAACAAAGATGTTTTAACTTGCCTGATATAAACACGGATTGAGCCTATAAGTAGAGGTTGAGCGGCTCAGCTTGCTAACGGTAATCTGCAATGACTGAAACCTTACTGACTCGCTGCAAAAAAAAATACTCGCGGAGTTTCGAACACCCACCACCCTGGCTAATGAATATGGAAGTTTTGGAAGATTTTTTGGTGTACAACGGTTTTCATATTTTTTTAGTTATCCACATGTATTACTTACAGTTTCATTAGCTTAGTATTGATGCTAAACGCTCCCTCGGGCAAGTGCTGCAGTTGGTTATTTGATAGGTCGCTACAAAAGTGAAAACAATATAAACACGGATTGAGCCTATAAGTCGAGGTTGAGCGGCATAGCTTGCTAACGGTAATCTGCAATGACTGAAACCTTACTGACTCGCTGAAAAAAAAAATACAAAAAATACTTACACAGCTTCGAACACCCACCACCCTGGCTAAAGAATACATATTTTTGATGTACAACGGTTTTCACAATTTTTGATTTATCCACATGTATTACTTACAGTTCCATTAGCTTAACATTGTTGCTAAACACTCCCTCATGCAAGTGCTGCAGTTGGTTATTTGATAGGTCGCTACAAAAGTAAAAACAAAAACAAAAAATGTAGTTTTAATTGACATATATAAACACGGATCGAGCCTATAAGTCGAGGTTGAGCGGCTCAGCTTGCTAACGGTAATCTGCAATGACTGAAACCTTACTGACTCGCTGCCAAAAAAAATACTTACACAGCTTCGAACACCCACCACCCTGGCTAAATAATACATATGTTTGATGTACAACGGTTTTCACAATTTTATTTATCCACTTGTATAACTTACAGTTTCATTAGCTTAGTATTGTTGCTAAACACTCCCTCAGGCAAGTGCTGCAGTCGGTTACTTGACAGATCACTGCAAAAATGATCATACAAGAAAATGTTTCAATTTACATGTATATGCTAAAGAGTGTTTTTGGTTTAGCACGATTTTGTGGTGAAATATAGATTCATTTCAGATTAAATATTACAATTTAAACTACTTACAGTTTAACTGCAGCCAAAGGCAGATTCTGTGGAATTGACCCTAGCTGTTTTCTTGTACAATCAATCAGTATCAACATATCCATGATCCCCTTTAAAATGGTACATCGGCAAGGGTCTGGGCACACTAACAAAAGGGAAAATATTTTAAATTTTTATGTACTAATTTAAGATATTGTATCCATGTATCCATGTATCCGTAAAATTCCAGATGATTGTGGATTTTGGCTATTTCCCGAAGTCCCAGAAATTCCAAACTTATTAAAACACGACTTTGTTCATGTCCCCGATCGCCGGGGATGAGTCGTGGATAAATAAGGACACTAGGTAGCATTTCAATTTTGTCGACACGCCCAGATTTCTAGATCTGCGATGGTCAGCGAAAACATAACGGGTGCTTTCCATTAAGCGAAAATTTCCTAAAATTTCGGTTGGAAATTTAATGAACGGTCCGGTCCAAGTGGGAAATTATCGGTCTTCTTTGACCGGTCGGACTGGTCGGTCCGAGATTTACCGTTCCATTTTCACAAATTCTCGTTTCCAGTGCGCTCTGCTGTCTACTGCTGTATATTTTTAATCATGGCGGAAAGTATGGGAAGCGACTCGATCATATATGTGAATTTTCATGCTCTCTCGCTCTGGTAGTCATCGGAATTCGGCCTGTATTACAACTTCCCGGCAGAGCTGTTCGTGTAAGCCTGGAGTAACTCTACAATGACTTTGGAATTCGCTCGGGCAATACAAAGGTATGTAGCCTCAAAATAAGCCTATTACTCGACTTAAATGTCTGTTGTTGTTGTTAATACTTTAGAAGTTAATAGTTTAGAAATAAATCAGGAATATCAACTGATTTTCTGATAATTAACAATTATAAAAAAAACTTACTTTCAACAATAAGGCTTATTTCTTTCTTGACCAACCCATCAGGTCTATCTACCTCACAGCTGTACTTTTCATTCTTTTCTTCAGTAATGTTCAGCTGATATCTCACGCTTGTACTGTTCTGTACCTCAGTGCCGTTCTTTCTCCACACAATGTAAGGAGCCGGTGCACCTTGTGCTGGACACCATAGAGATGAGAAATGGTTGTAAAATACAAACTGTGTCTTGGCCACTTGGTCCAGGCTTGGTGCAACTACACAAGCAAATAGCAAAAATCAGCTCCAATGTGCCTTAGTATGCTACTGATTATTAGTAAATATTGAGTTGAAATATTAATCCCATTAATTGATTAATGGACAGTTAGTTATAAGCAAATTCAATAATTTAAGTAAAACAATAATTACCTGTTACATTAATTGCTTTGCCACTATAGAAAGCTCCAAACTTGTATCCACGGACGCGGTGACGGTAAGATGAAAATTTTAACCACATGTTATGTCCACTGGATCGTACAACACCAGTGACGTGATTTCCACAAAATATACCAAGAAGATTGGCAGACTGTTTATCGCCATCGCGAACCTCGAGATATACACCATCAAGACATGGCGTTAGATAAAAATAATCACTCTGCATGGTAAAATTCATTTCCACATAATGTCCTTTTGAAACATTCAAGACTTTTGTAAAACGAAACCGTGGGACTGGTTGTTGTAGGTATACTTCCGCTATCATTGCAGCTGTAAATAAACAATGCACAAATAACATCAAGCAACATGTCTACTTGTCTCTTGTGTGATGCAAACTATACAAGCTTGTTAAATATGTTAGAATGTGGAAACTTATCAGTGGACTGGATGAATGAATGTAATATATACAACTTTTCCATTGCATCTGAAATGTAATGCTCTCATCTCCAATTATCCAGTTAAAAAACTCAAAATATATTTGAAATACATTACTCAGTACGATGACGGGTGGAGTTTAATATTGCCGGATCAACTCAGCAAGCTGCCCCCCCCCCCCTACCCCTCCCTTCCCCACATCCCCTCCCACACACGCAAACTAGTTATAGAAGTTGGATTTTTTTCTTAACCAATCAGGTTGTAAACATTTTCCTGCATTTCTCATGCATTGCCTGATTGATGTGTCACATTTTCACAGTTACATTCTCACTAATAGCACAAAACATAATTATGTTATCTGGAAGCTGGATACGATTGTACAAAATCAAAGTATTGTTGTAGTTTACTATTACCAAAACATTCTACAAAAAAAACAAAGTGAAGATTTTCATTGCAGAATAAATTGGTACATAAAAACATTGTACTGCATATTTTTATATTTATTTGCTTCGATAAACCTGACACATTGACATAAGCATAAATGAGCTTACAGAAAACAATAATGAAGCCCCACATGACCTTTCTGGACACCATCTTCCTGTTGTTAGATCATTTTGCTGAGAAGGAAAATTTATGTCTTGAGGAATAACTCAGCTAAACAATGGTTTATGTATGTTTCTTCTTGAATTTAAAAGTAAGGATAGGAGGAGGCCTGGCAATAGGTCAGTTACATGCGGTCATGAACAATTTTAAAAGCTATGAAGTTGAACCGACTCGACTGGCATCGCCTGTGTATATCAGCCTCCTCGGGAAGAGGCGAGTTTGCATAGACTTAAACTTACTCAATTTAGGTGACAGAGAAACAGTCTGGATTCTCGCCTTTTTTGCGACGTCATAACAACACTGTTTTGGCAAGATGGCGGATAAACAAGCGATTTTTTAGTGAACCTGGATAATGATTTGGGGAATTGAAATTAGACTGTCAGTCAGTTAGTGGTGGTACATGTATGCAGCGAAATGCGCGAAAAAAATATTATATGTTGTGTAACTTAGAGCAGCATGGAAATATATCTTAGATTCTAAGCTGAAGCGACTCCCTCACATCACGCAAAAAACTATTCGCTTTTGCGGCGTCAGTGCGTAATAAACAATTCCAATTGAGAGCTCGGTCATTGAGGCCCAAATAATAACGGATTTAAAATCAAACTGAACATGACTCCTTCTGGGCGAATTATTCGTCGGCTAAATACAGCGCTTATAAATTCATTTGAGTCGCATTTCATTAAATTGCAATTTCATTAAGTATTCCTTATTTACTGATAACTTCTCAGACATCCAGGCCTGTACAGCTGCTGTTGATTATTATCTTCAAATTGAAAGCTTTGACAATAATGTTCATTCATCTCATGTCACTGTTGACATAGCGGCTCACTTATTATTTGGCTCTTTTATCAAGAAAAATATATTATTCAAAAATGTGTTATTTAGCAACAGAAGAGTTAAAAACTCTCATTACCGCCAGTTGTTTTTATAGTTACACTTATTTCACTTAAATTTCAGTTACGTCATCAAAGATCGTTGCAGATATTATTTTAGTTTTGCAAATATTTTTTTTAAAATACATAAATAAATAGATAAAGAAAAAGAAAAATTGCAAGAAGCCGTGCATAAGTAATATACCGACAAACCTCAATAAAAAGCGTATTGTTTGATTTTCATTGACTTATATCATTATCCAACGGTTTAAAAGAACTAAAATGTTTCACTACGATTAGTTACGTTGTTATTGATTCAAGGTAGAGTTTCCAAAGACAAATTACAATATGTGTTAATTCAGTGGTAAAATTGAATTGGTATTTTGTTATTCTGAAAGGGCGGGGACGGAACGAAAGCAGCTTTATTTTAATGTTGTTGTTTTCTGCTATTATCGCATTTTGGCTTACACAGTAAAAAAAGCAAATACAAGTAAAGTAAAGAGAAATGACTTTAATCAAACTATTAAAGTTTTTTGGGTGATTGTATAAAACTCGCCTCTTCATACCTTGATGCATGCAGCACATATACATTTGAAATGAGCTCGTGTGCACCTTTAATTATCAAATATATAAATATAACTGTTTGTTACATGGGAATTTCCAAACTCAGCCGCGTAACTACTCAGTTCTCCGTCCCATCAAATTAAGAAATGATTTTAGGGTAAATATCCAGTCGGTGAACTGACTGGGGTCTTATCCTATGAATTTTTATTTTTGTATGTCAAACATACAAAACATACATACATTAAAATATTAAGATAAATGCGGAAACAACGAGAAATTTATCTTCCCTGTTGTAAAATGTAATTGGACTATTGTAGTTTTAATAAAGTAAAGAAATAAAACGGAGCTTTTTAAAAGAAATAATTACGAAATAATGACTAGCATGATATCATGAAGGTTGTTATTTGACGCGAAAACTGGGCCAGAAGGTTCGTTACCGTTGGTATAAACTGTGGTTATGTGATCAGTTTAATCGAAGACTGACTTTTGTGATATCTGTTTTAGAAACGATAAGCAACGAAAATAAAGAAAGCTATTTAAATATAATAGTCTAAATACCTGAAAGATTTCATGATTATTGTTGTCCTCTGTTGAAAGTCAACCAAACGCCATCACCATGATAAGCAACAATGAATTCATACAAAGGAAGTTAAAGCCCATGCAGCATATGTTTGATCATTATCTTTAAACTGAACGTTTTAACAACAATTTTCATCAAGTTATGTCACTGTAGACTTAATTATTCAGTCTCTTTATTAACTGACCATATGTGCTTTCATTTCAGTAAAGGTTTTATTGCAATGGGATAATTGCTGAACGTATTGTTTTATATATTATTGTCAAACTTCGCCAGTGGTAGCTCTACCACTGTACTTTAAAATATAACATAAAGGAATTCTATTATCGCTGATAATAGAAAACTTAACTGTAACTTCTTTTAACAAAGAATGGAGAAAAATGTTTAGTACTTACAGCGTATCCGGTATTTAAATATTCTGCAGTGGCAAGCAAATATAAGCATTTTATTTATTCAGTAGTTAGTGCGCTATCGGATGGGCAGAACTTTTCATTATACTTTTTCTTTAAAAAAAATGCCAATCATCCAGCATCTGTGCTTTTATTTTAACTCTACAGAACATTCTATATTTTCTTCCTCGTGTCACTTTTAACTTAGCTGCTGTTCAAAACCTTTCATACGAAATTAAAATGAGTGTATAGAAGAGTTTTTATTGCGCCAGAACACATTTTGAAGCATGGCATTTTAACCCATAAGCTGTTTCGTAATTTAAGACTAAAATATTTTAAAGAAAATATTAAAGACTAAAAATTTTGTTTAACACCGCCCAATACTGAAAATTATTATTAAAAGAAAAGAACGCTTGATAAAATATATAGGGAATAAAGTGAATGCAGAAAAAGGCCTAGAATTGTGAATATTTAATACATGCATTGGCAGATGTCTCTTTTCTCCAAAAAAAGTTCCGGTAATTTCATTTGCATGTTCATTTTGTTCTTTTGGTTATTCTTTTATTTCAAAGCTTTTAACTAGAAGGAGCCGTTGTAGCACGCAAAACACACCACGTGATAAAATAAAATATAACATTACATGAGGTGGAAATAAATGATGGTATATTTTTTTGGTATAAACACGAGGTGTTTCACGTACGTTATTTAAATAGTTTGCTACGAATCGCATCCGATTGTACGTCGAAGCCTTGAGCCTGGTTTCCATATAATCCCGATCGTCTCGATCACCCCAGTCGTTTCAAAACGGGTCCAAGCGATCGGGGCGATCATATGGAAACACTAACGGGGAGACCCGGGCAACCGGGGACGATCGCGGTCGCTTGGATCGCTTCAAATTCCATCCGGACGATCGAGAAAGATTGCAAGCGGCTTAATGGAACCATTCTCAGGCGATTGAGACGATTGGGGCGATCTACAACGAAAATCTATCCCAGTATGCACTTGGTCAGTTATCCCAGAATTCATTGCTCTTTCTGCGTCCACCATTTTGTTTTAAGATTTCCGCCAAAATACAATCTCGTTCCCAGAGTCCTCGTTACCCTTGTCCAGCGGTGGAGCGGCCAACAAGGACCTCTGGGGGGAAGCGATCCGCTATAACAGGATTATTGGACTTCCGGTTCTACTGCGCATGTGTTCGACTCCATGTTTCAACTAACGGACGCCAAGATTCTTGGACTTCCGGTCTTACTGCGCAGGTCAGGCGGATCACTCTATCCCAGAGGTCCTTGTTGCCCGTTACAGCCGCTGGATAAGGGTAACGATGACCTCTGGGAACGAGATTGGCCAAAATAATATTATCGGACCCAGCTCCAAACCGAGCAGTCTCAGTTTTGAGAAGATCTAATCTAGGCGATTATATGAAAAACTAAAATCGCCCGGATCATCCAGACCGCTTTGTATGGAAAACAGGCTTTACAGTCTTTACACAAAGGCGCACTATAAAATGGAGACTTCCCAGGTCATTGCAGTGAACATCGAACGAGGTAATAGAGATATTAAGCAACACGTTCTATGGCAAACGGCAAACTTCAGCCCGAATTCGATTCTCTTTACTTTTCCTCGAAATCGATAACAGCCCCACAGAAAAATGACAATATTCAATATTCACAGTACATAACTTTACCAATTATCTTTTCTAATGGTTTGTATCGACATCTTACTGCGGACTAACGAATACATTTCTGAAATTTTGCAAGGTTTTATGTTCACAGTGTGGATACGAAATTTGTAAACGTATACACGGATTTGCTCAGCACGTGAAACACTAAAATGTAATTTAGATGTTGTCGAAATAGGGAGGAACCAAGTCCCTCTTATAGTGCGCCTCCGTGTTTAAGGTCTTGAATGGAAAAGCATTTCAAACGGATTCAAATTTATTTCGGCACTTTCGAATTACCGAAAAGTATTTGGATAAGTCTGATTTTTTTTTAATCCGTGCTGATGGTGCACGTGCTTCCCGATTGAATAATTATGGCTCTTGTTTAAAATTTGGACGGGATCGGGATTTCTTCATAAAGAAGGGCGGGATGGCGGGATTGACAAGAAAAAATAGGCGGGAAGGCGGGATCTGAGAACCCTATTGTGGAGCCTCCTGCATGCCCGGATGAGAAAGGAGGAGGGTTGGGCATGAGGTTAGCAATCCCACCCTGTAAAAACACACTGAGCCACAGAAACGAACACCAGAACAAAATGCACGTGGTGCAAGCAGGGATTTACCCAGATTCCAGGGATGATGACGGATGGTACCCAAGCCCAATTGGGCCCTGGCATCCAGATAAAGGACTCCTTAAACTGAAATCAAACTGCTGATAGGATGCTGAAACGTCAGAAAACGCACGAAGAGGATTGAGTGAGTGATTACCACGGGGTTTATCTCAAAACGTTTGAAAGTCGGCGTGAAATTGAACCTTACTGATTGTACCCCCCCCCCCCCCCCCCCCCCTTCCCTCCATCACCTTTAAAAATCAAAGTAGCAATAACTCTAAGCAGCCAAGGTATACCTTTTCTCTCTCGCTGATTTTATTTTAGGAATAATTCAGTTTACCTTTCACTAAAGCGTTAACTATACTGTACTTCGATATCTGTTGTAATCACTCTACATCACATGCAGTTAAACTGTTACATTGTCCACTAAAAATGGTATGTCAAGTGCCACTTTTGATGACTGCTACATCAATATCTGCAAACCTTAGCGATCACAGTTTACATTAATTATTTCGTGTAAGCAAAAGCTGAAATTACTTTATTTTACGAGAGATCAATGATCTAAATAATTCAAATGAGATAGATAGCATGCTTTATCTGACCTCTGCAATAAAAATGTAATAGAAAAACAAAGCGATTATAACGCAATGTTGAA